>OY482675.1:12419139-13011639 GCA_960531455.1 Urophora cardui | reverse complement strand
ATAATAATAATAATAATAATAATAATAATAATAATAATAATAATAATAATAATAATAATAATAATAATAATAATAATAATAATAATAATAATAATAATAATAATAATAATAATAATAATAATATAATAATAATAATAATAATAATAATAATAATAATAATAATAATAATAATAATAATAATAATAATAATAATAATAATAATAATAATAATAATAATAATAATAATAATAATAATAATAATAATAATAATAATAATAATAATAATAATAATAATAATAATAATAATAATAATAATAATAATAATAATAATAATAATAATAATAATAATAATAATAATAATAATAATAATAATAATAATAATAATAATAATAATAATAATAATAATAATAATAATAATAATAATAATAATAATAATAATAATAATAATAATAATAATAATAATAATAATAATAATAATAATAATAATAATAATAATAATAATAATAATAATAATAATAATAATAATAATAATAATAATAATAATAATAATAATAATAATAATAATAATAATAATAATAATAATAATAATAATAATAATAATAATAATAATAATAATAATAATAATAATAATAATAATAATAATAATAATAATAATAATAATAATAATAATAATAATAATAATAATAATAATAATAATAATAATAATAATAATAATAATAATAATAATAATAATAATAATAATAATAATAATAATAATAATAATAATAATAATAATAATAATAATAATAATAATAATAATAATAATAATAATAATAATAATAATAATAATAATAATAATAATAATAATAATAATAATAATAATAATAATAATAATAATAATAATAATAATAATAATAATAATAATAATAATAATAATAATAATAATAATAATAATAATAATAATAATAATAATAATAATAATAATAATAATAATAATAATAATAATAATAATAATAATAATAATAATAATAATAATAATAATAATAATAATAATAATAATAATAATAATAATAATAATAATAATAATAATAATAATAATAATAATAATAATAATAATAATAATAATAATAATAATAATAATAATAATAATAATAATAATAATAATAATAATAATAATAATAATAATAATAATAATAATAATAATAATAATAATAATAATAATAATAATAATAATAATAATAATAATAATAATAATAATAATAATAATAATAATAATAATAATAATAATAATAATAATAATAATAATAATAATAATAATAATAATAATAATAATAATAATAATAATAATAATAATAATAATAATAATAATAATAATAATAATAATAATAATAATAATAATAATAATAATAATAATAATAATAATAATAATAATAATAATAATAATAATAATAATAATAATAATAATAATAATAATAATAATAATAATAATAATAATAATAATAATAATAATAATAATAATAATAATAATAATAATAATAATAATAATAATAATAATAATAATAATAATAATAATAATAATAATAATAATAATAATAATAATAATAATAATAATAATAATAATAATAATAATAATAATAATAATAATAATAATAATAATAATAATAATAATAATAATAATAATAATAATAATAATAATAATAATAATAATAATAATAATAATAATAATAATAATAATAATAATAATAATAATAATAATAATAATAATAATAATAATAATAATAATAATAATAATAATAATAATAATAATAATAATAATAATAATAATAATAATAATAATAATAATAATAATAATAATAATAATAATAATAATAATAATAATAATAATAATAATAATAATAATAATAATAATAATAATAATAATAATAATAATAATAATAATAATAATAATAATAATAATAATAATAATAATAATAATAATAATAATAATAATAATAATAATAATAATAATAATAATAATAATAATAATAATAATAATAATAATAATAATAATAATAATAATAATAATAATAATAATAATAATAATAATAATAATAATAATAATAATAATAATAATAATAATAATAATAATAATAATAATAATAATAATAATAATAATAATAATAATAATAATAATAATAATAATAATAATAATAATAATAATAATAATAATAATAATAATAATAATAATAATAATAATAATAATAATAATAATAATAATAATAATAATAATAATAATAATAATAATAATAATAATAATAATAATAATAATAATAATAATAATAATAATAATAATAATAATAATAATAATAATAATAATAATAATAATAATAATAATAATAATAATAATAATAATAATAATAATAATAATAATAATAATAATAATAATAATAATAATAATAATAATAATAATAATAATAATAATAATAATAATAATAATAATAATAATAATAATAATAATAATAATAATAATAATAATAATAATAATAATAATAATAATAATAATAATAATAATAATAATAATAATAATAATAATAATAATAATAATAATAATAATAATAATAATAATAATAATAATAATAATAATAATAATAATAATAATAATAATAATAATAATAATAATAATAATAATAATAATAATAATAATAATAATAATAATAATAATAATAATAATAATAATAATAATAATAATAATAATAATAATAATAATAATAATAATAATAATAATAATAATAATAATAATAATAATAATAATAATAATAATAATAATAATAATAATAATAATAATAATAATAATAATAATAATAATAATAATAATAATAATAATAATAATAATAATAATAATAATAATAATAATAATAATAATAATAATAATAATAATAATAATAATAATAATAATAATAATAATAATAATAATAATAATAATAATAATAATAATAATAATAATAATAATAATAATAATAATAATAATAATAATAATAATAATAATAATAATAATAATAATAATAATAATAATAATAATAATAATAATAATAATAATAATAATAATAATAATAATAATAATAATAATAATAATAATAATAATAATAATAATAATAATAATAATAATAATAATAATAATAATAATAATAATAATAATAATAATAATAATAATAATAATAATAATAATAATAATAATAATAATAATAATAATAATAATAATAATAATAATAATAATAATAATAATAATAATAATAATAATAATAATAATAATAATAATAATAATAATAATAATAATAATAATAATAATAATAATAATAATAATAATAATAATAATAATAATAATAATAATAATAATAATAATAATAATAATAATAATAATAATAATAATAATAATAATAATAATAATAATAATAATATAATAATAATAATAATAATAATAATAATAATAATAATAATAATAATAATAATAATAATAATAATAATAATAATAATAATAATAATAATAATAATAATAATAATAATAATAATAATAATAATAATAATAATAATAATAATAATAATAATAATAATAATAATAATAATAATAATAATAATAATAATAATAATAATAATAATAATAATAATAATAATAATAATAATAATAATAATAATAATAATAATAATAATAATAATAATAATAATAATAATAATAATAATAATAATAATAATAATAATAATAATAATAATAATAATAATAATAATAATAATAATAATAATAATAATAATAATAATAATAATAATAATAATAATAATAATAATAATAATAATAATAATAATAATAATAATAATAATAATAATAATAATAATAATAATAATAATAATAATAATAATAATAATAATAATAATAATAATAATAATAATAATAATAATAATAATAATAATAATAATAATAATAATAATAATAATAATAATAATAATAATAATAATAATAATAATAATAATAATAATAATAATAATAATAATAATAATAATAATAATAATAATAATAATAATAATAATAATAATAATAATAATAATAATAATAATAATAATAATAATAATAATAATAATAATAATAATAATAATAATAATAATAATAATAATAATAATAATAATAATAATAATAATAATAATAATAATAATAATAATAATAATAATAATAATAATAATAATAATAATAATAATAATAATAATAATAATAATAATAATAATAATAATAATAATAATAATAATAATAATAATAATAATAATAATAATAATAATAATAATAATAATAATAATAATAATAATAATAATAATAATAATAATAATAATAATAATAATAATAATAATAATAATAATAATAATAATAATAATAATAATAATAATAATAATAATAATAATAATAATAATAATAATAATAATAATAATAATAATAATAATAATAATAATAATAATAATAATAATAATAATAATAATAATAATAATAATAATAATAATAATAATAATAATAATAATAATAATAATAATAATAATAATAATAATAATAATAATAATAATAATAATAATAATAATAATAATAATAATAATAATAATAATAATAATAATAATAATAATAATAATAATAATAATAATAATAATAATAATAATAATAATAATAATAATAATAATAATAATAATAATAATAATAATAATAATAATAATAATAATAATAATAATAATAATAATAATAATAATAATAATAATAATAATAATAATAATAATAATAATAATAATAATAATAATAATAATAATAATAATAATAATAATAATAATAATAATAATAATAATAATAATAATAATAATAATAATAATAATAATAATAATAATAATAATAATAATAATAATAATAATAATAATAATAATAATAATAATAATAATAATAATAATAATAATAATAATAATAATAATAATAATAATAATAATAATAATAATAATAATAATAATAATAATAATAATAATAATAATAATAATAATAATAATAATAATAATAATAATAATAATAATAATAATAATAATAATAATAATAATAATAATAATAATAATAATAATAATAATAATAATAATAATAATAATAATAATAATAATAATAATAATAATAATAATAATAATAATAATAATAATAATAATAATAATAATAATAATAATAATAATAATAATAATAATAATAATAATAATAATAATAATAATAATAATAATAATAATAATAATAATAATAATAATAATAATAATAATAATAATAATAATAATAATAATAATAATAATAATAATAATAATAATAATAATAATAATAATAATAATAATAATAATAATAATAATAATAATAATAATAATAATAATAATAATAATAATAATAATAATAATAATAATAATAATAATAATAATAATAATAATAATAATAATAATAATAATAATAATAATAATAATAATAATAATAATAATAATAATAATAATAATAATAATAATAATAATAATAATAATAATAATAATAATAATAATAATAATAATAATAATAATAATAATAATAATAATAATAATAATAATAATAATAATAATAATAATAATAATAATAATAATAATAATAATAATAATAATAATAATAATAATAATAATAATAATAATAATAATAATAATAATAATAATAATAATAATAATAATAATAATAATAATAATAATAATAATAATAATAATAATAATAATAATAATAATAATAATAATAATAATAATAATAATAATAATAATAATAATAATAATAATAATAATAATAATAATAATAATAATAATAATAATAATAATAATAATAATAATAATAATAATAATAATAATAATAATAATAATAATAATAATAATAATAATAATAATAATAATAATAATAATAATAATAATAATAATAATAATAATAATAATAATAATAATAATAATAATAATAATAATAATAATAATAATAATAATAATAATAATAATAATAATAATAATAATAATAATAATAATAATAATAATAATAATAATAATAATAATAATAATAATAATAATAATAATAATAATAATAATAATAATAATAATAATAATAATAATAATAATAATAATAATAATAATAATAATAATAATAATAATAATAATAATAATAATAATAATAATAATAATAATAATAATAATAATAATAATAATAATAATAATAATAATAATAATAATAATAATAATAATAATAATAATAATAATAATAATAATAATAATAATAATAATAATAATAATAATAATAATAATAATAATAATAATAATAATAATAATAATAATAATAATAATAATAATAATAATAATAATAATAATAATAATAATAATAATAATAATAATAATAATAATAATAATAATAATAATAATAATAATAATAATAATAATAATAATAATAATAATAATAATAATAATAATAATAATAATAATAATAATAATAATAATAATAATAATAATAATAATAATAATAATAATAATAATAATAATAATAATAATAATAATAATAATAATAATAATAATAATAATAATAATAATAATAATAATAATAATAATAATAATAATAATAATAATAATAATAATAATAATAATAATAATAATAATAATAATAATAATAATAATAATAATAATAATAATAATAATAATAATAATAATAATAATAATAATAATAATAATAATAATAATAATAATAATAATAATAATAATAATAATAATAATAATAATAATAATAATAATAATAATAATAATAATAATAATAATAATAATAATAATAATAATAATAATAATAATAATAATAATAATAATAATAATAATAATAATAATAATAATAATAATAATAATAATAATAATAATAATAATAATAATAATAATAATAATAATAATAATAATAATAATAATAATAATAATAATAATAATAATAATAATAATAATAATAATAATAATAATAATAATAATAATAATAATAATAATAATAATAATAATAATAATAATAATAATAATAATAATAATAATAATAATAATAATAATAATAATAATAATAATAATAATAATAATAATAATAATAATAATAATAATAATAATAATAATAATAATAATAATAATAATAATAATAATAATAATAATAATAATAATAATAATAATAATAATAATAATAATAATAATAATAATAATAATAATAATAATAATAATAATAATAATAATAATAATAATAATAATAATAATAATAATAATAATAATAATAATAATAATAATAATAATAATAATAATAATAATAATAATAATAATAATAATAATAATAATAATAATAATAATAATAATAATAATAATAATAATAATAATAATAATAATAATAATAATAATAATAATAATAATAATAATAATAATAATAATAATAATAATAATAATAATAATAATAATAATAATAATAATAATAATAATAATAATAATAATAATAATAATAATAATAATAATAATAATAATAATAATAATAATAATAATAATAATAATAATAATAATAATAATAATAATAATAATAATAATAATAATAATAATAATAATAATAATAATAATAATAATAATAATAATAATAATAATAATAATAATAATAATAATAATAATAATAATAATAATAATAATAATAATAATAATAATAATAATAATAATAATAATAATAATAATAATAATAATAATAATAATAATAATAATAATAATAATAATAATAATAATAATAATAATAATAATAATAATAATAATAATAATAATAATAATAATAATAATAATAATAATAATAATAATAATAATAATAATAATAATAATAATAATGATAATGATAATGATAATGATAATGATAATGATAATAATAATAATAATAATAATGATAATAATAATAATAATAATAATAATAATAATAATAATAATAATAATAATAATAATAATAATAATAATAATAATAATAATAATAATAATGATAATAATAATAATAATAACAAGTAAGGAAGCCTAAGTTCGAGTGGAATCGAACATTGGATACTCAGCTGTATGTTTTCATTGTTTGTTTGCGTTTGATAGATTTTATATAAAGCGAGTTTTGCATAAAGTGGGCGTAGCCACGCCCATTTTCAAAATTTTTATCAGTCATCCAACTAAGCATATGAATATTATTCTTTGTGCAAAATTTCATTCCTTTATGACTTCTAGTTACAAAGATGTCACGTTACAAATTCCCAAAGGGTGTTCCAGAAATATCTTTGTTAAAAAGTAGGCGTGGTCATAAACCGATTTCAATAAATTTTTGCGTGTCTATTAACACACAAGTTATAAAAGTGTATAAACCAAGTTTCGTCATAATATCTCAATTATTTGTCGAGTTATAGGCTAAGAAATCTCGTATATTCCTTTGTCTAAAAAGAGGCGGTGCCACGCCCATTTTCCAAAATTTGTATATTTTTTGTTTCCGGTCTATTGTGGAACTCTTGCCACAAAATTTCAATGAATTATCTTTATATTTAACAATTTTTCGTCCAAACATTTGCCTACATTGAAAATTCCATAAGTTCCACTGTAGACATAAAACCAAATAAATATAAGTTTTATAAAATGGGCGTGAGAGCAGAAACTATATCGACTGGCGCCGTATGTTTTATTATTTTTTGCGCAAGATGCGCACGGGTCCAGCTAGTAATATATAAATATTGTTAAAAAGGATAATAAATTTTATTATTAAATAAAAGTTCAAAACATTGAAACTCCTTGTACTTATTTTCCTCTATTCAGTCTATTGTACTAAAGCAGATTCCTTTTGTTCACTTATTTTGCAAAGAAAAGGCCAGTAGCATAGCTAAACCAAGCCCGTTTTGTATAATAATGTTGCATAAATTTAAAAATCATAGTTTAATTACATTAAATTGGTAATATTTCCAAAAATTATCAAAATTTCTATTGCCTCCGACACACAAAAGCTGACGGAAAGAATCGCCCCGATAAACTGTCAAAAATCCGATCCATCGTGAACCAGAATGCCGATTTCCGAACTTCGAAAAAATCTGACGTTCATCGGACGTCAATCGAATTGCAGAATGCCATTTGATGCGATTCACCTCCGATGAAAGTGGATCGTAAACCGGAATAGATGTGCAAGACTGCAGCGAAGCTCTTTTCCAACACGGTTGCACAAGCCAGCGATGCCGTTCCAGCGGAGTGAAAATTGATTTACAGCGGAGTGTTTCGGAGTGACGGACAAAAGAGCGGAGTGAAATTGCGGAGTGATGTCAAAAATAAGGAAATCAACAAAGAAATGTAAATATGGGAAAGCAAACGCAAATTTTGTTTTCGTATTAAAGAACATATTTATTAGAAATGAATTTAATTAAATTAAAATTGGTGTTTTTATTCATAACACATTTGTTTACAAACTTTTGTATACATAAATTATTGCATGTTATGCATTAGATAACATGTCTTAGGTATAAAGGTACAAGTGTATGTACATATAAGTAGGATAATTTTTTTTAAATAGATTAAATTAAATGTATTTTGTGTTTTTATTCATAACACGTTTGTTTATAAACTTTTGTATACATAAATTATTCCATGTTATGCATTAGATAACATGTCTTAGTTATAAAGGTACAAGTATGTACATATAAGTAGGATAATTTTTTTTTTAAATAAATTACATTAAATGTATTTTGTGTTTTTTTCATAACACGTTTGTTTATAAAATCTGAAATACATTTTTTTTTTTTTTTTTTTAGCATCCAATATATTTTGCCAACTGTATAAATAAAATACATCCAACAATTTTGTGGTTCGTTAAAAGTAATTAGTAATTAATAATGACTTAATAAACATGGTGGGCATGTATGGATTGCTCTCAGTAGCGCATCCATTTATTATAGTGCATCAGCAAAGATCTGTAAATGATTTTCTTTTGAGGCGTACGAAATTGGTTGGTCTTGCCGTCAGGGCTAGAACGAGTGGGTTGGGGTGAGCTAATATTCTCATTTTGTATGATGCAGCATACTTTCTGATTTCTTGAGATATAGTAGGTATCTTTAGGTCACGATGTAGTTGGTCGTTCGTGACGTAGTAGGGCGCATTTACAATCATTCTAATGGTTTTCGATTGGAATCTTTGGAGAATCTCTATATTTGAGTTTGCTGCGGTTCCCCATAGCTGTATGCCATAGGTCCAGATGGGTTTTAAGATAGCTGAGTAGAGCAGGAGTTTGTTGTCGATTGATAGTTGGGAGTTTCGATTCATGAGCCAATAAAGATTTCTCAGTTTTATACCAAGAGCTTTTCGTTTGGTGAATATGTGGGTTCTCCATGTTAGTTTTCTGTCGAGATGCATACCCAGGTACTTTGTTACGTCACTTTGCGGTATATCAATGCCATTGAGTTTTACGGGTGGGCAAGTGTTGCGTCTAGTGGTAAACGTCACTTGAACAGATTTTGATTCATTTGACTTTATCCGCCAGTCTTTCAGCCAATGGGTAATTTTATTTAAACTTCTTTGAAGCTTGAGTGAGGCGACGTTAGGGTTGAGGTCTGAAGCCAGTACAGCAGTGTCATCAGCAAAAGTGCCGATAGTGACTCCTTCTGCTATTGGGAGGTCGTATGTGTAAAGTAGGTACAGTATTGGGCCCATTACACTACCTTGCGGGACGCCTGCTAAGCTCTCGTAAAGCTCAGACTGCTCTGCTCCTTCTTTGACGAAAAAGTAACGATTTTTTAGATAAGATTGTATAAATAGAAAGTAGCTTGTAGGGAGAGTATTTTTTATTTTATAGAGCAGGCCGTCGTGCCATACGCGATCAAAAGCTTGGGATATATCTAGAAAGGCAGCTGTACAGTATTTTTTTTGCTCAAAGGCAGAGTAGATTTTCTCGGTAAGTCTATGTACTTGTTCAATTGTTCCGTGTCCTCTTCTGAAGCCAAATTGGTGATTAGGTATAATGTTACGCTCTTCTATTTTGGGTAGGAGTCTTTTAAGGAAGAGAACTTCCAAGACTTTTGAGACAATGGGCAGCAGACTAATGGGTCTGTAAGACGCTGCCGTATCAGGGGGCTTTCCTGGTTTCGGAATCATTTTCATCTGAGCGACTTTCCATTGAGGGGGTATGAATGCAGTTATTAGTACTGCATTAAAAAGTTGGGTGAGAAATTTTATGCCTTCGTAAGGTAAGTGTTTTAGTACATTGCCATTAATAATATCGTACCCAGGAGCTTTCTTTGGGTTGAGCATCGCTATTACGGTTTTTACCTCCGATATTGCGAATCGTTTTATGGGGAGGTCCATTTGATAGGGATGACTCAGAGTATTTTTCACTTCTGTTGTTGTGCTTAGTGGGGGTTCAATATCATGTGGGGTGAATACTGATTTTAGGTGGCGTGCAAAAGTATTTGCTTTCTCTGCGTCACTTTTCGCCCATTCGTTATTTTCCATTCGTATTGGAGAATTGTAGAAAATCGGCCTTTTTAGCTTACTAGCAGCTTTCCAAAGGGAGTAATCAGTTGCAGCTGTTGCATCAATATTACTGAGATATTGTTGAACTTGTCTGTTGTGTTCAATTTTGAGGATGTTTTTGAGTTCTTTGGTGAGAGCATTCAATCTTTTCTTGTCGTCGGGGTGACGGGTTTGTTGCCATTTTTTCCTTGCGAGTCGTTTTTCTTTGAGCTTAGCTTGTATGTTGTGGGTAACGCTTGTCCTTTTTTGTCTGATGAGGGTGGGAGTTGATTTCCATGCAGCTTGTTGGATGCAGCTGTTAAAATGTTCGACTGCTGCCTCTATATCTTCAGCAGATTTCAGGGCTAATTTGAAGTCAAGATTAGACGTGATGATGTGTCGGAAGTATTCCCAATCAGTCTTCCGATTGTAAAGGCTGCATTGTTCCGCTGCCGGTGTAAAATTTTTATCAATTGTTACCAGGATTGGAGAGTGGTCGGAAGACAATTCAAAGCACGATTTGCAATTTATATCTGAAGAATTCACGCCTTTCACCACGCAGAAATCGATTAAGTCGGGTATTTTATTTTTATCTGTTGGCCAATAAGTGGGAGTTCCAGTAGAGAATGGAGTTAAACTGAGATTGCTAATAGCATTATATAGTTGTCTTCCTTTAGGGGTAATGAGACGAGAGCCCCAGAACGTGTGTTTGGCATTGTAATCGCCCCCAGCTAGAAATCGATTTCCAAGAGTTTTGAAGAAATTTTCATATTCTGCAGTGCTGATAGAGTGCCTCGGCGGGCTATAGATAGCAGAGAGTGTAAGCTGGCCGCTCGGGTCTTCAATGACAATATTTGTGGCTTGTATAGCATTTGTACGGAATGAATTCGTGCTGTAATGTTTAATACTTTTCCGTATCAAGATACCTGAGCCTCCATGAGCGTTGTTACTGGGGTGTTTTGTGTGGTAAAACTTGTAGTTGGGTACTTCAAAGTAGCTTTTGTCAGTAAAGTGGGTCTCAGATATGAGGAGTATATCTATATTGTGGGTCTGAAGTAAAGTTTTAACTTCAAGTAAGTGTTTGGATAGGCCATTGGCATTCCAAATGATAATTTTCAACGGGTTGAAGATGCACAGTTTTTAGTCGTGAGGGTGACGAGGAGGCTCATCATTGATGTCATTTGTTGCATGACTTGTTTCAGTAAGTCTATCATTTCTCGCATTTCGTTAGTGTTTTGCGTTGGGGTGTGGGTTTCATTACTATTTGGAATGGCATTATTAGGGTTCGAGCGGGGTGTTACGCCTTTCTTTGCTGCTTGAGCATATGTGGCTGGGTATTGGTCAATTTCAATTGGGGTTTCAATCTGCATTGGGGTTTGAATTGGCTGTTGTGGTTTCTCTTGGGGCTGTGCAGGAGCTTTTTTCCTCAGAGTTGGGTATTTGGCGCTTTGGATGTTTTTGTATACCATACAGCCTTTATAATTTGCTGGATGGTTGCCTTCACATAGAGCGCATTTGACATCTTCAGATCTTGTCTTTCGCTTGCAATCAGCGGAGAGGTGGTTTCCAGCACATTTTATACATACTGATTTTCGACGACAGTAGGACTTTGTGTGGCCATATTGCTGACAGTTGGCGCATTGCGGTATTTCACGCTTCGGGTGTGGGGGCTCGAAAGCAATTCTTGAGTGCAGGAGACTTTTAATTTGATATATCTCCTTGTTATTGGAGGCGGGTTTGAGTTCAATGATAAACATTGGGAGAGGATTTTTTGTGACTCTGTGTTTTATGTTCCAAATGTTTGTGACTGAGTGACCGAGATCTTTTAGAGAATCCACAATTTCTTTTGTGTCTATTGAGGAGTGCATGTTTCTGAGAACAACTCTGAAGGTACGTTCTTGTTTGGTTTTATAAGTGTGGAACTCTGTGCCCTTCTGTTCCAGTTGTGACACTATGGTTTTGTAAGCATCCAGGGATGATGCTTGTACTTTTACTTGATCCTTGCCTGTGAGCTTTAGATCATAGGAGTTTGGAGCAACTTCTTGTAGTAAACTCATTAGGGGGGGAATGTTTAGAACTTTGTCTATAAATATTGGCGGCGGCTTGGGTATTTTTTCAGTTGGTTGGTTAGTTTCCTCAACTTCAAGGGAGGCAAATCTGTTTTCGTTTTCATTTTCATTTGGTTGGCGGCTTCCAAGCCAGTAATAATTATCAAGTTTAGCCTGTTTTTTAGAGGCAGTATTTTTACTTGGGCTTTCGCGTTGGCGTTTGGGATTGACGATCTTCCATTGGTCGGTTGGGGTAGCAGTTGTCAAGTTTCCTGCAGTTTGGGGTTTCTGGGCTTGTTGTTGTTGGGCATAGAGAATTTCCAGTTGCCTTTGGAGGGTTTCGATCTGCTGTTGTACGTTTGGTACGTTGGTACTAGGCAGGCGGGATGGGGTTAGATGTTGGGACATTTGTTGGGGTGTACCTAGGGATCTCGGTGTTTGGTGCTGTAGTTGCACTTGGGCTTGTTGGGCATCTCGCACTTCGACTTGTTGGGAACCTCCTACTTTAGGAGGAGTATGGTTGGGGGGCATCTCGCTGGTGCAAACGAATATTTTAGTCTATATTCATTTGCACCCGGCTGCGCTTGTAATATGTACAACTTTTTATGATTGTAATACAATGTGGTTGCAGCTTTTTACAGCTCTGATACTTATGTATAAACTTTACACGAATGGTTTGTGTCCACACTAATTCACCACTTAGTGGTGAAAAAGAGGTTTGTGGTGGAGTTTTGTGTGTGGGAGCTTTTGCTATTGTGCGATCAATGCAACAACAATATGCACAATCACTCAGCAATAACACTTAATTTACGCTTTAGAGTTTAAATAAAGCAGTTTTATATTAATTTGATAGCACACTAAATTGCGACACTTTTTCCGACACTTTTTCACAATATTATTGAGTTAAATTGATCAATTATCAGCCCTATCTGAAATACATGTACAAAGGTACATGTATGGACATAAAAGTAGGAACTTTTTATTAAAATTAAATTAAATGTATTTTTATTAATTCTATTAAAGGTGTTATTAGCGTAAATGGAAGATTATATAAACATAAAAATATAATGACTTTAAGTTCTGCTGTTTTTACCGTATTAATCTTTGCTTGAAATATTTTTAATTTTTGGGTTTCGTTAATTTGTGGCTGTTTTTGTAAAGACAATTCTGCCCTTTTATGACCATCGGAATTGCATTGCCTTTCCAAATTAGAAATATTGTTTGTCAAAAATTTTACACAAATTTTACAGAAGCTTTTCTCATCTTTGCTTTCTAACCAACTAAATTGCATCTTCCGTTTATCGATGAATTTTTGTTTGAATGGCTTTCTTTCTCTAAATTTACCTGTAGGCGAACATCGCTCAAAACAGCGGCACTACAATTATTTACCATGTATATGGGGTGGAAATCATTCACTACAACGCACAATGGGTGATTGCGGCCAAAAATAAATTCAAAATTAAAGTATCAGTAAAACAATTTTTTTAAATAGAGATCGACAGATACATCAAATTATAATAAAAAAGCTTATATAAAAATTTTTGAGTCTCTTTTCGTTTAGCCGTACAGGGTGCCCAAAGTTGAGCAAAAAATAGGTTCTTTTTTTTCTCAATGAACACACCGCATACAAAATGCTCTATCTCATTTAATTTTTAACATACCAACTCGAGTAATACATCATTACATAGAAAATGATTTTCTCTTTCAGAAATTATAACTAGGTTGTAAATACCGTTCACTATTGAATTTATATGAATTTTCAAATATTGACAAAAAATGTCGATAAGAAAAAAATTTTGCTCGACTTTGAATAAAAAAATTAAAAAAACAAAAAATATGACCTCCTCAAATTTTTTTTATGCTTTGAAATAATATATTCTTAATCAAACTACATTTCCATTTTAAAAATCCACTTGCTCCATTTGCTTTTAAAATTTTTTTCCCATTGGCCTAAAACTGCGTTTTTGTAAACGCATTAATTATGTTAGATTTGACATTATGAAAAACGTTTATATTTAGGCGAATCATCGAATATTTCTTTATCGTCTTGCAGTAAATAGTGCATACTTTCAAATTATGACGTAATCTTTTTTATCAGCGTTAATTCATATCTTTGACAGTTTTTTCCTTTTGGAAATTAAAAAAAAAATGTGTAAATATTGTAAAACTTTAAAATGAAATTAAAAAAAAACAAAAAATATGACCTCCTCAATTTTTTAATATTTCATAGTCCTAAATGTCTTTTATAAACAGGAGAAAAAATCGTGAAAATTCGTTTGCTCCATTTTGTTTTATAAACATTTTTATGGAAGGTGTTTTTTGAGTTTTCGTACATTTTTCCCATACAAAATTCCCAGAAGTATGATTCAAAAAGTTTAAATTTTTTTGTATGGGGAATATTTGTCAAAATGGTGAAATTTAAATATCGATATTTCCAATTCTAATTAAGATATTCGAAGAAACTAAACGCTGTTTTCAAGAGTAATTATTGTGCTTTCAACTGGTTTAATCGAATTTGAGTGGAAAGTAATTACATAAAAGATATTAAGCAGGGAATAGAGCCAAAAAACGTGTTTTTTGCCTATTTGGGCATGAATATCAGAACTAGAACCAATTTGGAAAATCTGACTCCAGATTCAGGTTTAGCACACTGAAATCCTTTAGAAAAGTGTAATTTCATTTCTGGTATACAATTTTTTTGAAGTGCTTTACCCCTTTTCCAAAATGATTACTGCATTTGATTTATATTTCAAAAATGCATACACTAATCAAAATGGAGCATTTTACCTATAATAGTTAGGAAAATGCTGAAATTTCAAAAATACCGTTATATGGGAGGTGGGCGTATTTGTGGGTGGATTTTGTTCAAATTTTCACAGTTTACTAATTTCAACCAAAAAAGCTTAAGTTCCGAGTTTCAAGGTTCTAGCTTAATTATTACTATTTTTGGCCGCGTTTGTATGGAGGTGCCCCCACTGTGCAACGGTACCATTATTCCCATCGTCTGTGGTGTGGAAATAGCTCATAGCAGCAGCACTACAATCATCCGAAACTATAGCAGCATCGAAGTCACCGTCTGTGGTGTGGAAATCATTCATAGCAGCAGCACTACAATCATCCGAAACTATAGCAGAAATAGCAGCATCGAAGTCACTCGCACATACGGCAGCAGCCACAGGATCCAAATCGTATACATAAGTATGGTCATTTGCAACAGCTACATCATAGGCCCATTCAGCACCAGGGGAATTTTCTTCTTTGATAAAATAGCTGGAAAGAGAATATGAGGTTATGAAATAAGGAAAAGTATTCTTTAGAAATATAACTTACCTGTCAATGCACCTTTTTTTTTTGCATTTGGTCCAGGGCAAACTTTCCTGATGAAAACAAAACAATGTAAAAACCAGCTAATGAGTTTTTATAAATTTTAACTCATTTTAGCGAAATTGGTGTGAAATTTTCCATGCACAAAACGATAATCGCGTGTTCTATTTTAGCCGCTACGACCATATAGATCAGCCATGGGCGATTGAGCCCATATGGGTATTTACCCGTATGGGTCGCGTCGGCTCATTGCATGGGGATGGTGAAATAGGTAAATGTACCTGCTGGTGGGGAGAAGGACGAACTCAAACTGAGCATATGGTTGCCAAACTTGGTAATTAATTCCAAAATAGGTATTTTTTTGCGGTTGGTAATTTGGTAACTATCAAATGATTTTAGTATTTTTCTTTTTCAATATGATAAAATTATTCTAAGGTATACTTAATTTGTTAATGTTAAAAATGTTTTTTTTTTTTTTTTAATTTCTACTAAAGCTATGACCAAAGAAAAATCAAACGAACTACAAACAAAATTCATTCATAGATGTGATTTACGTTTCAGATAATTTTTTTTTGTAAACCAAAGCAGGTGTACTTCTTTTAAGTTTCTTTTATCATTCGAATTATGAAGGCGATCATTTATTAGTCTGTTTATAATTTTTTGGTTATTTTGTTGGGAATTATTATCAACATTTTTTTAGGATAGTGGCAACCAATATCAACCAATATTGAGCGCGCTAATGCATATTCGGTATTGAGAACAAGAGAGCATATATATATATACATATGTACATTAAGGTGGGGCGAATTTTTTTTTTTGGAAATTCAATTTGTTCCAAAGCCAGAACGGCACCTTCCTAGCCCAGAAATAAGCCTGTAAAATTTTATTGACCTACTCGCATGTATTTTCCCTTAAATTTGGTATACATTTTATATATGAAAAGTAAGGTGGGTAAAAGGGGGTTGACCCCCGCTGGGGGGTGTTATGGAACGCACTGTTAAATGTATATGAAATTAAAGGGAATCAAAATACCTATCGAATGGTAATGGTAAAATATTCGAAATCGGTTCAGTAGTTTTTAAGTAATTGCAATTTAAAGAATGCATAATATAAAGTTTGACCTTTAATAACTTTTGTTGTTGTTGTTTCCAAAAAAAAATTCACTTTAATACTCAGCTTAGCCATGTTTATCTATCCTCATACTTGGTTTTTTGCTTTTATAATTTTCAAAATTTCATATTTGTACCAGATCGTGCTTTCAACTTTGCGGGGCTGGGGGCAGTTCAAAATGTCATCCTATGGCCATAAAATTTTGTGGGGTTCATTAAGGCAACTTTTCATTGGGACGTTCAAAAAAAAAAAAAACAAAAAAAAGCTCCATATGTTTTCACTCCACCTTAATGTACATGCCAAAAGCACAAAGCACACTTGCTTCAATAACGACACAACACAATTTTCTGAATCGATACTTAGTAGTGAGAATCAGTGTTATTTATTTGTTATGAAATTTTATGGTCATAGATGAAAATTAAGGGCTTTATTTAAAAAATATTGTTGCTTTAGTATAGTTGTATAGTATAGCGAAGAAGACATAAATTGTTTTTTTAAAATTATGACACTAATGAAGTAAATAGCATCGGAGTTCGAAAGCAATAGAGCGAGAAAGAAACTGCAAAATTAGCGATTGTACAGAATTGCCGCTGAGGCCACTAAAGTGACAATTTGAACCTTTTTTAAGAGCCAAGCTACCGGAACCCAACTTTTTGAAAATATGCAATATTTGAACCTTTTTAAACATTTGGGCCACTTTTGGTCCTTTTTTACTTTCAAACCTATAATGTAATAAATATTTTTTAGTTTTTTTTCTTAAATATAAAAAAAGCTTTTTTACGTTTGTTTTTACATGGCCGTTTTCTGCTACTGTTGTTGGTATGTAGATTGTAATAAAAGGAAAATTGAGAATTAAGCAAAACAAAGCTGACGGCGGTGGTATCTCAATGGGATGCTATTGGCTTACAAATTGTAACGACTTAAGTTCGATCCTCGGTTGAGGCCGCCTGAAGAAGTCTGATGAGGGGATGTGGTGGTCTGCGAAATGGATCCATAACCTCTACCAAAAAAATTTTTGAAATTTTTCTTAATTAAAAACTGGCCAATAGCTCATATAAAATTCACATAAAAAAGCCTCTTTTTTACCTTTTCACTTTTCATTAGCAATTCTCCGCTGCGAAGGAAAACCCCGAAAAAGTTATTTGGGAGTAAAAATTTTTAGAATGCAAGAAAATTGTTTAACAAACCGAAATAGAAGAGTTTTCGCACAACGTGGGGGAATGAAAAACAACTTAAATGAGAACTAGTTGTGAATTTGTTGCAAATATGTATGTTAACGCTGCCAGCAGTGCATCAGCAGAAAGATTATTTTCAAAACTTTCACTATTTAAGACCAAGGGTACAAATCTGCAAATTGCTTTAAGCATGAAATAAACCAGAATATATATAAAAATGTGTTTCTAGCTAAAAAAAATTATTTTACTAATAGTTAAGGTGGGAATCGCAATAATGTACCACTGGTATTAAAGGAAAATTTGTATATAATGAACCACGATCCTATCACAGATCATAAAAAAAGTCGCTCTCGCCAGACGATTATAGTGCAAGAGATATTCCTTGTTAAAGCAATGTGTATGTAGAAGACTTTTTTGTGTCACCGGCCTTCGGCCGCGCTTCAAAAAAACCTCAGCCGGCAAAATTTTGGAAAACTTTAATATTATAATTTAATAATAGTTAAAAGCGTTAAAGGTAGATGAATTATCATCCAAAGAATATTTCCTGAAAGTTTCACTGAAAAATTTCTAGTAGTTTGTAAATAAATAAAATTGGTTCATTCTACCCATGCTTAGCCGGTGTTAATTTCCGAATTACAAGGTATTCTCTCATGAAACTTTTTGACAATATTCTATAAATGCCGTTTTCATATATGTTGGCACTTTTTTTTTTATAATAGAAAGCAATATTTTAAAAAATTGAATTAAAATTAATGTCTAAATTCCTTTGTTCTTCCATTTATTTTTCCACTAAAAAAGCTGCTGCAGCAATGGAATCCATTTTTTAACCATTTAATATATTCTTTCTGAAAATTTAATCTAAAATTTACTGAAAATATAAATTTGCTGTAAAAAATACAAATGTGCTGTCAAAAAATACATATTATTTCGCATAAACGTTATCTAACACTGATTCGAACATAGTTTAACACTTAACAACACTTATGTTCGAAACGTCGTAAACCAGAATACCAATTTTCGTTTTGTCGTAGCAGTCGGCGTCGCCGCGATCGGAGTTCCGAGGGATTGTAGAATAGCTGTAGGGGCATTTCAGTTATTACATCTGGGTCTGGGTTAAGATAAATTTTTACTGAAACAATCCGGCTCATAATGAAAATTGGCTGCACTTGAAAAGAACTAAAAAGAAGAAGAAACATATACAACATATACCCAGCAGTAAAAATCTGAAATGAATCCTTTATGAATCACTGATGAAATTCATCATGAGGAGGCATCAGTGAATGCTTTCATATAAAGGCTGCTGAATTTTTTCAAATAAATGGTTTGCTTTCCTAATGCCTATATGACTCCGTTCGGAGCCGGCATAAAACTGTCCAATGGTAGGAAAAACAAAAGGAGCACACCTCGAATTGGGAGAGAAGCTCGGCCATAAAACTCGTCAGAGTTATAATAGCGCAAAAACAATTCTTCTGTACGTTGAAAAGACACAAATACTCCCTCAAAAACAATTTGATTGACTTTAAACTTCAAACTAAATGAAAATAACTATTTCAAAAATAATTTTTTTTGGAAATTTGAATTTAAATTACTGAAATAAATTATGAAACTCAAATGGCGGGATAGCTATGTATTCCATGTTATAAGGAGAAGCCAGTGCGCAGTATAATTTTTCTTCCGGACTTCTTCTTTCCCCTTACGTCCAAAGCAGAAGCTTACAAGAGGCAAATTTGAAATTTGTATTTCCATATATTTTTTATCTTAAATATAATTTGTTTTATAGTTGTTAAATTGAAAAATTTGTCAGAAAAGCTGCCGAATGTCAAAAAACCTACCGAAATACAAGCTGGCTCGTGGGTTTATAACCGCCTAGATGGTATTTCGTTTGGGTTTTTCAATATAGCTTGCACGCTTGCACCAACGCAAAACGATAGTGATGCATATTCAACAAAGAATGATCAATGATCATTTAGCAGTGAAACAAATTTACTGCAGGGTATATGTATACATACACAAATGTCACTTTTCAGTTCTGCCAAATCAAAAAAGCACTGTGCTGCCAAATCAGCACGGAAAAAACAAATCGAACAGGGCGGATCAGAAATTGAACCAGCAATTTATCTGGTTTAATCGAGCTGAAATCTTTGTTGTTGCATTTACATGCAAAAATTTTTATCTGGGTTAGGATCACCGTATGTGAAACACGGCGTGTGTTGACCTTCTAGTGGAACTCTAATGTACCATATGCAGATGCGTATGCGTGTGCGTGTCACTGACAACCGTGTTGCATACCTGCGGCTAAATGAGGCAAACTCCAGTGGCACGGATGTAAATGCACCACACGCATAGATAGTATTTATAGTAACTAGTTACTACACAAAATAACTCAGAACGAAAGAAGACACTGAAGAGGCGCATATTAGCCGAAACCGGTTTGTCTCCAAACCAAACTTGACAAGGGATGACGGAAAATCGTTCCACAATACATCATATTCCTACCCTGTCGGAAAAACAAGCAACCAAAAAGTTACATATGTACATATTTGTATTAACCAAAATTTTCAGTCTGATATGTTAAGGCAAAGCAACTGTAATTCTTACAATACATAAAAATCAACGGATAGCAATTTGGCAATGTGGCCGCTGTGGTGCAATGGGTAGAGTACTCGGCTGCTATACCAGAGATCTCGGGTTCTAACCCCAGTCCGGACAAACACCAAAAATAAATTTTCTAATTAATTAAAACCCAATTATTGGGTTTTTAGAAATACCGGTCACCTTGGGTAAAAGGGGGTTGACCCCCGCGGGGGGGTGTTATGGAACGCACTGTAAAATGTATATGAAATTAAAGGGAATCAAAATACCTATCGAATGGTATAAAAATATTCGAAATCGGTTCAGTAGTTTTTAAGTAATTGCAATTTAAAGAATGCATAATATAAACTTTGACCTTTAATAACTTTTGTTGTTGTTGTTTCCAAAAAAAAATTCACTTTAATACTCAGCTTAGCCATGTTTATCAATCCTCATACTTGGTTTTTTGCTTTTATAATTTTCTAAATTTCATATTTGTACCAGATCGTGCTTTCAACTTTGCAGGGCTGGGGGCAGTTCAAAATGTCATCCTATGGCCATAAAATGTTGTGGGGTTCATTAAGGCAACTTTTCATTGGTACGTTCAAAAAAAAAAAAACAAAAAAAAGCTCCATATGTTTTCACTCCACCTTAATGTACATGCCAAAAGCACAAAGTACACTTGCTTCAATAACGACACAACACAATTTTCTGAATCGATACTTAGTAGCAGGGTTTGAATTTGCTTGCTGCAAAACAGCAATAGCCGATGTTTTTTGCTTATTGGTGAATTCAGCCGAGCCAAAAACGAAAACACGAATCATTCCCTTCAGTTTTCAGCTGAGTCGTGTTTGCTTGTATAGTTAAGCCAAGCAACTCAATTTGAGAGGGTTGCTTTTACTTCCAGCAATTAGTTGAGTAGTAAATTTTTGCTTACAGTTGCTTATTTTGCTGAAACTAGTTTTTAAGCAAAATTCAACATAAAAAGATGTTAACAAATGGACATACATACATATTATGTGTACATACATACATACACATAAGTAAATATGTATAAAAAATCGAAATATGCGTAAACAAATCGTTTCAGCAAAATAAGCAAAAGCAGAAAAAATGCAAAGACACAACTAATTGCTGGAAGTAAAATGAAATCCCCCAAATCGCGTTGCTTTGCTTAACTATACAAGCAAACACGGCTCAGCTGCATACTTGGCTGGCCGAGTTTGCTAATTTACTTTTCGTTAGCAAAAGCAAAGCAAAAGCAAATGCAGCAAAAGTCGCTAAGCAATTTCAAACCCTGCTTAGTAGTGAGAATCAGTGTTATTTATTTGTTATGAAATTTTATGGTCATAGATGAAAATTAAGGGCTTTATTTAAAAAATATTGTTGCTTTAGTATAGTTGTATAGTATAGCGAAGAAGACATAAATTGGTTTTTTTAAATTATGACACTAATGAAGTAAATAGCATCGGAGTTCGAAAGCAATAGAGCGAGAAAGAAACTGCAAAATTAGCGATTGTACAGAATTGCCGCTGAGGCCACTAAAGTGATAATTTGAACCTTTTTTAAGAGCCAGGCTACCGGAACTCAACTTTTTTTGCAATATTTGAACCTTTTTAAACATTTGGGCCACTTTTGGTCCTTTTTTACTTTCAAACCTATAATGTAATAAATATTTTTTAGTTTTTTTCTTAAATATAAAAAAAGCTTTTTTACGTTTGTTTTTACATGGCCGTTTTCTGCTACTGTTGTTGGAATGTAGATTGTAATAAAAGGAAAATTGAGAATTAAGCAAAACAAAGCTGACGGCGGTGGTAGCTCAATGGGATGCTATTGGCTTACAAATCGAAACGACTTAAGTTCGATCCTCGGTTGAGGCCGCCTGAAGAAGTCTGATGAGGGGATGTGGTGGTCTCCGAAATGGATCCATAACCTCTACCAAAAAAATTTTTGAAATTTTTCTTAATTAAAAACTGGCCAATAGCTCATATAAAATTCACATAAAAAAGCCTCTTTGTTACCTTTTCACTTTTCATTAGCAATTCTCCGCTGCGAAGGAAAACCCCGAAAAAGTTATTTGGGAGTACAAATTTTTAGAATGCAAGAAAATTGTTTTAACAAACCGAAATAGAAGAGTTTTCGCACAACGTGGGGGAATGAAAAACAACTTAAATGAGAACTAGTTGTGAATTTGTTGCAAATATGTATGTTAACGCTGCCAGCAGTGCATCAGCAGAAAGATTATTTTCAAAACTTTCACTATTTAAGACCAAGGGTACAAACCGCTTGCAAATTGCTTTAAGCATTAAATAAACCAGAATATATATAAAAATGTGTTTCTAGCTAAAAAAAAATTTGGGAAACACTTTTTTTACTTTTTTCGGCCACTTTTCGAAATTTTTTAGCGGCAACACTGCACATTTTATTATTGGTGAATTCCTCTCTCTATATAAAACAATGTGGTTTTCATTTTTAGTGTTTCCGTACGCGCTGTGCGTTGAACATCACTTAAGGCGGAGTGTACATCAACTTCGATATCGCCTTAGCTCCCCTTTCCCCGGAAATTATGCAGTGCCCACGAAAGCCCATGAGCGCCCCTCTGCTGCGTTTATGTGCCTTGCGGTGCCCATCCCTGATATAGATTATTTGGCCATGACAAAGATCAGAATGTGAAAAGTTGCCAATGCTTGTTTAGATAGTCGATAAGTGTTGCCACTATGGCAGAATTATAAGACGTAAACAATAACGATGCCAGATTGTAATTTTATGCATATAAAATTGAAAGTAGCAATTTCTCCATATACACAGTTGATTCAAAATTTCTGAAGTATTTCATAAATGGCAAAGTGGAGTGATTTAATCAAAGAGGGAGTGGCGGAATTTTGAGGTCAAAATCGGAGTGAAATCTTCCAATTGGAGTGACAGCGGCATCGCTGACACAAGCCATTACAAGAGCAGCTAGTAAAAGCCCGTCTCCACATAACTTGTTTCACCAAAGAAACATGTAGCAAAACATCTCGCTCAATAACCCGTCTCCACGTGGCTAATCGTGATACAGTTTGACACTTCTCTTTCTTGTTCTTCTTAAATGTTTGTATGTTTGCTTATTTTTGCGTCTTTGTTTTGGTCTGGGTGAGATTTCGATAGATTTTCGATACAAAATTAGAGAAGACATCGATAACATCGAGGTGGGTAAGATGATTCAGAATGAAACAGTGTTTCAATCTTCACTCGCTCTCAGAAATTTGTATGGGAAATGGCGAGTTTCGGCACTGGTTTCCGTATCGAAACAAGATTGAGAGAGAAAATGCAGAAAAAAAGAGCGAAACACGTTATGTGGAGACATGGTATAAGGGTAAACTCCAAAACCACAACTGGAATGAATGCTTCAAACTCTTTAAAATAGTATGTATTATAAACACTTTGGCATATACAAAATATTATAATACAATTTAACACAAATCATTTTTACATTTCAGACGAATGATTGGTTCGACGTATTCAACGTCAGAGTGCCCTATGCCGACCACAGAAAACGTACGCATGCGTATGGTTTGGCAATTGAGGAGCAAAACGCTATAATCGACGACATGACGAACCTTATGCAAAATTCCAGGGTGGTAGGAAAAAATTAGTTACTACCATTCCAAAAAGGTAAATTGTTTTTCTCCAAGACTTTCTTAATGCTTTGCATCAAATTATTTATTTTCAGGTATCATACAAAACAACTCAGCGCTAAAATTATTGTTTGAGTACGTTAAAGCTCGCTTTGGTGTTAAATATATAATGACATATCGCCTCAATCAAGATGTACTTGAAATTTTTTTCGGCATTATTCGGTCTAAAGGCGGATTACATGACCACCCTGATCAGCAGGAGTTTAAATACCGGCTTAAGCGTTATTTACTGGGCTATAATGAAGGTATTTTAACAAAAAAAAATTTCTTGACTATTTCTTGAGCGTTTTTTTATATGGAGCTTTACAAGTAATCACAAATAATTTTACCTTCTTCTATTTATACGTATGATTTCAGTGTTTTTTTAATCCATCAATAATTCTATCAGCGCAAAAGTTGTGTAACCTTAAATTTATTTTCGTAACGAATCTGTTGAAAAATGCATTAATTTCATAATGAAATATGAAAATATATAATGCTTAATGTAGCATAAGAGTGGTGAAAGTAGAATGCCTTACATATTTTTAGTTACACCACTTTTACGATGATAGCCTCAAATCTTATATTATAAAAGTGAAAAGGAAATTGTGTTTAAAACTCAATTGGCGAGAAAACCGCTGAACGGATCCTCACGAAACTTTGCACACCTAGGTATTTTCACCCGGTAATTGCTATAGGCATATTTTTAATCTGATAAAAAAGTCAGGGATGGGCACCTCCAATACAAAATTTTCCTTTTTTTCGTAATATCTCTTGAAATATTTGTACTAGAATAATGCAAATTTTTGTGAAGGAATAATACAAAAATATATACTCAACGGATAAACAATTTAGGTCTTGGTAAAGCAGGGATGGGCACTCTCCTCCCATATAAACTGAAATTTTCACATCGGATATCTCTGGAAATATTTGTAGTAGGGTACTGAAAACTGGTGTGAGGGCATGTGATATAACTATATATTAAACGGGAAAAACACTAGGTCTTGGTAAAGCAGGGATGGGCACCTCGAATACAAACTGAAATTTTCACATCGAATATCTCTGGAAATATTTGTAGTAGGGTACTGAATATTGGTGTGAGGGCATGTGAGATAACTATTTATTAAACGGGTAAAACTACTAGGTCTTGGTAAAGCAGGGATGGGCACCTCCCATACAAAATGAAACTTTCACAGCGAATATCTCTGGAAATATTTGTAGTAGGGTACTGAAAATTGGTGTGAGGGCATGTGAGATAACTATGTATTAAACGGGTAAAAACGCTAGGTCTTGGTAAAGCAGGGATGGGCACCTCCCATACAAAATGAAACTTTCACAGCGAATATCTCTGGAAATATTTGTAGTAGGGTACTGAAAATTGGTGTGAGGGCATGTGAGATAACTATGTATTAAACGGGTAAAAAAGCTAGGTCTTGGTAAAGCAGGGATGGGCACCTCCCATACAAAATGAAACTTTCACAGCGAATATCTCTGGAAATATTTGTAGTAGGGTACTGAAAATTGGTGTGAGGGCATGTGAGATAACTATGTATTAAACGGGTAAAAACGCTAGGTCTTGGTAAAGCAGGGATGGACACCTCCCATACAGACTGAAATTTTTACAGCGAATATCTCTGGAAATATTTGTAGTAGGGTACTGAAAACTGGTGTGAGGGCATGTGAGATAACTATATATTAAACGGGAAAAACACTAGGTCTTGGTAAAGCGGGGATGGGCACCTCGCATACAAACTGAAATTTTCACAGCGAATATCTCTGGAAATATTTGTAGTAGGGTACTGAAAATTGGTGTGAGGGCATGTGAGATAACTATGTATTAAACGGGTAAAAACGCTAGGTCTTGGTAAAGCAGGGATGGACACCTCCCATACAGACTGAAATTTTTACAGCGAAAATCTCTTGAAATATTTATAGTAGGGTACTGAAAATTGGTGTTGGGCATATGAGATAATTACGTACTCAACGGACAAAAAAAAAATAAGAAAACTACATATCTTTGACGTCTTTAACTTTTTTGGACTAACTCAATATGCTAATATTTTTAAAAGCACGTGGTGTGAAACCCGCGGGTAACCTCTAGTATACTATATATTCCGTTTTTTATTTATTCCCAGGCATTCTCCTTAAAAATCTAACGTCAGATTTGGGATCAGAAGAGTGGCCAGTTGAAGATGTACAGCTCGATGATTTTGAGCATGATGGTTTTAAACACCTAGCTGGATATATATGCCACAAGCTGCGTGACGAAATCCCCAGTTCGTCCCTTAGAAGCAGCGACGAGCCAACATGTTCATGGGCAGATCAATTAAACGAAGGTGGTCTGACTTTACCCAGCTCAGCTATGATGGAGCAAATGAAACAGCTCGAGTCAGTTTTTCAAGCAATGAATGAAGGCGGCTTGCTTATTACAAATGATTTTGCAAAAAGACAAATTAAGCAAGCCGAACACGTGAATTGCAATATTAAAATAAAAAGGCTATTTTGTAAATGAAGAATGTTCTTTAAGATTAGAAAATTAAATAAAGAAATAGTTGATAAAGCCAACAGCAAAAAAAGAAAATACAACAAAATATTTCATTAAAGCACGAGTTCTCAACGGTCTCGTATTGTTATATTTAACGATAAACAAAAAATAATTTTACATTATTGGGTATATTAGTGTCTAGCACGAAATTATTATTTTTAATTTTAATTTTTATACTTTGGAATAAGCGGAAAAATCCAATTAGCTCATACAGCGATGGTAGATGTGATAGCTATTTCGAAGAAAAACCACTTTCTTCATCATCAGACATCTTCTCGGGAGCACACCAGGCTTTGAACCTACGCTCCAACCATCAGTAGCCGAATATTAGCGAAACGCTAAGCACTGCGGCTACCGATGGTCCTGCTGAGCTGTTGGATTTTTCACTTATATATGCCATTGCTCTATTCAATCTAACCTTACTTAGTGTACGATTTTCGTACATCTGCTATGCAAGTGTTGAATAATGGTTGGCAGCTGACGGAAAGCGGGCGCCGTGTACAGTAGTTGTATGTACAACAGCACAATTTATAATTTAACATTATTGGGTATGTTAGTGTCTAGCACGAAATTATTATCTTTAATTTTAATTTTTATACTTTGGAATAAGCGGAAAAATCCTGGTGTGTCACACGTTTTTTACGACAGAAATCTGACGCGTTTAAAGCCTTCACAGAATTCATGCTTGAGGCCGAAAAACAAACCGGGCGTAAGTTGAAATATGTGCGTAGTGGCAACGGCCGAGAATATATCAATTCACAGTTTGAAAGCTTCTTTAAACTACATGGTATACGTCATCAAACTACGGTCAGTTATACTCCACAGCAAAACGGTGTAGCCGAAAGGGCTAACCGAACTCTTGTAGAAATGTCGCGCTGTATGTTGGAGGCGTCGAATCTCCCTCAAAGTTTGTGGTCAGAAGCTTTAAATACAGCTACATATATAAGGAATCGTTCGCCGACGAAGTTAGTAAAAGGGAGCACACCATATGAACGTTGGACGGGTAAGAAACCTTCTGTATCGCACTTCAAAATGTTTGGTTGCGAAGCGGTATCGTTGTGTAATAGGGTAAATAGATCCAAGTTTGAGCCGAAGGGTATAAAAATGATTTTCGTTGGATACGCTGAACGAACCAAAGGTTACCGTTTGTATAATCCATCAAACCGATCGATTACTATTGCGCGCGTTTTTATATTTTTTGAAAATAGCTTAAGTCAAAGCAATGAATCAAAATATGTTGATTTTTACAATGTTAATAATTGTGATGAGAGGGTAATAGAGAATGTATTTAGCAGCGAACGAGAAGAAGAAAATGCAGCGCAAACGGAAGGTATAGAGGCGAACCAAACGAATGACACCCAAGAAGAACCAGAAGAAAAGACGGGTCAAACCGAAGGTATAAAGACGAACAAACCTCAAAGCAACGAGATAAACGAAAAAGCAGTGGAAGAAGAGAAAATAAAAAGCGACAAAACGCATAGCAGCCGATATAATGAAAAAGTGTTGGTGCCAAAATTAGCAAACAAATTAGATCAGGTGGAACAAACGTCTTGTGAAAGTAGTGGCGAAGATGGAGAAATTGTTATTGGAAAGCGCAAAAGGGGAAGACCGAGGATTATTAGAAGCGGTAGCGTTGGTCGCCCACGAAAAAAATACCTGGTGGAATCTACGTTTAAATTTGTTGATGGGTAATCCTCTTTCTGTGTCCGGTGCGTTGAATTCGGAAAACGGCGAGCAGTGGAGAAAAGCCATGCAGGCGGAGTATAATTCGTTAGTGAAGAACAACACATGGGAGTTAGTGGATTATCCAACTGGGAAAAATGTTATCGGATCGAAGTGGGGTTTTTCGACGAAATTTAATGCAGATGGATCAGTTGAAAAATTCAAAGCAAGGTTGGTGGCGCAGGGTTGTTCTCAAATTTTTGGAGAGGATTTCAACCAAACGTACGCACCTGTGGCGAGGCAATCGACCATTCGCTTAGTATTGGCGATATCTGCAAAATTCAATTTACTAGTTAATCACATCGACATCGTTTCTGCATATCTGGATGGTGAATTGCAAGAAGACGTTTACATGAGACAACCAGATTTATTTATTGATCCAGATCACCCAAAGAAAGTATGCAAGCTGAAAAAATCTATATATGGCTTGAAGCAAGCGGGTCGTGACTGGAATTGCAAAATCGACCAATTGCTAAATGAGAGGGGTTTCGGCGATGCCGACAATTGCGTATATTTCATGCGAAAGGAAAGTGAAATAAATTTAATTGTAATTTATGTTGATGACATTATTTTGGCATGAACCTCAGAGATTACAATGAAAAGTATTGTTAATAAAATACGTGCGCAAATTGAGGCCAAAGATCGCGGACCAATTAGTTACTACTTAGGAATGCAAATTGATAGAAAAAACGACCGCGGTGACATCGTCATTCATCAAGAAAAATTCACCACCGATTTGTTGAAAAAGTGGAATATGCAAAATTGTAAAGGAGTTTCTACACCGTTCGTGCAGGGCACAGTTCTTGAAAAATGTATGATTAAGGAATGCAGTGGTTCAAACATCAAAGAGTACCAGTCGTTGCTAGGAGTGTTGACTTATTTGGCCATCACGTCTAGACCGGATATTGCATATGCGGTGTCCAAACTGTCTCAATACCACAGTCATCCACATAATGAACATTTTGTTGCGGAAAAACGAATACTGCGTTATCTCAAATACAAGCCCAAGGGTATGTTGACGTATATGTCTAATAATCAAAATTTAGTTTGTTTCACAGATTCTGACTGGGGATCGGATCCGAGTCATCGGAAGTCTATAAGTGGTTTTGCACTATTCTTCAGTGGTGGGTTGATCGCTTGGAAAGCCAAAAAACAACATATGGTTTCTCTGAGTACGATGGAAGCTGAGTACGTGGCAATGTGTCAAGGGGCCAAGGAAGTCGCTTTCCATCGCAGTTTATTGACGGGATTGGGTTATGACCAGGGTACGGAAAAACTCAACCATGAACGCTCAAAAACACATTCTTCTCAAATCACAAACAAATATCCAAAGAAAAACGTATAACCACTCAAATAGTGAGCGAACTAACGCACAACAGCCATCGATCGCTCATAGCGGTGGCGATAAACTCAATTCATAAATTCACTCAAAAATGAATTATCGTACAATTTCTCTGGTAAATTCACTCTTTGAGTTTATTTTATAATTTTTTGCGCTAGCGATCATTTTTTGAGTTTATCATTTTTTGATCGCTCTTTGAGTTTATCATTTTATGCGTTCACAAGGGTTTTTTGTGAGGTTTAAGCAGCTAATGGCATCGTGAAGGCGCAGTTTTTGGATGTTGGCGTGCGTTTATTAGATGATAAATATAATATATGTATGTATGTACATACATATGAATGCATTTGTGTACGTATACATATATGTATGTACATATGTATGTATATATTTATAATATTTTAAAAAGCCTTAGGTCTTATAGCGATATATATGTACATATGTATATTTTTATGTATTTATTCAATCTAATCAAAATTTTATATATGTATGAGTTTACATACATATTTGTGTTCATTAGACACATACATACATATGAATATATTTTCTGAAATAGGACGTTATTGAAAAAAATTCTGAAATAAGACGTTTTTCAAACAATTTTTGAAATAGCCGTCGATATGTAGTCTATATAAATATTTTATTTAACATAGGTACCTACATCTTTACTTTAAAACTGGAATTGAACAACTGAGCTTACGTTCAAAATACAAGTTCGGATTTTATTAAATTGTACATATGTATGTATATATGTATGTATATAATATTAATGCATGCACATATGTATGTCTATTCAATAATGGAATGCGGGTAATGATATTTTCCATTTGGAATGTACTTATATATACATACATGTGTACAAATAAATAAAATGCGAACTTATTTTTTGAACGCTCAATTGTTGTATTCTAGTTTTCAAGTTAGAACTAAATACATACATATATATGTATGTAGGTATTTATGTTAAATAAAATATTTAACAACCCTTAACTCATACATATAGACATACATAAATATATATGTAGGTATGTACATCGGTATGTAAAAATAAATTTTTATAAATATTAATTTAAATAAATTTAATAATTTAATTAGTTTGAATAAATACATACTTAATAAAATTTAAACTCTATATACCTACATACATATACATGCCTATCGCTATGAGAGCTAAGGCTTTTTATAATATTATAAATATGTACATACATATGTATGTACATTAGATAGGGTTGGTCCCCATACGAAAAAAAAAGTTGTAAAAGTCCGCCCCTAAATTTGAAGCTTATGTTGAGAGGGTTGAGGGACACAAAAAAAAATTTTTTTTTGATCCCGCGAAATACCGCCGAAATCGTTTTTTTATTGTAACTTTGTTATTTAACATCCGATTTTTAAAATTGATACGTCATTATTTTCGTATTTCGAAGCTCTATATTTTCTTCTAATGTCCTTTTGCACTCTGAAGTCAAATAAGAAAGTTACAATAAAAAAACTATTTCGGCGGTATTTCGCGGAATCAGAAAAAAAAATTAAATTTTATTCTTTAATCCTTTCAATATAAGCTTCAAATATAGGGTCGGACATTTACAACTTTACATATACTGAATTGCTTAAAAAAAATAGTTAAATAATAGCTACGTTACATAACTTCTTTGTGACGTGACTTCTTTGCTTATTAATTTAGTAAAACCGTTTCAAGGCAACATTGTCATGAATTTTGAAGCACTTTCATTTGGCAATACAAAGAGGATAATTCATGGACATACAAATAAGTTAGCTGACCCAACTATGTGAAAACGACTTCAGAGCTCAAAAGGACATTAGAAGGAAGTATAGAGCTTCAAAATACGAAACTAATGACGTATCAATTTTAAAAATCGGATGATAAATAACAAAGTTACAAGAAAAAAACAATTTCGGCGGTATTTCGCGGGGTCAAAAAAAAATTTTTTTTTGTGTCCCTTAACCCTCTCAACATAAGCTTCAAATTTAGGGGCGGACTTTTACAACATTTTTTTCGACCCTATCTAATGTACATCCATATATACGTACACACATGCATGAATATGTATGTACATACATACATACATCATATTTATGGTCTAATAAACGCACGCCATCATCCAAAAATTGCGCCTTTACAATGCCATTAGCTGCTGCACAACAAAGTTTGTTGAACAAACCCTTGTGAACGCATAAAATGATAAACTCAAAGAGCGATCAAAAAATGATAAACTCAAAAAATGATCGCTAGCGCAAAAAATTATAAAATAAACTCATAGAATGAATTTTCAAATAATGAATTTTCAAACGATCTCTCATTTTAAAATGAATTTATGTAATAGCCCAGTTAGTCGAGAACGTGTGGTCCGCTCGCTGACGCAAACGCCCGTATGCAATTTTTAGGATTTCTTGAGCCCGTAGCAATCAGCTGTCTTACTCACACATATTTACATATATATAAAGTTTGTTTACATTTTGGAAGGGTTGCCATTTAATCATTTTTGAGCAAACAATATTTTTACTAATCTTCAAGGTGTTATGCGGATTACTCTTCAATACACAACTGTGCATTATTTGCCAAATGACAAGAAAATACTAATTTAATCGTTTTTAAAGTTGTCATTGACGACTTTTTTTTTTATTAATTTAGTTACTTTTTTACTGCTTAGTTGGTAATTAAAACATATTTTTCTTGTAATTTTGTTGCTGCCAAATATATTTCCATCACACCTTGGTGATAGTTATCAAGGGCTAAAACATAAAATAACAAAAAACACAGTCAGAACATTAAATTTACAATTGAAAATCTATAAAAAAAAATTATATTGGGAAGCAACAAGATTCTCACAAAAATCTGTGTTTAATTAAGAAATCTGTACTGAGTTTCTGTAACTCATATCTTTTCTAGTATAAATAGGTGGTGACAAAGTGTGGATCGTATTAGGGCCGTTTTCACCATCTCCGGTTAATTTAACCGGTGGTTATTTTGACGTAAATTGTATGGCGAACTGTCAAAAAAATTGCTTAACCGGGAGAAATCCACCGGTTAAGCACTTAACCAGAGATGGTGAAACCGGTCCACTTTAATTGATTTTGTTACAGAAACTCAGATTTATTGTGGCAATTTATAACTTTTTGATGTAGAAAAATTGCAGAAGAAAACTACAAAGAGTTATCAATTAAGAAAATACCGCCACCATTGTGGATAAATACAATTTTTGCTTTAATTTTCAGTAATATCTTCATTTATTAGGAGTGTTCAATATCTCAAAATTTTTACATATTTTTACGAATAGTTACGAATTTATGTTCAATAACCCAAAAAATTCGCAAAAGGGAGCCAAATTGAGAGAGTATCACCTCGAGAGAGTTGATAAACGCTGCAAGTAAAATTTTCACTTGCAACTACTAGCAGCTTTAAAAAAAAATAGAAGTGTCAAAAATATATGATCACAAAAATTTCAATTGGAAATATACAAACATTTTAAACGCAAATTTCTAATTGTGTACTAAATAAGTTAGCGCAAAAACGAATCTTGATGATGTTGTGGAATAGCCAAAGTAGAATTTTGTTTTCCTAATTCAGTTATTTCCATTCATTTCCAATTTCAAAAATTTCAATTACAACCTAACCTAAAAATCAAATTGTCAAAACAGCGTATCAGCTGTTTTCTTGCGAATGTTTACGATTTTGTGTTCAATCACTTTGGTTGATAATTTTCTCTTTTTCTCGTTTTTACTCTTATTTTGACATTGACGCTCTTTTTGCAAGTACTTGCAAGTAAAGTTGTTGAACAAAGCTATTATCTTGTTATTAATTTATATATATATATTTACATTTTGTTTGGGATTTAAAAAAAATTTATAAACGTTTTCTTTCCTTTCTTTTTAAAAATTAAAGTAATAATAAATGTTTCGTTTAAGTAGACATACTATTTTTTCCATATATGTATATTCGATAACATTTTACAATCTTGTTGAGGTAGTTGTATAATGCTGTTAAAATTACTGTTTAAATATTTAATAACTAAAAATGTTCAACTGGCAACCCTTCTACCTTGCAACCATGCGAGCTATCAGCTGCCACGTTTTTACGTAAAAAATCAAAATGATTTTGATTTCTGCGGTACGGGCTTCTGCGTCGTACGTCGTTGAATAATCGGTTACATACAAATCCCATTAAATAGATTGGATCAGCTGACACGGTACACGGGTTTACGTTCTCGACTAACTGGGCTATTATAGCCCAGTTAGTCGAGAACGTGTGGTCCGCTCGCTGACGCAAACGCCCGTATGCAATTTTTAGGATTTTTTGAGCCCGTAGCAATCAGCTGTTTCACTCACACATATTTACATATATATAAAGCTTGTTTACATTTTGGCAGGGTTGCCATTTAGTCATTTTTGAGCAAACAAGATTTTTACTAATCTTCAAAGTGTTATGCGGATTACTCTTCAATACACAACTGTGCATTATTTGCCAAATGACAAGAAAATACTAGTTTAATCGTTTTTAAAGTTGTCGTTGACGACTTTTTTTTTATTAATTTAGTTTCTTTTTTACTGCTTAGTTGGTAATTAAAACACATTTTTCTTGTAATTTTGTTGCTGCCCAATATATTTCCATGACACCTTGGTGATAGTTATCAAGGGCAAAAACATAAAATAACAAAAAACACAGTCAGAACATTAAATTTGCAATTGAAAATCCATAAAAAAAATTATATTGGGAAGCAACAAGATTCTCACAAAAATCTGTGTTTAATTAAGAAATCTGTACTGAGTTTCTGTAACTCATATCTTTTCTAGTATAAATAGGTGGTGACAAAGTGTGGATCGTATTAGTGTGACATCACTTTAATTGATTTTGTTACAGAAACTCAGATTTATTGTGGCAATTTATAACTTTTTAATGTAGAAAAATTGCAGAAGAAGACCACCAAGAGTTATCAATTAAGAAAATACCGCCACCATTGTGGATAAATACAATTTTTGCTTTAATTTTCAGTAATATCTTCATTTATTAAGGGTGTTCAATATCTAAAAAATTTTAAATATTTTTACGAATAGTTACGAATTTATGTTCAAAAAATTCGCAAAAGGGAGCCACATTGAGAGAGTAAGACCTCGAGAGAGTTGATAAACGCTGCAAGTAAAATTTTCACTTGCAACTACTAGCAGCTTTAAAAAAATAGAAGTGTCAAAAATATATGATCACAAAAATTTCAATTGGAAATATACAAACATTTTAAACGCAAATTTCTAATTGTGTACTAAATAAGTTAGCGCAAAAACGAATCTTGATGATGTTGTGGAATAGCCAAAGTAGAATTTTGTTTTCCTAATTCACTTATTTCCATTCATTTCCAATTTCAAAAATTTCAATTACAACCTAACCTAAAAATCAAATTGTCAAAACAGCGTATCAGCTGTTTTCTTGCGAATGTTTACGATTTTGTGTTCAATTACTTTGGTTGATAATTTTCTCTTTTTCTCGTTTTACTCTTAATTTGACATTGACGCTCTTTTTGCAAGTACTTGCAAGTAAAGTTGTTGAACAAAGCTATTATCTTGTTATTAATTTATATATATATATATATATATTTATATTTTGTTTGGGATTTAAAAAAATTTATAAACGTTTTCTTTCCTTTCTTTTTAAAAATTGAAGTAATAATAAATGTTTCGTTTAAGTAGACATACTATTTTTTCCATGTGAACACATACATGTATATTCGATAACATTTTACAATCTTGTTGAGTTAGTTGTATAATGCTGTGAAAATTGCTGTTTAAATATTTAATAACGAAAAATGTTCAACTGGCAACCCTTCTACCTTGCAACCATGCGAGCTATCAGCTGCCACGTTTTTACGTAAAAAATCAAAATGATTTTGATTTCTGCGGTACGGGCTTCTGCGTCGTACGTCGTTGAATAATCGGTTACATACAAATCCCATTAAATAGGTTGGATCAGCTGACACGGTACACGGGTTTACGTTCTCGAATAACTGGGCTATAAGAGTTTATCGCCACTGCAGAGACCCATCGATCGCTGTTGACGTTCGTTCATTTGCGTTCGTTGTCACTGTGTATTTGCGCTCGTAAGAGCGTGGCATAGCTCAGGATTATAGAGTGATAATTCGTTTGAGTGAGTTTATTTTGAGCGTTCTTCGCACCCTGGTTATGACGCAATTATAAAATCACCAACAATTATCAAGTGCGACAACCAAGGAGCGCAATTTGCTGTTCGTAACCCAACAGTGCACAAGAGAAGCAAACATATAGACATACGTTTCCATTAAATTTTTGACTGGCGAAATCGACATTGAATATGTACCAACCTCCGAAAATGCAGCAGATATTTTTACTAAACCCTTAACTTTGACTAAGCACAATAATTGCTGTTCATTGTTAAAATTGAAATATAAGTGACTTTTTGTAAATATTTACATACATACACGCAAACATACATATATAGTAAGTCAAATCGCAATCGGGATGAGGCGGAGTTTTGTGAGATATACTACTTTAATTTTACAGTCACCTAACATCCCAACTGCGGTAATATGAACATACGCTTAAATGAATTAAATGAATACACACTAACGCATTGGAATATACATATATAAGTGCATTAACATATTGCGCCTTTTTGTAAATCATCTAACTGAATTCTTTACTTCCATTAAATGAGTTAAACCGAGTGGACGTGTTTCGTGCGGTGAGCTAACATTGAAACTTTTCATTTTAAAGCATAAAAATTTTAACAAAATTCAAATTGCTTCAACAAAAATCAAAAATTGCAACAACCTTCTTCTCGGAATTATAAAAATATTATTTTTCCAAATAACGGTTTATTGCAACAACGTGTACTTATGTATATACATACATAAAAAAAATCATACTCCCATGAGCACTTAAACTTTCTATTCTTAGATGTCATTTTGAAAAGAACAAATGTACAATGTACGTATATACATATGTATAGATATGCTGCAGCTAGGCATTCAAATATTTTGCTAAACAACATAAACGAGGTAGCAGATATAAATGTCAGCCATATGTACATATATATGTATGTATGAAGGCGTAACTACACAATGAATGTCGGTCGAAGCTGGACCGTTAGGTTTGAGTGCTCGCCGCGACGACGATTTCTGTGAAAAAAAGAAATGTGCGTTATTCTGTCGAAATTGATTTGCTTGTTGTTGGGAGCCACTCGGAGCCACAGCAATACATTTCCATTGCAATAAAACTGGTAGAACAATCAATGATTGCTGGGGCGAATGATTGCAGCTTTTTACAGCTCTGGTAATTTCAGATGCTTTAGATTACGTTTTTCTTCTTCGGCCAGCCCAGCTATTTGCTGTTGTAGTTCTTCCTCCTCCATAATCTTCTTTATTTGAATCATGTTCACCATCATGAATGAACAAATAAGAGATTGTGCACTCATAGGTATCGCTATGAGTTCATCCAAAATTTGACAGAATCAGCTGATTTAGTGACGTAGATTGTGTGCTATAAATGTGAAATTTATATTAAAAACCTATTTAAATAAAGAAAAATGAAGAGCCGCGTATTTATTTGTGTGAATAATAGTTCAATAAAGGTATTTTTGCCTTTTTTCAAATTTTCTTTCTCGTCGATAACGTAGTTGATGACGTACTAACCAAAATGAACCCAGGCTCACGGATGAATATTTTGCTGAATATCGCCGAGTGCACAATCCATGATTCAAATAAAGAAGAATTCTTTACTTCCATTAAATGAGTTAAACCGAGTGGACGTGTTTCGTGCGGTGAGCTAACATTGAAACTTTTCATTTTAAAGCATAAAATTTTTAACAAAATTCAAATTGCTTCAACAAAAATCAAAAAAATTATCAACATTTTTTTCGTTTCGATAATTGCCGAAACAAAATTTTTGAAAAATATTAGCTCTGTTCAATAACAAACAATTTTTGCCTAGTTTTTGTGGACCATTATTTTGATTTTTTCAGCTTAAGTACATAAAAATAACTTCTCTTTGACGATAATGCACCCCTCGGATTACCATTTGAATTTTATCTTCAGTGGTCGTTTTGCCGTTTGATCAAATCGCGTGTCTGTGTAATTTGACGGTTTGACATACATCAAATCGGCATCAAATTTCATGCTACCTTTCTATTAATTTACAAAGGAAATTGTTAAAATATAAGCGATTTGAAGCGCGATAAATTGGCGTCGCATGCACAATTAACAATATTTGTGTTTTTAAAACACCATAATTATCACTTTTTTGTCCCGATCAAAATTTAATTGTCTTTTTAATTTAATTTTGCGCACTTGCCTACTCACGCATTTTTTACATTACACGCATCCACAACGCACGTCAAATAGACATCCAATTTGATGGAAAACAATAATTTTTGATTTCGGTCAAATCGGCATCAAACACGTACGTGTGAAAAACACATAGACAATTTTACTACCACAGATACACGATTTGATCAAATATTTGATCGTGTAAGGGCCCTATAAGAATGTGGCAGATTTTCATCGTTCAAAGCGTAATGCCTGGTTTTCACTAGGTCATATATGACGTCAAATATTGTCAAACAAATGAAAACGGGTTGGCATATTGTGTCAAATGCGTTTGCAGTCAGTTTTGACCACTCGCTGTCATATAAAATGACAGCCATATGAAAACACTCAAATTGTAGTTTGCCAGCGCATTGGGCAACATTTGACACACAAAATTCATTTGCCAGCGTGTTGGCAAACTTGTTTCGTTTGTCAAGCTCACAGCTGATTCGCAGGGCCACGGAGCGTGTCAAGGAGCGAAGAGCTAAGGAGCTATGGCTTTTTCACGGAGCGGAGCTGGAGCTCAAATTACAGGTAGAAGCTGGAAGTGGAGTTAAAAATCACTAGCTCTTTATATATCTATATCTGTGGCCACAAGCAATAACCGCTTAAGTCGACTTAAGAAGATTTTGAGTTACATATACCACATTATACCACATTATTCTCCTTTTAAAACTCTATATTTCTGTAAAAACCCCATTCTTATAACTTAATTCAATAAAAAGATATAAATAAAAACATGTAGGTATATTAGGTATATTAAACTTGCTATAACAGTCAAGGTAGATTTATATACTTAATGAAATTTCTGCATGATATTTTGTTTTATTTACAAAATTTGATCGTAACATTGTAAATGGCTCACTGATTTTGCGTCCATGGTTTTTAATCGATTTTTTCTGATTTGTTAAGAAAAGCCTTCGAATAAAAATATAAAAATAAGATTTTCTTTGCACTGCCATAAGCACTCAGATATAAAAAAATTTTATATGTACATATGTGCCTATGATTCATATTTTATGTGCAGAGCAAAGGCACTTTGTATTACAGCTCCCGAGAACTGCCGTAAGAAATCGAAATATACAATAACAAAAGTGTAATGAAAAAAAAATTCAAAATATGAAAGCACTATAAAAAATTTGTTTTCAAATAATTTTCATATAAAAAATAAAAATAAAAATTTGTATGTATGTGATACTACCATTTGAAAATAAATTCTAAAATAATAGTGGTCTTCATCTAAAGTGATAAAGTAATAAATTTTTAAAGTTTATCAGTTTATCCGCATTTTTACATGAAACCACCTTGGTAAATAATTGTTTAAACTCTTGTCAGTGTCAACTTGATTAATAAATAAAAAAAACCCAATAAAATAAACAAAAAAAAAATGCCGAAGGAAACCACAATTTCTTCTTTTAAATTGAAAAAGTAAAACTGACAATGTGTCAGACTTGAGTTTTACCGAAATTTATAAATTTACGCAACAAAATCGTTCGGTAAAGTGATAAACTTTGCTTAAATATATTTTCATACAAATTTTGACAGATAATTTATTACAATTAATATTTTATCACTTTACCGCATTTACCAGCAGTTTACCACTTTAGATGAAGACCCTTAATATTTTATTGGAATTCATAAAAAAATCTAAATGAGCAAAAAATGTTTCAATGCATATAAAAATTTTGTAGATGTATTGAGCTTTGTACTTTCAATACGAGAGCGTTTAGCAGGCCTGCTATAGAGAATAAAGGTAGGTTTAAAACCGAAGATGGTTTTAAAGCGACCCTAGATTATGCCAAATAGTATCGAGTTTACCTTTATCTCAGGTAAGCGTTGAGCGTCTCTTTTCATCATTAAAAATTGTCGTATCTGATTTAAAACAGTCTTGTCGATTTGAAGCGGAGCCAATATATAAAAAATCGGAGCGAGAACGGAGCCCTATGCAAAAAAAGGATGGGAGCTATTGCCTATATGACACTACGTTTTTTTCTTGTTTTTTTTTTGGTGTGGAAAATCCACCGAAAGTCAAAATACAAAAACAATTCTTCTGTAGGTTGAAAAGAGACAAAAACTCCCTCAAAAACAATTTGATTGCCATTCAAACTAAATGAAAATAATATTTATTTCAAGAATTAATTTTTTTGGAAATTTGAATTTAAATTACTGCAATAAAAGTTATGAAACTCAGATGGCAGAGTAGCTGTGTATTCCATGTTATAAAGATAAGCCAGTGCGCAGTATACTTTTTCTTCCGGACATCTTCTTTCCCCTTACGGCCAAAGCAGAAGCTTACAAGAGGCAAATTTAAAATTTGTATTTCCATATATTTTTTATTTTATATATAATTTATTTTATAGTTGTTAACTTAAAACAATTGTCAGAAAAACCTGCCTAGATGGTATTTTGTTGGTATTTCGTTTGGTTTTTTCAATATAGCTTGCTCGCTTGCACCAACGCAAAACTGTATTTGACCATCTCCTTCACTCCAAAAAACCTTGTAGAATACCGGAAAAAAAACGTAGTGTCATATGGGCATAAGAGCAGCAAAAAATTTTGGAAGCGGAGCAAACGAAAAAATCCTTTGCACCGGGGCCCTGGTTTGTCGAGCGCACAGCTGATTGTGATTGTGCGAGTATTATAAATTTATTTACTTATTTTGTTAATAGTATTTTAATATCAGAAAATGGAAGAGTTATTAGTAAACGATTTCCAAGTTTTTGTGCAACCTAGAAATAGCACCACCACAAGAAAACCACGGGTGAGAAAACTAACCTTGCTGCCCGGCTGTCAAAAGCTTTTACTTCACGTTTGACAGCGGAGATGAAAACGGACTGTCAATCAACTGACACCAAAATTTGACGGCAATCTTTGACCCACACTGCTCTATCGACTTCATGTCAGTTTTTGAAACCTAATGAAAACACATTTGACTCAAAATGACATATTGTCATCTAGGACAGTGATTTGACGTCAGTGAATTTGACCTAATGAAAACCAGGCTTAACAATTCCATGCACTGTTTACCGATTTATTATTAATAAACTACCTATGGTTTACATTTTATGGCCGTTTACTCAACCTATGATTAACGCTAACCGGAGGACAAAGGTCCGGTTAAGGTCTGGACTGCGTTATCGACCATATGTTAAATACATGGTTTGATGAAGTCGATAATGATGTTTAACCGAACTTTTACCGTGGTTAGCGTTAATCAGAGTTTGAATAAACGGCCCTTAATGATCTATACCATAGGTGGCCAGGGATTAAGCGTAAGGAAGCCAGACGACAACAACATCAATAAAAATTGCAACAACCTTCTTCTCGGAATTATAAAAATATTATTTTTCCAAATAACGGTTTATTGCAACAACGTGTACTTATGTATATACATACATAAAAAAATCATACTCCCATGAGCACTTAAACTTTCTATTCTTAGATGTCATTTTGAAAAGAACAAATGTACAATGTACGTATATACATATGTATAGATATGCTGCAGCTAGGCATTCAAATATTTTGCTAAACAACATAAACGAGGTAGCAGATATAAATGTCAACCATATGTACATATGTATGTATGTATGAAGGCGTAACTACACAATGAATGTCGGTCGAAGCTGGACCGTTAGGTTTGAGTGCTCGCCGCGACGACGATTTCTGTGAAAAAAAGAAATGTGCGTTATTCTGTCGAAATTTATTTGCTTGTTGTTGGGAGCCACTCGGAGCCACAGCAATACATTTCCATTGCAATAAAACTGGTAGAACAATCAATGATTGCTGGGGCGAATGATTGCAGCTTTTTACAGCTCTGGTAATTTAAGATGCTTTAGATTACGTTTTTCTTCTTCGGCCAGCCCAGCTATTTGCTGTTGTAGTTCTTCCTCCTCCATAATCTTCTTTATTTGAATCATGTTCACCATCATGAATGAACAAATAAGAGATTGTACACTCATAGGTATCGCTAACTCATAGCTATATCCAAAATTTGACAGAATCAGCTGATTTAGTGACGTAGATTGTGTGCTATAAATGTGAAATTTATATTAAAAACCTATTTAAATAAAGAAAAATGAAGAGCCGCGTATTTATTTGTGTGAATAATAGTTCAATAAAGGTATTTTTTGCCTTTTTTCAAATTTTCTTTCTCGTCGATAACGTAGTTGATGACGTACTAACCAAAATGAACCCAGGCTCACGGATGAATATTTTGCTGAATATCGCCGAGTGCACAATCCATGATTCCAATAAAGAAGATTGTGCATTCAGCGGTACCGCTATGCGTTCATCCAAAATTTGACAGAATCAACTGATTTAGTGACGTAGTAACATAAATTCTCTTTCACCTAGTTTCGTTTCCGGTTTTCTAATAACTAAAGATTGTGTGCGATAAATGTGAAATTTATATTAAAAAACTATTTGAAATGAAGAAAAATGAAGTGAATAATAGTGAATAATAGTTCAATAAAGGTAAGGCAAAAAAGCCTATTTGCAAATTTTCTTCCTCGTCGATAACGTAGTTGATGACGTATTAACCAAAATGAACCCAGGCTCACGGATGAATATTTTGCTGAATATCGCTGAGTGCACAATCTTCTTTATTTGAATCATGTGCACAATCTTCTTTATTTGAATCATGCATGGTGAAAGACGTAGTAACCGAAATGAACTCAGGCCCAGGGATGAATATTTTGCTCAATATGGCTGAGTGCACAATAGGCGAGTTCCCGTGGCAGTGATCCAGATCGATATAAAAATTGTGCAAGCAAATGCAACAACAATTTTGTAATGCTTGTATTTTTCTGGATCAACTTCCAATCTGTATAAGTTGTAATAGATTTTGTGACAACTAACCCTTTTCACTTGGCAGCACTGACAGACATATCCCAATAAACATCAGGCCACAAAACCACAAACGAAGAAAACCTTAATTATCGATTTGGTAGTAACGGTTTTCTCAAAAATTTCACTAATGTTTGAGAAAAATTTGCCTTTTTTTTGAGTACGCTATCAAGGGAGATTTGAAGTGCATTTGATAACTAACGTTTGAGGTTTGAGAATAACGTTAGTTCTTAAACGCATCTCAAATTGAGAATTAACAAAAATGTTTATGGGGATGTATACACACATTAGTTCTGTTCGGTACGCTTGCAAGTCTTTACTAACACCCTCATTCTGTATTACGAAACGAACGTTCGTTTCGTGTCAGAGAAGAATCGTTCGCCTGTTTGCATTACGTATTACGAAAAAAGAAGCAGACGAAAACAGCTGCCAAAACGTAAGAAATTTACATTCTCTATTTGGAAAAATCGGCAAAACGACGAAAAGAAATGTCAAATTCAAACGAAAATTATTTTGTTATCGTTGATGGATATAAAATGGAAGAACGCTTGCTTAGGCATACGTGCACCACCAGCAACATCACCAACAAAAGTACTGTAAACAACCGCCCCATCCACAACAGGCCCTACAACAACAACAACACTTCCTACGACTACTCCATCTACAATAGAGCCACCTACATCACTGATTACACCATGCCCACCGAAAGTCACACAACCAACAACACTACACCGACAAGACCATCGCTGCGACGAAAGTGCAGCTTCTATGATATGATTGCTAGGTCAGCCGAAGCATTAAACAAAAACAAGCCAAAGCTACTAACAAATTAGCAACAGCAGCTATTGCCGAATGTTTCGCGAGAATTAAAGTTTTTCAGTTTAATTTTGGCTGCAATTGTAAATTTTGCCATATAAATAGGTAAAGTAGATAAATAAATTTTTAATTTTTTTTATTTATAAACTTTACCTACGTGTTAATGTGTCAAAATAGACAGCTGCGGCTAAAATCAAACTGAAGAAACTTTTATTCTCTGAGAAAAGATAAAACTCAAAAAATAAATTTTATTTTCTGAGGAAAAAATAAAACTCAAAAAATAACTTTTATTTTCTGATCGAAAAATAAAACTCAAAAAATAACTTTTATTTTCTGATGGAAAAATAAAACTCAAGAAATAACTTATTTTCTGAGGGAAAAATAAAACTCAAGAAATGACTTATTTTCTGATCGAAAAATAAAACTCAAGAAATAACTTTTATTTTCTGATCGTAAAATAAAACTCAAAAAATAACTTTTATTTTCTGATGGAACAATAAAACTCAAGAAATAACTTGTTTTCTGAGGGAAAAATAAAACTCGAGAAATAACTTTTATTTTCTGAGCAGAAAATAAAACTCGGAAAATAATGATTAAAAATAAATTTTTTTATAAAAATCGAAAAAATAAAAGTTAATGCACCTAGAGATAGTCTACGTTACGGTGATTACATCTGTGCACTTCTTTTGCGTTTAGCATTTCTCCTTCAGTATGATTTTTTTAGTCAAAATTAAAAAAATAACGATTATTTGTAATCCCTGGTGAAAACTGCGATATGCTAAAATCACCGGCAAGCGAAGTCTGTACCCTCACGTCCTTCATAATGTTTTGCACCTAATTTCTTTCATTTTCAGTAAATATGTAGCCGCTGTGGTGCAGTGGGTAGAGTGCTCGCCTGCTATGCCAGAGGTCTCGGGTTCAAACCACGGTCCGAGCCAAACACCTAAACAATTTTTCTAATTAGTAAAAATCCAATTATTGGGTTTTTTAAGAGCAGCGGTCACCTCTCGGCAGTGGGCGGCATACCCTCCGAGAGTATTTCTGCCATGAAAAAGCTTCTCACAAAAAATGCATTCGCCGTTCGGAGCCGGCATAAAACTGTAGGTCCACCCAATTAGTAGGAAAAACAAAAAGGAGCACACCTCGAATTGGGAGAGAAGCTCGGCCATAAAACTCGTCAGAGGTATAATAGCGCCATTGTATTATATTATTATATTATATGTATGTACATAAATATATTGACAGAGACAAGAAAACAAAGAAGACTGGTATTTCCAGATTTTCGGAAAAATGCTTAAAAAATATAAAAACTGAAAAAAGCAGTTTTTTTATAAATCTTAAATTATTTTCATATGGTAAATTGGTATTTGACAAATGCTTTCGTCTCATATTTTGTCATAACGTAACCAACGTAAGAATTGACGAACAACATAGAGAATGCCAATGCTAGACGAAATCGTCTCCAGACTAGAGATGATCGAAACTGCGATTTTTCGATATCTGTGATTTCGGTGATTGCTATTTTTAAATCACTGTGATTTTAAACTGCTACTGCGATTGCATGGACTGGTATAAAATCATCAGTTACCGGTAGAGATTAATTTTGCGTTTTCTGAGCGATATAACCTGTCTTTATTTTATGTTAACAAAATGATAGCAATAACAACGTATTCCGCAGTAATATCGCTGTTCGTAAATATTTTTCAAAGATAAATTGTAAATTCAATAATTTTTTTTTCTTATATTTCTATATATGTACGTTGCCAATAAGTAGTGAACTGCTATTTTGAAAAAGTGATCGCAATTGCGATTTGTGATTTTTTATTCACAGTGAAAAAATCACCGTTTGCGATATATCGCTCATCACTACTCCAGACGATTCGTTCGTCTGAGCTTCCGTTCGCAATACAGAATAAGGGTGTAAGTCAAAAAGACTCCGCAAAAACTTGTAATTTCTCTACCAACCAAATGTAAAAATGCGATTTGTCCTTGCAGGTTTCGTGCAAAGCCGAACACGATCCGACAAAATTTCAGAAAAATTTGTTGAAATTGTACAAATTATTTTCCTACCGAACATAACTATTACACAAAATAAAAGTTATTTCTTGAGTTTTATTTTTCCCTCAGAAAATAAAAGTTATTTCTTGAGTTTTATTTTTCCATCAGAAAATAAAAGTTATTTTATGAGTTTTATTTTTCGATCAGAAAATAAAAGTTATTTTTTGGGTTTCATTTTTCCCTCAGAAAATAAAAGTTATTTTTTGAGTTTTATTTTTCGATCAGAAAATAAAAGTTATTTCTTGAGTTTTATTTTCCGATCAGAAAATAAAAGTCATTTCTTGAGTTTTATTTTTCCCTCAGAAAATAAAAGTTATTTTTTGAGTTTTATTTTTCCCTCAGAAAATAAAAGTTATTTTTTGAGTTTTATTTTTCAGTCAGAAAATAAAACTTATTTTCTGAGTTTTATTTTTTTGCTCAGAGAATAAAAGTTTTTCAGTTTAATTTTGGCTGCAATTGTAGATTTTGCCATATAAATAGGTAAAGTAGATAAATAAATTATTAATTTTTTTATTTATAAATTTTACCTACGTGTTAATGTGTCAAAATCGACAGCTGCAGCTAAAATCAAACTGAAGAAACTTTTATTCTCTGAGCAAAAAGATAACACTCAAAAAATAACTTTTATTTTCTGAGGAAAAAATAAAACTCAAAAAATAACTTTTATTGTGATTGTTTGTTTGGCCAATATTTATATGTAAATGTTTGCTGGGTTATCTTTCGATATGAGCTTTTTGGCCGAAAATTTTAAGTAAAAGCTTTTGCTTTGCTTTTTTAATCCGACGCGTTTCGACACTATCGTGCCTTCATCAGGGATATCTTTATTTATTAAAATACATGGAAACATTAATACAATTAAATAATTAAATATGTGTCACAATTTACCATACCTTTTTACCAGTTACAGACTTTGAAATTTTTTTGTTTAGATAACACATATTTACATACATACATATATACAAAACATAGAGATTACATATATATACATTTATATCACAGCGCAGTCAGCTGGTGGTCAACTTGGTTTTATTACTGTTTTGTATGCGCAGCTGATTTTGTCTACATCTTCTTTGTGGTTGACTGCATAATGTATTTGTTGTTGTATCCTTAGCCCTTCCAGTGTCATTCTCTTCTTTGTTTTGCTTTCTATGTCAATTATTCGCGCGTTATGAAAATCTGCAGTGTAGTTGTTGTTGGTCAAGTGTTGGGATAGTGCTGTTGTCATCTTTTTATTCTTTGCGTTTGATTTGTGTTCGTTTATTCTTACTCCGAAAGCTCGCTTCGTAGTGCCAATGTATACCCGGTTGCAGTTTTCATTTTCATTTCCATTGCACTTGATTTCATACACGACGTTGTGTTGTTGGTACTTCTCTATTTTGTCTTTTGTTTTGGAAAAGATTTTATTGATTGTATTATGCGGTCTGTACGCGACTTTGAATTTGTTATTGTTCATGTATTTGTCCAAAGATTTTTTGTCAGTTAATCCAGGCATATACGCGACCCCCGTATATATCGTGTTTTGATCTTTCTCTATCCTCTTTGTATCATGTTGTATTTCTTTTATTGTTGTTTCAATCCATTTTTCTGTTAGTGCATTAGGGTATCCATTTTTATATAGTATGTTGCGAATTTTATTTACGTTTTCTTGTCTGAATTCTTCGTCGCTAAGTTTGTAAATTTTGCTAATCATATTCTTTGTCGTGTTTTTCTTCTGTGACCAAGGATGATTTGAGTGGAAGTTTATGATTCTCGATGATGCTATTTCTTTTGAGTACCAGTTTGTTCTGATTTTATTGTTATCTCTATGTATTTTGATGTCTAAAAAGGCCAAAGATTTGTTTTCTTCTTCCTCGTATGTAAATTTGATTTTAGTGTGCTGTGCGTTGAATATCTTGAGTATTGCCTCTACGTCAGTTTTCTTAACTACTGCAAAAATATCATCTACATATTTTTTTATGTATTTGATATGTACTCCATTGTCTTTCAACTCAGTTATACCGTCGTCAATTATTTTGTCCAGGACTATGTCAGCTACAGTTTTCTGAGGAAAAAATAAAACTCAAAAAATAACTTTTATTTTCTGATCGAAAAATAAAACTCAAAAAATAACTTTTATTTTCTGATGGAAAAATAAAACTCAAGAAATAACTTTTATTTTCTGATCGAAAAATAAAACTCAAAAAATAACTTATTTTCTGAGGGAAAAATAAAACTCAAAAATAACTTTTATTTTCTGATCGAAAAATAAAACTCAAAAAATAACTTATTTTCTGATGGAAAAATAAAACTCAAGAAATAACTTGTTTTCTGAGGGAAAAATAAAACTCAAGAAATAACTTTTATTTTCTGAGCAGAAAATAAAACTCGGGAAATAATGATTAAAAATAAATTTTTTTATAAAAATCGAAAAAATAAAAGTGAATGCACCTAGAGATAGTCTGCGTTACGGTGATTACATCTGTGCACTTCTTTTGCGTTTAACATTTCTCCTTCAGTATGATTTTTTTAGTCAAAATTTAAAAAATAACGATTATTTGTAAGCCCTGGTGAAAACTGCGATATGCTAAAATCACCGGCAAGCGAAGTCTGTACCCTCACGTCCTTCATAATGTTTTGCACCTAATTTCTTTCATTTTCAGTAAATATGTAGCCTCTGTGGTGCAGTGGGTAGAGTGCTCGCCCTCTACGCCAGAGGTCTCTGGTTCAAACCACGGTCCGAGCCAAACACCTAAACAATTTTTCTAATTAGTAAAAATCCAATTATTGGGTTTTTTAAGAGCAGCGGTCACCTCTCGGCAGTGGGCGGCATACCCTCCGAGAGTATTTCTGCCATGAAAAAGCTTCTCACAAAAAATGCATTCGCCGTTCGGAGCCGGCATAAAACTGTAGGTCCACCCAATTAGTAGGAAAAACAAAAAGGAGCACACCTCGAATTGGGAGAGAAGCTCGGCCATAAAACTCGTCAGAGGTATAATAGCGCCATTGTATTATATTATTATATTATATGTATGTACATAAATATATTGACAGAGACAGGAAAACAAAGAAGACTGGTATTTCCAGATTTTCGGAAAAATGCTTAAAAAATATAAAAACTGAAAAAAGCAGTTTTTTTATAAATCTTAAATTATTTTCATATGGTAAATTGGTATTTGACAAATGCTTTCGTCTCATATTTTGTCATAACGTAACCAACGTAAGAATTGACGAACAACATAGAGAATGCCAATGCTAGACGAAATCGTCTCGAGACGATTCGTTCGTCTGAGCTTCCGTTCGCAATACAGAATAAGGGTGTAAGTCAAAAAGACTCCGCAAAAAATTGTAATTTCTCTGCCAACCAAATGTAAAAATGCGATTTGTCCTTGCAGGTTTCGTGCAAAGCCGAACACGATCCGACAAAATTTCAGAAAAATTTGTTGAGATTGTACAAATTATTTTCCTACCGAACATAACTATTACAGGAGAAACAAATTAAAGAGTGAAAATTAAGGCAGCACAACGAAAAAATAAATTAAAGAAGATATAAGTATAAAAAAGCTTTTATTTGTACGAAATTATTTGAATGGTACTAAAATAGATAAAATTTTTAGGGATAAGAGAATTGAGACAATGGAGGAGACTAGGGCGTTCCTATCTGCGTATATTACAAGGAAGGACGAGTTTGTTCATGTACAAAGAAAAAAATTTGCAATGCAGAATGTCCTTGGATTTGGAAAGCCAACGTGTGCCGACAACAATAAGAGGACTGGTGCTACTCCATGTAATGCCCCATACGCTGATCTAATGGAGGAAATATTTGGCGATAGCCCAATTATATCCAATAGCCACTCCATAAATGTGTATGGGCAACAATTAGCAAATAGGAGTGAACCGGCCGAAAAACCAAGCTCTTGCCAAAGCCCAGCAGTTGCTTCCAGCAGTATGCAGCCAGGTAGTGGTCGGAGTTACCGACCTAATACGAAACAAAAATTTAAGGAAATGAAGTTACAAATTAAAAAAGAAGCGACTGAGAAAAAGCTAAAACCGCTGGAGGATTACACAAAAAAAAAGCTGGAGAAGATGGAGCAGGCGGAGTAGCTGAAGCAAAAGCGGAATGTGGAGAAAATGGTTATGACGAAGGCTCTGCTGGAGTCCAAATAGTGATTTTTTTTTAAATGTAAATAATGTGATATTTTTTGGTTGCAATGTAAATATGTAATTACAATGTAAATAGGTATGTGTTTTTTTTTTTTGTTAAAATGTAAATATGTGATATGAAGTACTTTTTTTATATTGTGTACATATAATAGTCTTAAGTGTATGTAGAGTAGTTTTAAGAACACTTGAAGTCTGAGATATTTTTGTTATTTCGTGTATTAAGAGTAATCTTAAGAAATCTGCAAGTCTAAGCAATTTTTTTCTATATCGCGTTTATAGAGTAGTTTTAAGAAATCTTGAAGTCCGAAATATTTTTGTGATTTCATGTTTATGGAATAATCAAAGTCATGTAAATGTTAAAAATCTCATGAAGGTTATCTTTGTGTTTTACCTGATTTTTTTTTTGTCTTCAAAAATTCCAATAAAAACGAAAATGTTTTATTAAATAAACTATAGACGTTTAGTTTGCATATTGTTTTCAAATGAATTAGTTCGTTACAGCGTCAGTGCAAACGTTTCTTTCTTTTATCATAGCCATCTTTTCAATTTCTGTTATAGGGCCCTTACATGATCAAATCGCGTGTCTGTGTAGTTTGACGATTTGACATACACACATCAAATCGGCATCAAATTTCATGCTACCTTTCTATTAATTTACAAAGAAAATTGTTAAAATATAAGCGATTTAAAGCGCGATAAATGGCCGTAACATGCACAATTAACAATATTTGAGTTTTTAAAACACTATAATTATCACTTTTTTGTCCCGATCCAAATTTAATTGTCTTTTTAATTTAATTTTGCGCACTTGCCTACTCACACGTTTGTTTACATTTGAAATTTGATCAAATGGTTGCAACACGCGTCAAATGCTAATTTGCCACTGAAATTTGATCAAACAGCAACTTACACGCATCCACAACGCACATCAAATAGCCATCCAATTTGATGGAAAACAAAAATTTTTGATTTCGTTCAAATCGACATCTAACACGTACGTGTGAAAAACACATAGACAATATTACTACCACAGATACACGATTTGATCAAATATTTGACCGTATAAGGGCCCTATTAGTCGGCCAGGGTTGTCTTTGATGAAAATCGTTGCCTTGACAACGTCCACATCATTCCTTCAACAAACGCAACTTCTCGGACTGTTTCGGACTATTTCATGCGTTTTTATTACTTCAACGGACGCGCTTAGGATGGTTTACATATTAGTGCTGCCAAGTCTCATAAAAGTGATCCACATCGTTCCGGTGAGATTGCGATTCAGACACGGAACTGGATAGCCCACGGGAACGCTACTAATCTTATCTTTTTGAATCATGATTCACACTCACGGTATATATATTGAGACGGTAATGCCAGTAGGCTGAAATGTCAAATACTGCTTACGTCACAGGACCAATAAAGCCGCGAACAACCAAACAAACAGCTGTGCCAATTGCAAAAGAAAATGACGTATGAGGACCTGATACTTTTTTCTTAAACCTAAAGAAATATGGCGGCCAGCGAACTGACATGACCTTTTAATTAGATCATGATTCACACTACAGACTAAAGCTCAAATTAGTTATGCAGTAACAGTATCGTTATAAAACAGCTGATCAACCAGCCTTATGGGAAACAATGGGCCATATTAATAAAATCCAAGCAAATGCTTTTACTCAAAATTTCAGAAATTTGACATTAATTTGTATGAACTAAATTTCAAAATTTGAGTAAAAGGTCAGAAATCTTATACTATGTTCATGCTGGATTTGAAACGCAACATTTTGCATTTTCGAAGATGGCTTTTCGAAAAGTGTTCATGCTGCCGCGTTTTGTAAATGCGCATTTGAGAAGTTCGAAACAAACGGAGCTAATATCCCAGATTACGCAATCAGGTGTTGAGGTTTATTTTTTTGTTTTCTCTAATTAAAAAAATAGAACAAGAATTTGCAAAATATGTAATAATATAATACACTAATTTTGAAAACCAAACGTACCAACAGCTTTGGTATTAATTTTGATTTCTGTTTTGTTTACTTTCGTTCATTACATGTAGAGTGACGTCATCATGGAGCTCGTGTGCCCATGCTCATGCTACTCTATATGCGTAATCTTGTAGGTATTTCGTTCTTGTATTGCCAGAGTGTTGCCACTATTTTCCATTCGAATGGCAAATTTTTTCGAAGATTTCAGGGTTGCTTTCTGCGTTAGCATTCAAAACGCAAAAAAATAGTTGCGTTAAGTTGCATTTTGGTGGTGGCATTTGTATGGAGAAATGTAACATTTAATGTTGCGTTTTGGACTTAACGCAAAACTGCCTCCGAAACGCAAAACGCAGGCTCACCATGAACATGCTATTAAGCAAAAGCAAATGCTTGGCTTTTATTAATATGAGCCAATGTATTTGATTAGTGATTCGCTAGTCGGTAACGCTATCGGTAACAACCAACTGAATTTTGGTTTTCAGCCGTAACGCTAACCAGCTGATCGATTGTTTGTTTCAGTTGTTCACTGTCATGACCCAATAGTAATATGGTCGTAGCAATCAAAAGAGAACACGCAATTAGCGTTAATACAAAATATGATATTTTCGCAACCTAAAAACCAAGAAAAGAATAGCGACTCTATTGCTATGGCCACCTTTATTGGTCTATGATCACTGTTAACGCATAAAGCCGGGTATCCACATCACAAGAAATGGTAAAACTCCATACAAGGTTGATAGATAAGGTTAATGCAGTACGGAAAAGCAACCCTGCCATACATTTTGTTGTTGCCCATTTTGCTATCTCAATTGTCAAACGAGAATTGTCAAATCGGTGAATGAGTACATATATACAAGAAAAGTTGACAGTTCAGTTCTGCAATGAAATCAAATGAAATGTAAATAAAAAAAGAAAAATTGTGTTAAATTCTCAAAGTTTATGTGGTGCCAAGGGCACACGTGGTCAAACAAAAATGTGCATCATCAGGATGGCTAAATGGAGTGTAGTGCGTGGCAGTTGGGCCAGTAGAATTTGGTTGGTGATGTGACTTGTGCTATAGGCGGCACTGATAAAAGCTTTTGCTTTGCTTTTTTAATCCGACGCGTTTCGACACTATCGTGCCTTCATCAGGGATATCTTTATTTATTAAAATACATGGAAACATTAATACAATTAAATATGTGTCACAATTTACCATACCTTTTTACCAGTTACAGACTTTGAAATTTTTTTGTTTAGATAACACATATTTACATACATACATATATACAAAACATAGAGATTACATATATATACATTTATATCACAGCGCAGTCAGCTGGTGGTCAACTTGGTTTTATTACTGTTTTGTATGCGCAGCTGATTTTGTCTACATCTTCTTTGTGGTTGACTAAATAATGTATTTGTTGTTGTATCCTTAGCCCTTCCAGTGTCATTCTCTTCTTTGTTTTGCTTTCTATGTCAATTATTCGCGCGTTATGAAAATCTGCAGTGTGGTTGTTGTTGGTCAAGTGTTGGGATAGTGCTGTTGTCATCTTTTTATTATTTGCGTTTGATTTGTGTTCGTTTATTCTTACTCCGAAAGCTCGCTTCGTAGTGCCAATGTATACCCGGTTGCAGTTTTCATTTTCATTTCCATTGCACTTGATTTCATACACGACGTTGTGTTGTTGGTACTTCTCTATTTTGTCTTTTGTTTTGGAAAAGATTTTATTGATTGTATTATGCGGTCTGTACGCGACTTTGAATTTGTTATTGTTCATGTATTTGTCCAAAGATTTTTTGTCAGTTAATCCAGGCATATACGCGACCCCCGTATATATCGTGTTTTGATCTTTCTCTATCCTCTTTGTATCATGTTGTATTTCTTTTATTGTTGTTTCAATCCATTTTTCTGTTAGTGCATTAGGGTATCCATTTTTATATAGTATGTTGCGAATTTTATTTACGTTTTCTTGTCTGAATTCTTCGTCGCTAAGTTTGTAAATTTTGCTAATCATATTCTTTGTCGTGTTTTTCTTCTGTGACCAAGGATGATTTGAGTGGAAGTTTATGATTCTCGATGATGCTATTTCTTTTGAGTACCAGTTTGTTCTGATTTTATTGTTATCTCTATGTATTTTGATGTCTAAAAAGGCCAAAGTTTTTTTTTCTTCTTCCTCGTATGTAAATTTGATTTTAGTGTGCTGTGCGTTGAATATCTTGAGTATTGCCTCTACGTCAGTTTTCTTAACTACTGCAAAAATATCATCTACATATTTTTTTATGTATTTGATATGTACTCCATTGTCTTTCAACTCAGTTATGCCGTCGTCAATTATTTTGTCCAGGACTATGTCAGCTACAGTTTTCTGAGGAAAAAATAAAACTCAAAAAATAACTTTTATTTTCTGATCGAAAAATAAAACTCAAAAAATAACTTTTATTTTCTGATGGAAAAATAAAACTCAAGAAATAACTTTTATTTTCTGATCGAAAAATAAAACTCAAAAAATAACTTATTTTCTGAGGGAAAAATAAAACTCAAAAATAACTTTTATTTTCTGATCGAAAAATAAAACTCAAAAAATAACTTATTTTCTGATGGAAAAATAAAACTCAAGAAATAACTTGTTTTCTGAGGGAAAAATAAAACTCAAGAAATAACTTTTATTTTCTGAGCAGAAAATAAAACTCGGGAAATAATGATTAAAAATACATTTTTTTATAAAAATCGAAAAAATAAAAGTGAATGCACCTAGAGATAGTCTGCGTTACGGTGATTACATCTGTGCACTTCTTTTGCGTTTAGCATTTATCCTTCAGTATGATTTTTTTAGTCAAAATTTAAAAAATAACGATTATTTGTAGCCCTGGTGAAAACTGCGATATGCTAAAATCACCGGCAAGCGAAGTCTGTACCCTCACGTCCTTCATAATGTTTTGCACCTAATTTCTTTCATTTTCAGTAAATATGTAGCCTCTGTGGTGCAGTGGGTAGAGTGCTCGCCTGCTACGCCAGAGGTCTCTGGTTCAAACCACGGTCCGAGCCAAACACCTAAACAATTTTTCTAATTAGTAAAAATCCAATTATTGGGTTTTTTAAGAGCAGCGGTCACCTCTCGGCAGTGGGCGGCATACCCTCCGAGAGTATTTCTGCCATGAAAAAGCTTCTCACAAAAAATGCATTCGCCGTTCGGAGCCGGCATAAAACTGTAGGTCCACCCAATTAGTAGGAAAAACAAAAAGGAGCACACCTCGAATTGGGAGAGAAGCTCGGCCATAAAACTCGTCAGAGGTATAATAGCGCCATTGTATTATATTATTATATTATATGTATGTACATAAATATATTGACAGAGACAGGAAAACAAAGAAGACTGGTATTTCCAGATTTTCGGAAAAATGCTTAAAAAATATAAAAACTGAAAAAAGCAGTTTTTTTATAAATCTTAAATTATTTTCATATGGTAAATTGGTATTTGACAAATGCTTTCGTCTCATATTTTGTCATAACGTAACCAACGTAAGAATTGACGAACAACATAGAGAATGCCAATGCTAGACGAAATCGTCTCGAGACGATTCGTTCGTCTGAGCTTCCGTTCGCAATACAGAATAAGGGTGTAAGTCAAAAAGACTCCGCAAAAAATTGTAATTTCTCTGCCAACCAAATGTAAAAATGCGATTTGTCCTTGCAGGTTTCGTGCAAAGCCGAACACGATCCGACAAAATTTCAGAAAAATTTGTTGAAATTGTACAAATTATTTTCCTACCGAACATAACTATTACAGGAGAAACAAATTAAAGAGTGAAAATTAAGGCAGCACAACGAAAAAATAAATTAAAGAAGATATAAGTATAAAAAAGCTTTTATGTGTACGAAATTATTTGAATGGTACTAAAATAGATAAAATTTTTAGGGATAAGAGAATTGAGACATGGAGGAGACTAGGGCGTTCCTATCTGCGTATATTACAAGGAAGGACGAGTTTGTTCATGTACAAAGAAAAAAATTTGCAATGCAGAATGTCCTTGGATTTGGAAAGCCAACGTGTTTTGGTAAGTTTAATAAATGGTTATTTGATTTATTTACGCTACGATATGATTTAATAAAACTTAAACTTTCTTTTTGTTTATATTGCAGAGCCAACCAACGACCGTGAATATGCTTTCAACCAAATTTAAAAATTTGGTGAGGGCATATAAACAAAGCGCCGACAACAATAAGAGCCTATACACACTTGCGACTCAATCGATTTAGTCGAATGTTGATTTGCATGGGAATGTATGGAAGCATTCACACTACATTCAATTAGTTGTACAACTGAAACAGTTGGATTTGCAGCCCAATTTCATTCCAACTGAAACAGTTGTACAACTGCTTGATCAGCAAGGCGCCCTTCTACGTATTCACACTTGCGACAATTTAGTCGAACGACTACAACAACAACAGTGATATTCGTAGTGGAAAGAGTTGCCATGCTGACAGCACTACTTTTATTTCACTTTTGGTAAATTGTAGAGATTGAATATTTCAATTAATATTTTCAAAATGTTTAAAAACAAAAGGTTCGTTTCTTATTAACTACACCATTTCCAGATGGATTTTAGAAAGCGTTAACTGGATTTTAGAAAGGGGAAATTGGATTTTAGAAATGTCAATTGGATTTTAGAAAGGGGAAATTGGATTTTTGAAATGTCAATTGGATTTTAGAAAGCGTTAAAAGGATTTTAGAAAACAAAATTGGATTTTTGAAAGCGTGAATTGAATTTCAGAATGTGCGTTTAAAATAAATTTTACACAGAATTTTTCGAATAGAAATTCTTTATTGCGTATGAAAGTATAAATTAATAATTATATAAATTTTCGAAAATCCAATTTACAGTTTCTAAAGTGCAATTTCCCTTTTCTAAAATCAAATCGACATTTCTAAAATCCAATTTTCCCTTTCTAAAATCCATTTGGCTATTCTAAAATCTAATTTCCCCTTTCTAAAATCCAATTGACATTTCTAAAATCTAATTTCCCCTTTCTAAAATCCAATTGACATTTCTAAGATCCAATTTCCCCTTTCTAAAATCCAGTTGACGCTTTCTAAAATCCATCTGGAAATGGTGTAGTTATAGACAAGAATTATCTAACTAAGGATATTTACTTCCGTTTTCATATGTTTCTTGATATTGTTGTTCTCTTCAAATGTCATTAATCGCATTTTAAAATAGAAATAATGAAAATGAAATTTCATGAAAATTATTAATGGCTGATTTTTACTATTTTTCCGTTTCTTGTACTTCTGTTCGTTTCGCCTTTATGAGCGTAATTCCTTCCGTTTTTCTCTTTTCATTTACTTGAAAGCTAGTTGCTAGTTTAATAAGAAACAAAGCCAAACAATGTATGCACTTTTTGTTTATTTTATTGTTTTTTATTTATTAATCAAGTTGACAGCTGACAAGAAGGTGCTTTCATGTAAGAATGCAGATAAACTTTAACAATTTAATACTTCATCACTTTATATGAAGACCACTAATGTAAAATTTGCTGAGTAAAATGTGAACATTGGCAACACTATGTCATTGTCAATCGCACGACTATTTAGTCTCAAGTGTGAATAGCTGCCACCGATTCGACTAAATAGTTGGAGTAGTGTGAATACAACAGTCCAATTCGACCAAATCGATTGAGTCGCAAGTGTGTATAGGCTCTAAGAGGACTGGTGCTACTCCATGTAATGCCCCATACGCTGATCTAATGGAGGAAATATTTGGCGATAGCCCAATTATATCCAATAGCCACTCCATAAATGTGTATGGGCAACAATTAGCAAATAGGAGTGAACCGGCCGAAAAACCAAGCTCTTGCCAAAGCCCAGCAGTTGCTTCCAGCAGTATGCAGCCAGGTAGTGGTCGGAGTTACCGACCTAATACGAAACAAAAATTTAAGGAAATGAAGTTACAAATTAAAAAAGAAGCGACTGAGAAAAAGCTAAAACCGCTGGAGGATTACACAAAAAAAAAGCTGGAGAAGATGGAGCAGGCGGAGTAGCTGAAGCAAAAGCGGAATGTGGAGAAAATGGTTATGACGAAGGCTCTCCTGGAGTCCAAATAGTGATTTTTTTTTTAATGTAAATAATGTGATATTTTTTGGTTGCAATGTAAATATGTAATTACAATGTAAATAGGTATGTGTTTTTTTTTTTTGTTAAAATGTAAATATGTGATATGAAGTACTTTTTTTATATTGTGTACATATAATAGTCTTAAGTGTATGTAGAGTAGTTTTAAGAACACTTGAAGTCTGAGATATTTTTGTTATTTCGTGTATTAAGAGTAATCTTAAGAAATCTGGAAGTCTAAGCAATTTTTTCTATATCGCGTTTATAGAGTAGTTTTAAGAAATCTTGAAGTCCGAAATATTTTTGTGATTTCATGTTTATGGAATAATCAAAGTCATGTAAATGTTAAAAATCTCATGAAGGTTATCTTTGTGTTTTACCTGATTTTTTTTTTGTCTTCAAAAATTCCAATAAAAACGAAAATGTTTTATTAAATAAACTATAGACGTTTAGTTTGCATATTGTTTTCAAATGAATTAGTTCGTTACAGCGTCAGTGCAAACGTTTCTTTCTTTTATCATAGCCATCTTTTCAATTTCTGTTATAGGGCCCTTACATGATCAAATCGCGTGTCTGTGTAGTTTGACGATTTGACATACACACATCAAATCGGCATCAAATTTCATGCTACCTTTCTATTAATTTACAAAGAAAATTGTTAAAATATAAGCGATTTAAAGCGCGATAAATGGCCGTAACATGCACAATTAACAATATTTGAGTTTTTAAAACACTATAATTATCACTTTTTTGTCCCGATCCAAATTTAATTGTCTTTTTAATTTAATTTTGCGCACTTGCCTACTCACACGTTTGTTTACATTTGAAATTTGATCAAATGGTTGCAACACACGTCAAATGCTAATTTGCCACTGAAATTTGATCAAACAGCAACTTACACGCATCCACAACGCACATCAAATAGCCATCCAATTTGATGGAAAACAAAAATTTTTGATTTCGTTCAAATCGACATCTAACACGTACGTGTGAAAAACACATAGACAATTTTACTACCACAGATACACGATTTGATCAAATATTTGACCGTATAAGGGCCCTATTAGTCGGCCAGGGTTGTCTTTGATGAAAATCGTTGCCTTGACAACGTCCACATCATTCCTTCAACAAACGCAACTTCTCGGACTGTTTCGGACTATTTCATGCGTTTTTATTACTTCAACGGACGCGCTTAGGATGGTTTACATATTAGTGCTGCCAAGTCTCATAAAAGTGGTCCACATCGTTCCGGTGAGATTGCGATTCAGACACGGAACTGGATAGCCCACGGGAACGCTACTAATCTTATCCAATAAAGCCGCGAACAACCAAACAAACAGCTGTGCCAATTGCAAAAGAAAATTACGTATGAGGACCTGATACTTTTTTCTTAAACCGAAAGAAATATGGCGGCCAGCGAACTGACATGACCTTTTAATTAGATCATGATTCACACTACAGACTAAAGCTCAAATTAGTTATGCAGTAACAGTATCGTTATAAAACAGCTGATCAACCAGCCTTATGGGAAACAATGGGCCATATTAATAAAATCCAAGCAAATGCTTTTACTCAAAATTTCAGAAATTTGACATTAATTTGTATGAACTAAATTTCAAAATTTGAGTAAAAGGTCAGAAATCTTAAGCAAAAGCAAATGCTTGGCTTTTATTAATATGAGCCAATGTATTTGATTAGTGATTCGCTAGTCGGTAACGCTATCGGTAACAACCAACTGAATTTTGGTTTTCAGCCGTAACGCTAACCAGCTGATCGATTGTTTGTTTCAGTTGTTCACTGTCATGACCCAATAGTAATATGGTCGTAGCAATCAAAAGAGAACACGCAATTAGCGTTAATACAAAATATGATATTTTCGCAACCTAAAAACCAAGAAAAGAAGAGCGACTCTATTGCTATGGCCACCTTTATTGGTCTATGATCACTGTTCGGCTGTTTACTGTTACTGCACCAATAATCGGCTAAATTAATACCGATACTGTTACTGATATGGAAATAAAGTTAACGCATAAAGCCGGGTATCCACATCACAAGAAATGGTAAAACTCCATACAAGGTTGATAGATAAGGTTAATGCAGTACGGAAAAGCAACCCTGCCATACATTTTGTTGTTGCCCATTTTGCTATCTCAATTGTCAAACGAGAATTGTCAAATCGGTGAATGAGTACATATATACAAGAAAAGTTGACAGTTCAGTTCTGCAATGAAATCAAATGAAATGTAAATAAAAAAGAAAAATTGTGTTAAATTCTCAAAGTTTATGTGGTGCCAAGGGCACACGTGGTCAAACAAAAATGTGCATCATCAGGATGGCTAAATGGAGTGTAGTGCGTGGCAGTTGGGCCAGTAGAATTTGGTTGGTGATGTGACTTGTGCTATAGGCGGCACTGATAAAAGCTTTTGCTTTGCTTTTTTAATCCGACGCGTTTCGACACTATCGTGCCTTCATCAGGGATATCTTTATTTATTAAAATACATGGAAACATTAATACAATTAAATAATTAAATATGTGTCACAATTTACCATACCTTTTTACCAGTTACAGACTTTGAAATTTTTTTGTTTAGATGACACATATTTACATACATACATATATACAAAACATAGAGATTACATATATATACATTTATATCACAGCGCAGTCAGCTGGTGGTCAACTTGGTTTTATTACTGTTTTGTATGCGCAGCTGATTTTGTCTACATCTTCTTTGTGGTTGACTGCATAATGTATTTGTTGTTGTATCCTTAGCCCTTCCAGTGTCATTCTCTTCTTTGTTTTGCTTTCTATGTCAATTATTCGCGCGTTATGAAAATCTGCAGCGTGGTTGTTGTTGGTCAAGTGTTGGGATAGTGCTGTTGTCATCTTTTTATTCTTTGCGTTTGATTTGTGTTCGTTTGTTCTTACTCCGAAAGCTCGCTTCGTAGTGCCAATGTATACCCGGTTGCAGTTTTCATTTTCATTTCCATTGCACTTGATTTCATACACGACGTTGTGTTGTTGGTACTTCTCTATTTTGTCTTTTGTTTTGGAAAAGATTTTATTGATTGTATTATGCGGTCTGTACGCGACTTTGAATTTGTTATTGTTCATGTATTTGTCCAAAGATTTTTTGTCAGTTAATCCAGGCATATACGCGACCCCCGTATATATCGTGTTTTGATCTTTCTCTATCCTCTTTGTATCATGTTGTATTTCTTTTATTGTTGTTTCAATCCATTTTTCTGTTAGTGCATTAGGGTATCCATTTTTATATAGTATGTTGCGAATTTTATTTTCTTGTCTGAATTCTTCGTCGCTAAGTTTGTAAATTTTGCTAATCATATTCTTTGTCGTGTTTTTCTTCTGTGACCAAGGATGATTTGAGTGGAAGTTTATGATTCTCGATGATGCTATTTCTTTTGAGTACCAGTTTGTTCTGATTTTATTGTTATCTCTATGTATTTTGATGTCTAAAAAGGCCAAAGATTTGTTTTCTTCTTCCTCGTATGTAAATTTGATTTTAGTGTGCTGTGCGTTGAATATCTTGAGTATTGCCTCTACGTCAGTTTTCTTAAATACTGCAAAAATATCATCTACATATTTTTTTATGTATTTGATATGTACTCCATTGTCTTTCAACTCAGTTATACCGTCGTCAATTATTTTGTCCAGGACTATGTCAGCTACAGTTTTCTGAGGAAAAAATAAAACTCAAAAAATAACTTTTATTTTCTGATCGAAAAATAAAACTCAAAAAATAACTTTTATTTTCTGATGGAAAAATAAAACTCAAGAAATAACTTTTATTTTCTGATCGAAAAATAAAACTCAAAAAATAACTTATTTTCTGAGGGAAAAATAAAACTCAAAAATAACTTTTATTTTCTGATCGAAAAATAAAACTCAAAAAATAACTTATTTTCTGATGGAAAAATAAAACTCAAGAAATAACTTGTTTTCTGAGGGAAAAATAAAACTCAAGAAATAACTTTTATTTTCTGAGCAGAAAATAAAACTCGGGAAATAATGATTAAAAATACATTTTTTTATAAAAATCGAAAAAATAAGTGAATGCAGATAGTCTGCGTTACGGTGATTACATCTGTGCACTTCTTTTGCGTTTAGCATTTCTCCTTCAGTATGATTTTTTTAGTCAAAATTTAAAAAATAACGATTATTTGTAAGCCCTGGTGAAAACTGCGATATGCTAAAATCACCGGCAAGCGAAGTCTGTACCCTCACGTCCTTCATAATGTTTTGCACCTAATTTCTTTCATTTTCAGTAAATATGTAGCCTCTGTGGTGCAGTGGGTAGAGTGCTCGCCTGCTACGCCAGAGGTCTCTGGTTCAAACCACGGTCCGAGCCAAACACCTAAACAATTTTTCTAATTAGTAAAAATCCAATTATTGGGTTTTTTAAGAGCAGCGGTCACCTCTCGGCAGTGGGCGGCATACCCTCCGAGAGTATTTCTGCCATGAAAAATATAATAATAATATAATACAATGGCGCTATTATAACTCTGACGAGTTTTATGGCCGAGCTTCTCTCCCAATTCGAGGTGTGCTCCTTTTTGTTTTTCCTACTAATTGGGTGGACCTACAATTTTATGCCGGCTCCCTGCCATGAAAAAGCTTCTCACAAAAAATGCATTCGCCGTTCGGAGCCGGCATAAAACTGTAGGTCCAGGTAGGTGTAGTAGGAAAAACAAAAAGGAGCACACCTCGAATTGGGAGAGAAGCTCGGCCATAAAACTCGTCAGAGGTATAATAGCGCCATTGTATTATATTATTATATTATATGTATGTACATAAATATATTGACAGAGACAGGAAAACAAAGAAGACTGGTATTTCCAGATTTTCGGAAAAATGCTTAAAAAATATAAAAACTGAAAAAAGCAGTTTTTTTATAAATCTTAAATTATTTTCATATGGTAAATTGGTATTTGACAAATGCTTTCGTCTCATATTTTGTCATAACGTAACCAACGTAAGAATTGACGAACAACATAGAGAATGCCAATGCTAGACGAAATCGTCTCGAGACGATTCGTTCGTCTGAGCTTCCGTTCGCAATACAGAATAAGGGTGTAAGTCAAAAAGACTCCGCAAAAAATTGTAATTTCTCTGCCAACCAAATGTAAAAATGCGATTTGTCCTTGCAGGTTTCGTGCAAAGCCGAACACGATCCGACAAAATTTCAGAAAAATTTGTTGAAATTGTACAAATTATTTTCCTACCGAACATAACTATTACAGGATAAACAAATTAAAGAGTGAAAATTAAGGCAGCACAACGAAAAAATAAATTAAAGAAGATATAAGTATAAAAAAGCTTTTATGTGTACGAAATTATTTGAATGGTACTAAAATAGATAAAATTTTTAGGGATAAGAGAATTGAGACAATGGAGGAGACTAGGGCGTTCCTATCTGCGTATATTACAAGGAAGGACGAGTTTGTTCATGTACAAAGAAAAAAATTTGCAATGCAGAATGTCCTTGGATTTGGAAAGCCAACGTGTTTTGGTAAGTTTAATAAATGGTTATTTGATTTATTTACGCTACGATATGATTTAATAAAACTTAAACTTTCTTTTTGTTTATATTGCAGAGCCAACCAACGACCGTGAATATGCTTTCAACCAAATTTAAAAATTTGGTGAGGGCATATAAACAAAGCGCCGACAACAATAAGAGGACTGGTGCTACTCCATGTAATGCCCCATACGCTGATCTAATGGAGGAAATATTTGGCGATAGCCCAATTATATCTAATAGCCACTCCATAAATGTGTATGGGCAACAATTAGCAAATAGGAGTGAACCGGCCGAAAAACCAAGCTCTTGCCAAAGCCCAGCAGTTGCTTCCAGCAGTATGCAGCCAGGTAGTGGTCGGAGTTACCGACCTAATACGAAACAAAAATTTAAGGAAATGAAGTTACAAATTAAAAAAGAAGCGACTGAGAAAAAGCTAAAACCGCTGGAGGATTACACAAAAAAAAAGCTGGAGAAGATGGAGCAGGCGGAGTAGCTGAAGCAAAAGCGGAATGTGGAGAAAATGGTTATGACGAAGGCTCTCCTGGAGTCCAAATAGTGATTTTTTTTTTAATGTAAATAATGTGATATTTTTTGGTTGCAATGTAAATATGTAATTACAATGTAAATAGGTATGTGTTTTTTTTTTTTGTTAAAATGTAAATATGTGATATGAAGTACTTTTTTTATATTGTGTACATATAATAGTCTTAAGTGTATGTAGAGTAGTTTTAAGAACACTTGAAGTCTGAGATATTTTTGTTATTTCGTGTATTAAGAGTAATCTTAAGAAATCTGGAAGTCTAAGCAATTTTTTCTATATCGCGTTTATAGAGTAGTTTTAAGAAATCTTGAAGTCCGAAATATTTTTGTGATTTCATGTTTATGGAATAATCAAAGTCATGTAAATGTTAAAAATCTCATGAAGGTTATCTTTGTGTTTTACCTGATTTTTTTTTTGTCTTCAAAAATTCCAATAAAAACGAAAATGTTTTATTAAATAAACTATAGACGTTTAGTTTGCATATTGTTTTCAAATAAATTAGTTCGTTACAGCGTCAGTGCAAACGTTTCTTTCTTTTATCATAGCCATCTTTTCAATTTCTGTTATAGGGCCCTTACATGATCAAATCGCGTGTCTGTGTAGTTTGACGATTTGACATACACACATCAAATCGGCATCAAATTTCATGCTACCTTTCTATTAATTTACAAAGAAAATTGTTAAAATATAAGCGATTTAAAGCGCGATAAATGGCCGTAACATGCACAATTAACAATATTTGAGTTTTTAAAACACTATAATTATCACTTTTTTGTCCCGATCCAAATTTAATTGTCTTTTTAATTTAATTTTGCGCACTTGCCTACTCACACGTTTGTTTACATTTGAAATTTGATCAAATGGTTGCAACACACGTCAAATGCTAATTTGCCACTGAAATTTGATCAAACAGCAACTTACACGCATCCACAACGCACATCAAATAGCCATCCAATTTGATGGAAAACAAAAATTTTTGATTTCGTTCAAATCGACATCAAACACGTACGTGTGAAAAACACATAGACAATTTTACTACCACAGATACACGATTTGATCAAATATTTGACCGTATAAGGGCCCTATTAGTCGGCCAGGGTTGTCTTTGATGAAAATCGTTGCCTTGACAACGTCCACATCATTCCTTCAACAAACGCAACTTCTCGGACTGTTTCGGACTATTTCATGCGTTTTTATTACTTCAACGGACGCGCTTAGGATGGTTTACATATTAGTGCTGCCAAGTCTCATAAAAGTGATCTACATCGTTCCGGTGAGATTGCGATTCAGACACGGAACTGGATAGCCCACGGGAACGCTACTAATCTTATCTTTTTGAATCATGATTCACACTCACGGTATATATATTGAGACGGTAATGCCAGTAGGCTGAAATGTCAAATACTGCTTACGTCACAGGACCAATAAAGCCGCGAACAACCAAACAAACAGCTGTGCCAATTGCAAAAGAAAATGACGTATGAGGACCTGATACTTTTTTCTTAAACCGAAAGAAATATGGCGGCCAGCGAACTGACATGACCTTTTAATTAGATCATGATTCACACTACAGACTAAAGCTCAAATTAGTTATGCAGTAACAGTATCGTTATAAAACAGCTGATCAACCAGCCTTATGGGAAACAATGGGCCATATTAATAAAATCCAAGCAAATGCTTTTACTCAAAATTTCAGAAATTTGACATTAATTTGCATGAACTAAATTTCAAAATTTGAGTAAAAGGTCAGAAATCTTAAGCAAAAGCAAATGCTTGGCTTTTATTAATATGAGCCAATGTATTTGATTAGTGATTCGCTAGTCGGTAACGCTATCGGTAACAACCAACTGAATTTTGGTTTTCAGCCGTAACGCTAACCAGCTGATCGATTGTTTGTTTCAGTTGTTCACTGTCATGACCCAATAGTAATATGGTCGTAGCAATCAAAAGAGAACACGCAATTAGCGTTAATACAAAATATGATATTTTCGCAACCTAAAAACCAAGAAAAGAAGAGCGACTCTATTGCTATGGCCACCTTTATTGGTCTATGATCACTGTTCGGCTGTTTACTGTTACTGCACCAATAATCGGCTAAATTAATACCGATACTGTTACTGATATGGAAATAAAGTTAACGCATAAAGCCGGGTATCCACATCACAAGAAATGGTAAAACTCCATACAAGGTTGATAGATAAGGTTAATGCAGTACGGAAAAGCAACCCTGCCATACATTTTGTTGTTGCCCATTTTGCTATCTCAATTGTCAAACGAGAATTGTCAAATCGGTGAATGAGTACATATATACAAGAAAAGTTGACAGTTCAGTTCTGCAATGAAATCAAATGAAATGTAAATAAAAAAAGAAAAATTGTGTTAAATTCTCAAAGTTTATGTGGTGCCAAGGGCACACGTGGTCAAACAAAAATGTGCATCATCAGGATGGCTAAATGGAGTGTAGTGCGTGGCAGTTGGGCCAGTAGAATTTGGTTGGTGATGTGACTTGTGCTATAGGCGGCACTGATAAAAGCTTTTGCTTTGCTTTTTTAATCCGACGCGTTTCGACACTATCGTGCCTTCATCAGGGATATCTTTATTTATTAAAATACATGGAAACATTAATACAATTAAATAATTAAATATGTGTCACAATTTACCATACCTTTTTACCAGTTACAGACTTTGAAATTTTTTTGTTTAGATAACACATATTTACATACATACATATATACAAAACATAGAGATTACATATATATATATTTATATCACAGCGCAGTCAGCTGGTGGTCAACTTGGTTTTATTACTGTTTTGTATGCGCAGCTGATTTTGTCTACATCTTCTTTGTGGTTGACTGCATAATGTATTTGTTGTTGTATCCTTAGCCCTTCCAGTGTCATTCTCTTCTTTGTTTTGCTTTCTATGTCAATTATTCGCGCGTTATGAAAATCTGCAGTGTGGTTGTTGTTGGTCAAGTGTTGGGATAGTGCTGTTGTCATCTTTTTATTCTTTGCGTTTGATTTGTGTTCGTTTATTCTTACTCCGAAAGCTCGCTTCGTAGTGCCAATGTATACCCGGTTGCAGTTTTCATTTTCATTTCCATTGCACTTGATTTCATACACGACGTTGTGTTATTGGTACTTCTCTATTTTGTCTTTTGTTTTGGAAAAGATTTTATTGATTGTATTATGCGGTCTGTACGCGACTTTGAATTTGTTATTGTTCATGTATTTGTCCAAAGATTTTTTGTCAGTTAATCCAGGCATATACGCGACCCCCGTATATATCGTGTTTTGATCTTTCTCTATCCTCTTTGTATCATGTTGTATTTCTTTTATTGTTGTTTCAATCCATTTTTCTGTTAGTGCATTAGGGTATCCATTTTTATATAGTATGTTGCGAATTTTATTTACGTTTTCTTGTCTGAATTCTTCGTCGCTAAGTTTGTAAATTTTGCTAATCATATTCTTTGTCGTGTTTTTCTTCTGTGACCAAGGATGATTTGAGTGGAAGTTTATGATTCTCGATGATGCTATTTCTTTTGAGTACCAGTTTGTTCTGATTTTATTGTTATCTCTATGTATTTTGATGTCTAAAAAGGCCAAAGATTTGTTTTCTTCTTCCTCGTATGTAAATTTGATTTTAGTGTGCTGTGCGTTGAATATCTTGAGTATTGCCTCTACGTCAGTTTTCTTAACTACTGCAAAAATATCATCTACATATTTTTTTATGTATTTGATATGTACTCCATTGTCTTTCAACTCAGTTATACCGTCGTCAATTATTTTGTCCAGGACTATGTCAGCTACAGTTTTCTGAGGAAAAAATAAAACTCAAAAAATAACTTTTATTTTCTGATCGAAAAATAAAACTCAAAAAATAACTTTTATTTTCTGATGGAAAAATAAAACTCAAGAAATAACTTTTATTTTCTGATCGAAAAATAAAACTCAAAAAATAACTTATTTTCTGAGGGAAAAATAAAACTCAAAAATAACTTTTATTTTCTGATCGAAAAATAAAACTCAAAAAATAACTTATTTTCTGATGGAAAAATAAAACTCAAGAAATAACTTGTTTTCTGAGGGAAAAATAAAACTCAAGAAATAACTTTTATTTTCTGAGCAGAAAATAAAACTCGGGAAATAATGATTAAAAATACATTTTTTTATAAAAATCGAAAAAATAAAAGTGAATGCAGATAGTCTGCGTTACGGTGATTACATCTGTGCACTTCTTTTGCGTTTAGCATTTCTCCTTCAGTATGATTTTTTTAGTCAAAATTTAAAAAATAACGATTATTTGTAAGCCCTGGTGAAAACTGCGATATGCTAAAATCACCGGCAAGCGAAGTCTGTACCCTCACGTCCTTCATAATGTTTTGCACCTAATTTCTTTCATTTTCAGTAAATATGTAGCCTCTGTGGTGCAGTGGGTAGAGTGCTCGCCTGCTACGCCAGAGGTCTCTGGTTCAAACCACGGTCGGAGCCAAACACCTAAACAATTTTTCTAATTAGTAAAAATCCAATTATTGGGTTTTTTAAGAGCAGCGGTCACCTCTCGGCAGTGGGCGGCATACCCTCCGAGAGTATTTCTGCCATGAAAAAGCTTCTCACAAAAAATGCATTCGCCGTTCGGAGCCGGCATAAAACTGTAGGTCCACCCAATTAGTAGGAAAAACAAAAAGGAGCACACCTCGAATTGGGAGAGAAGCTCGGCCATAAAACTCGTCAGAGGTATAATAGCGCCATTGTATTATATTATTATATTATATGTATGTACATAAATATATTGACAGAGACAGGAACAAAGAAGACTGGTATTTCCAGATTTTCGGAAAAATGCTTAAAAAATATAAAAACTGAAAAAAGGAGTTTTTTTTATAAATCTTAAATTATTTTCATATGGTAAATTGGTATTTGACAAATGCTTTCGTCTCATATTTTGTCATAACGTAACCAACGTAAGAATTGACGAACAACATAGAGAATGCCAATGCTAGACGAAATCGTCTCGAGACGATTCGTTCGTCTGAGCTTCCGTTCGCAATACAGAATAAGGGTGTAAGTCAAAAAGACTCCGCAAAAATTGTAATTTCTCTGCCAACCAAATGTAAAAATGCGATTTGTCCTTGCAGGTTTCGTGCAAAGCCGAACACGATCCGACAAAATTTCAGAAAAATTTGTTGAAATTGTACAAATTATTTTCCTACCGAACATAACTATTACAGGAGAAACAAATTAAAGAGTGAAAATTAAGGCAGCACAACGAAAAAATAAATTAAAGAAGATATAAGTATAAAAAAGCTTTTATGTGTACGAAATTATTTGAATGGTACTAAAATAGATAAAATTTTTAGGGATAAGAGAATTGAGACAATGGAGGAGACTAGGGCGTTCCTATCTGCGTATATTACAAGGAAGGACGAGTTTGTTCATGTACAAAGAAAAAAATTTGCAATGCAGAATGTCCTTGGATTTGGAAAGCCAACGTGTTTTGGTAAGTTTAATAAATGGTTATTTGATTTATTTACGCTACGATATGATTTAATAAAACTTAAACTTTCTTTTTGTTTATATTGCAGAGCCAACCAACGACCGTGAATATGCTTTCAACCAAATTTAAAAATTTGGTGAGGGCATATAAACAAAGCGCCGACAACAATAAGAGGACTGGTGCTACTCCATGTAATGCCCCATACGCTGATCTAATGGAGGAAATATTTGGCGATAGCCCAATTATATCTAATAGCCACTCCATAAATGTGTATGGGCAACAATTAGCAAATAGGAGTGAACCGGCCGAAAAACCAAGCTCTTGCCAAAGCCCAGCAGTTGCTTCCAGCAGTATGCAGCCAGGTAGTGGTCGGAGTTACCGACCTAATACGAAACAAAAATTTAAGGAAATGAAGTTACAAATTAAAAAAGAAGCGACTGAGAAAAAGCTAAAACCGCTGGAGGATTACACAAAAAAAAAGCTGGAGAAGATGGAGCAGGCGGAGTAGCTGAAGCAAAAGCGGAATGTGGAGAAAATGGTTATGACGAAGGCTCTCCTGGAGTCCAAATAGTGATTTTTTTTTTAATGTAAATAATGTGATATTTTTTGGTTGCAATGTAAATATGTAATTACAATGTAAATAGGTATGTGTTTTTTTTTTTTTTGTTAAAATGTAAATATGTGATATGAAGTACTTTTTTATATTGTGTACATATAATAGTCTTAAGTGTATGTAGAGTAGTTTTAAGAACACTTGAAGTCTGAGATATTTTTGTTATTTCGTGTATTAAGAGTAATCTTAAGAAATCTGGAAGTCTAAGCAATTTTTTCTATATCGCGTTTATAGAGTAGTTTTAAGAAATCTTGAAGTCCGAAATATTTCTGTGATTTCATGTTTATGGAATAATCAAAGTCATGTAAATGTTAAAAATCTCATGAAGGTTATCTTTGTGTTTTACCTGATTTTTTTTTTGTCTTCAAAAATTCCAATAAAAACGAAAATGTTTTATTAAATAAACTATAGACGTTTAGTTTGCATATTGTTTTCAAATGAATTAGTTCGTTACAGCGTCAGTGCAAACGTTTCTTTCTTTTATCATAGCCATCTTTTCAATTTCTGTTATAGGGCCCTTACATGATCAAATCGCGTGTCTGTGTAGTTTGACGATTTGACATACACACATCAAATCGGCATCAAATTTCATGCTACCTTTCTATTAATTTACAAAGAAAATTGTTAAAATATAAGCGATTTAATGCGCGATAAATGGCCGTAACATGCACAATTAACAATATTTGAGTTTTTAAAACACTATAATTATCACTTTTTTGTCCCGATCCAAATTTAATTGTCTTTTTAATTTAATTTTGCGCACTTGCCTACTCACACGTTTGTTTACATTTGAAATTTGATAAAATGGTTGCAACACACGTCAAATGCTAATTTGCCACTGAAATTTGATCAAACAGCAACTTACACGCATCCACAACGCACATCAAATAGCCATCCAATTTGATGGAAAACAAAAATTTTTGATTTCGTTCAAATCGACATCTAACACGTACGTGTGAAAAACACATAGACAATTTTACTACCACAGATACACGATTTGATCAAATATTTGACCGTATAAGGGCCCTATTAGTCGGCCAGGGTTGTCTTTGATGAAAATCGTTGCCGAACATTAACGCGATTTTTAGAATTAAGGTTATTGATATCGGAATTTTTGGTATGTTTTTACAACTGAACTTTTAAGTATGTAAACTAGTTTGGAATTCCCCCTATTACAGATTTCGAAAAACAAGCCCTTCCCTGAATTGACCAATCCTGATTGGATAGCACACTTCGCATTCTTGACGGACATAACGGAACATTTAAATGTTCTAAACGTGGCACTTCAAGGCAAAAATAGCTTTGTTTACCATCTGAGTGACGCTATTAAAGTTTTTAAAATGAAGCTGAACTTATGGATCGATCAACTCGCCGTAAAAAACTATATGTGTTTTCCACGCTTGAAGGATTTCTCGCAACATCCCGCCGTGGATGCTAATAAATATTGCAATGATATCAAACAATTGTTAGATCAATTTAATGAAAGATTTCAAGTGCTCGATGTACTGCAGGACAAATTTGATTTGCTCACTGCTCCTTTCAGGCAAGATATTAATACCGCTCCACCGGAGCTGCAAATAGAACTCGTAGAGTTCTTCGAGTGTGATGATATCGTTTGGCTTTATAAAACTCTGGATGCGGAAAAATTTTTAGCATTGCGAAAATTTCCTGCAAATATAATTTCAATGTTTGGCAGTACCTACACTTGCGAGCAATTTTTTTCAAAAATGAAATTGAGCAAAACAAACTCAAGAAGTAGGCTCAATGATGACAATTTCTCGTCCATAATGCGGATTGTAGCAGTAAATGACAATACGGCCAGATATTGACCATATTATAAAGTAAATTGATACACTCAGAGAAAAAGCAAGCTAAATTTCAGTATAGCGGGCTTAAATCAAGCCGAAAACGTTATGAAAGTCTGTTAAGCTCGAAAATGCTAAAATCAAGAATATATTCTTATTTTTAGGACGATGTTTTTTTGAGAAAAAAAAGCTTATATTAAGAATTTTCCGTTTTCAAATAAGCTTGTATAAACTTATTTTTAGCATTGCCTATGATTGATTTAAGAATGTACATTCTTATTTTAAGAATGTTCAAATTTTTTTTAAGAATACTTATTCCGGCTTTTCCACTTTTTCGAAATTCAAAATTCGAAATCATTTAACCCACCTAACAAAATAAAAAAATAAAAGTGGTTATTTAGTTATTTTTTTATTTTGTTTTATTTTCAGACAAGTACATATGTATATATATAGTAATATATATAATATATAAGTATATAATATACAATTCAATTTTTACAAATGATACTTTGGCTTAAGAGGCCCAAACAGTTTCATATAAATTGTATAATTTTTTTAAACTAAATTTTTAAAAGTATATAATCCAACGTATTAATATATTGTTTTAAACAAAAAAAATGTATTAACGTAACTTGTGATAATTATTTCATTTGTTTCTCTACGTATATTTGTGCAAATTGGTTTGAAAATGCGTCACAATATCCTCTTCGATATCATTAAGTTCAGCTTCGGCCTCTCCAGTTCTCCGTTGGCGGTTGCAGCGGCCGCAGCTTCCTTCTCAGCAACTTCCAGTTTCTCCTGTTTCTTTAGTTTGCGTTTCTGCAAATAATAAAAAAAAACACATTTTCAGTATATGTATACAATATTTGCTTAAGCTGACGGGATAAAAATTCAAACATTCTCCACTTACCGTTTTGTAAAGAGTCCCTGCAATTGTTTAGCCAATGCAACCCAAAGCCAATACAGGTAGCAGCACATACTTCATGCGGGCACACATTATAAAACCAGTCGATTCTCAGAGGCTATAATTTGAGAATGCCGCTTCCTTGTTGCGTCTGAACAACATACCATAAACCCTTTGTCCAACACCCCATAGTCCAGACATCGCATGTAAGATGAGTGGATTCTTTGGACTCGGCCGCCAGAAAAGCTCGATGGTGATTAATGTGAAATGCACAATAGCACCGAGTATGATGATTGGAAGACGTCCAAAATATTTCATTACAGAACTAAACAAAATGGAGCAAATGGCATTCACCACACCAAAACAGATCATCACGAAACCAATTTGATTGATGCCCAATGCGCGTGACACGTAGGACTGTTAAATTGGCTCCAAAAATTCCTTTTCCATGCCAATGAAACCCGTAATGGGAATGATCAATTCTTGATTGCATTTCTCCCTTTGACGGATAGTGGCCGAGTATTGTATGTTTGTATGTATGTATGCAAATTTTTCCTTTTTTGTTAAAAAAAAATTTTGTTTGAACAAAAAGCAACGACTTTTGAAAATTATGTACATATGTACATATAAACATACATACATATGTACATACATATGTATCTTTCATACTTAAATCGAGAATTTTATTCTTAGAACAAGATATTTTCAGATTTTTATATTGCTTCAAGAATGCTATTCCTGTTTCAAGATTGGAGGAACTTAAATTTTATATATTTCTCCTTAATTTCCGTAATTCTTAAATCAAGTACGACACAGATTGATTTTAGCCCGCAACTTTTCTCTGAGTGTAATAATGATAAATTTAAAACAATTGAAATTCTATTTTATTTTTTATTTATTTTATTTTATTTTATTTTTTTCATTCTATTTTAGTTTATTTTATTTTATATTATTTTATTTTTTTATTTTATTTCATTTTATTTTATATTATTTTATTTTATTTTATGTTATTTTATTTTATTTTATTTTATATTATTTTATTTTATTTTATTTTGTTTGTCTTAAATGAAATATTAACATCTTAGTAATAATAAAAAAATCGTTTGTAAAAAGTCAAAGTGTTTATTTTTAACAAAGATTAAATAATAATGTTTCTAGATTTCCTCTTCTTTTACCCACTGTGCAGCTACGTATGTACCTTTTATATATATATACATATGCTCTCTTGTTCTCAATACCGAGTATGTATTAGCGCGCTTAATAGTGGTTGCCACTATCCTAAAAAAAATGTTGATAATAATTCCCAACAAAATAATCAAAAATTACAAATAGACTAATAAATTATCGCCTTCATAATTCGAATGATAAGTGAAACTTAAAAGAAGTACTCCTGCTTTGGTTTACAAAAAAAAATTATCTGAAACGTAAATTACATCTATGAATGAATTTTGTTTGTAGTTCGTTTGATTTTTCTTTGGTCAAAGCTTTGGTAGAAATAGTTTTTAGTGCTTAGCACGAAATTTTTATTTTAATTCAATTTTTAATTGTTGGGGTAAGTGGAAAAAAATTCAACAACTATTTACAGCGAAGGTTGAGTGTATAGCTATTTCACGAAAAACCATTTTCGATCATCAGCACTCTTTTCGGAAGTGGATGCACCGGGGATTGAACCCGAGTCCATTCCATCTTCAGCCGCAATGACCCAACGCATAAACACACTCGGCCATTGAGACTCTGTGCAAGCTGTTGGATTTTCCCCACTTTTGCCTTTTTCATTTTCAACATTAACGTTAGTGTGTATATGCTTTTGCATATATTCTCCACAAACGTGCTGAATTTTTTGTTGTAGGCAGTTCGCAATGAACATTGTTGTTGGTATTTATTTTATGTATATACCAAACAACGTTAACAATTTTACTTGAAAGAGTTTTTAGTGCTTAGCACGAAATTTTTATTTTAATTCAATTTTTAATTGTTGGGGTAAGTGGAAAAAAATTCAACAACTATTTACAGCGAAGGTTGAGTGTATAGCTATTTCACGAAAAACCATGTTCGATCATCAGCACTCTTTTCGGAAGTGAATGCACCGGGGATTGAACCCGAGTCCATTCCATCTTCAGCCGCAATGACCCAACGCATAAAATAAATACCAACAACAATGTTCATTGCGAACTGCCTACAACAAAAAATTCAGCACGTTTGTGGAGAATATATGCAAAAGCATATACACACTAACGTTAATGTTGAAAATGAAAAAGGCAAAAGTGGGGAAAATCCAACAGCTTGCACAGAGTCTCAATGGCCGAGTGTGTTTATGCGTTGGGTCATTGCGGCTGAAGATGGAATGGACTCGGGTTCAATCCCCGGTGCATCCACTTCCGAAAAGAGTGCTGATGATCGAAAATGGTTTTTCGTGAAATAGCTATACACTCAACCTTCGCTGTAAATAGTTGTTGAATTTTTTTTCCACTTACCCCAACAATGAAAGGTGTTTTTGTTTACATTGCTTTTTTGTATAGAGGAATTAAATCTCTTTTCGTATATGTATTCTAATATTTACCTTTTCCTTCTCTTACAACGCAGGAGTATGACTATGTCTTCTCCAGTCTTCTCTGTGAAATTGTGACACTGAACCACCCATTGAGCTTACCTTAAATCGTAGATCCATTTACGGGCGCTCATATCAATAAGTTGGGCCTCCATGCACCTTCCAAATGAAAGAGAAATTCTATTCATGCGAGCCAAATACACTGCGCGAAGATTTAACACGCTATTTATTTTTCCTACAATTGAAACATAATCTCGAAGGTCGTTTATATGGTCCCGATGACAAATCAGCTGAATTATGTGCGCTGGCATTACAATGTGAGTTGTTTTAATTAATATTTTACATTCGAAAACTAAATTATATATTCCTCGCCAATTTTTAGCTGGACTTGGGGACTATGATGAACAAGATCATACTGTTGCTACAGCTTCAGAATTTCGTTTTGTGCCAGAACAAACTGAGGATTTGGAAATAGCCATATTGGAAGTTTATAAAACATGCCGTGGCATAACATCGGCACAAGATGAAACTGCGTATATAAACAAAGCTAAATGGTGGGATATGTACGGTGTTGATATGCACACAGTCTTGGTAATTTTTTGTGTTCAATACAGGGATTGCAAATAATCGTTATTTTTTAAATTTTGATTAAAAAAATCATACTGAAGGAGAAATGCTAAACGCAAAAGAAGTACACAGATGTAATCACCGTAAGACAGACTACCTCTAGGTGCATTAACTTTTATTTTTTCGATTTTTATAAAAAAATTGATTTTTAATCGTTATTTTCTGAGTTTTATTTTTCCCTCTCTGAGAGCAATCTTTCACCAAACGATGTATCTGAGGAATGGGAACACATCGCTCGTTCACTTCGTATCGCCGCTGAGGAATCTATAGGATACAAGCGAGCTCGCAAAAACACCTGGTACGACAAGGAATGTCGCGATGCCTCGGAAAGAAAGAACGCCGCCTACAGGGCTACATTGTGTGCGGGCGCAACGCGAAGCGTATGGGAGCGTTATCGAACGGCGAAGAAGGAAGAGAGGCCCCTTTTTCGAAAGAAGAAAAGGGAGGCTGAAAGGCGCGAGTGTGAACAGCTTGAGATGCTGGCGGGTAGGAACGATGCTCGAAAATTCTATCAAAAAATCAGGCGGATGACTGAAGGTTTCAAAACCGGGGCAAATTCCTGCCGGAATGATAACGGCGATCTGGTAACTGATGTCCAGAGCATACTTAAGTTGTGGAGGGATCACTTCTCGTCCTTGCTAGATAATGGCAACAGTGAAATTGCTGAAGTAGAAGACGTACGACCCGAATCCCCAATAGCAGATGATGGTAGGCATGTTCCACCACCCGATCATGACGAAGTGCGAATAGCAATGTCTCGGCTTAAAAATAACAAGGCCCCGGGCGCTGACGGTTTGCCAGCCGAGCTATTCAAACATGGTGGCGAAGAGTTGATAAGGAGCATGCATCAACTCCTATGCAGAATATGGTCGGACGAGCGCATGCCCGACGATTGGAACTTAAGTGTGCTCTGCCCAATCCACAAAAAAGGAGACTCCACAGTACGCGCCAATTATCGTGGGATAAGCCTCCTGAATATCGCATATAAGGTCTTAGCAAGTGTATTGTGCGAAAGACTGAAGCCCACCGTCAACAAGCTGATTGGACCTTATCAGTGTGGCTTCAGACCTGGTAAATCTACCATCGACCAGATCTTCACAATACGCCAAATACTGGAAAAAACCCATGAAAAAGGAACCGACACACACCATCTCTTTGTCGATTTTAAAGCCGCTTTTGATAGCACAAATAGGAATTGCCTATATGCCGCAATGTCTGAATTTGGTTTCCCCGCAAAACTTATACGGCTATGCCAAATGACGCTGACTAACACCACCAGCTCCGTCAGAATTGGGAAGGACCTCTCCGAACCGTTCGAGACCAAACGAAGTTTCAGACAAGGTGATTCCCTTTCGTGTGACTTCTTCAATTTGATGCTGGCAAAGATAATACGAGCTGCAGAACTTAACCATACAGGAAGCATTCTATACCACAAGAGTGTACAACTGCTGGCGTACGCCGATGATATCGACATCATTGGCACTAACACTCGCGCCGTATGTTCTGCCTTCTCCAAGCTGGATAAAGAGGCTAAGAAAATGGGTTTGGCGGTTAACGAGGACAAGACGAAGTACCTCCTGTCATCACACAAAGAAACAGCATGCCTTGGCAGCCACGTCAATGTTGATAGCTACAAATTCGAAACTGTTAAGGACTTCGTCTATTTGGGAACCAGCATTAACACCAAGAATGATGTCAGCACGGAGATCCAAAGAAGAATCACGCTTGCCAATAAATGCTACTTCGGACTAAGTAGGCAACTGAAAAGTAAAGTCTTCTCTCGACAAACAAAAATCACACTCTACAGGACGCTCATCGTTCCAGTCCTCATGTACGGCGCAGAAGCATGGACAATTTCAAAATCAGATGAGATGGCACTTGGAGTATTCGAGAGAAAAGTTCTTCGTAAGATTTATGGACCTTTGCGCGTTGGCGTGGGCGAGTATCGACGGAGATTTAACGATGAGCTGTACGAGCTTTACACAGACATCGACATTGTTCAGCGAATAAAGATCCAGCGGCTGCGTTGGCCAGGTCATGTCGTGAGAATGGACGAAGGCGCTCCGGCCAAGAAAGCATTTCTATCGAAACCCGCTGAACGCAAAAGAAAAGGGAGACCTCCACTGCGTTGGGAAAATCAAGTGGACAGCGATGCTGCCTCCCTAGGTGTTCCCAAGTGGCGCCATGCTGCACGAAACAGAAGCAATTGGCGCGCTCTGTTGGACTCGGCCAGAATCGTCTAGACGGTTAAGCGCCAATCAAGAAGAAGAAGAAATAAAAGTTATTTTTTGATTTTTATATTTCGCTCAGAAAATAAAAGTTATTTTTTGAGTTTTATTTTTCCCTCAGAAAATAAAAGTTTTTTTTTGAGTTTTATTTTTCGATCAGAAAATAAAAGTTAGTTTTTGAGTTTTATTTTTCCCTCAGAAAATAAAAGTTATATTTTGAGTTTTATTTTTCCCTCAGAAAATAAAAGTTATTTTTTGAGTTTTATTTTTCGATCAGAAAATAAAAGTTATTTTTTGAGTTTTATTTTTCCCTCGGAAAATAAAAGTTATTTTTCGAGTTTTATTTTTCCCTCAGAAAATAAAAGTTGTTTTTTGAGTTTTATTTTTTGATCAGAAAATAAAAGTTATTTTTTGAGTTTTATTTTTCGATTAGAAAATAAAAGTTATTTTTTGAGTTTTATTTTTTTGCTCAGATAATAAAAGTTTATTTATAAATTTTACGTATTTATGTGACGCGAGCACATATACACTATTAAAAATGTAATTTTATGTATGTATATGTTAACTTTTTTGTGGCTCTGAAAAGAGCCTTTCGTTATTTAGTTTTCCCTGTGCATATATTTGATCATTTTGTTAACTTTTTTGTGGCTCTGAAAAGTGCCTTTAATAACACTGCTCTAAAATCGGTCGCTGATTCCGAAAATCGGGTTCATTTTTAATTCTATGGGAAGGTTTTTGAGATATCGGCAATTTACCGTTATTTGGCCAATGTGTCCACTTAATCCTGTATATCTCTTTAACACAGTGAGTTATATTCCTTAGGGTGACACCAAACGAAATAAAATTAAATTTCCTTTTCACGGCTCCTATAACATTTTTCTCTAACTCTTATAGTTTCTGAAATATTGACGATTAAATTTTAATTTTTTCGATTTTTTACGATTTTTTGAAGAAAAAATTGACTTTGTCAGGCAATATCTTTAAAACCAATATTTTTACCTTCGGTTTTACTCCTTTTCATGAAGCTCCATTCTATTATCAAAAAAATAAGCTATCAACGATGAAAATCCATTGTAAAATGGAAAAGTTATAGGCGATCAAGTAAATACAGCCAGGTCGCGCAATGCCTCTGCACGCGTACATTCTATGCATATTGTACCAATACCTACACATCTGCAGTAGCAGCACATTGGCAGCGCGGTAGATACAAGCCCATTTACGGGTATAACATGCATAAAATATACCCGTGTAGAGGCATTGTGCGACTTGGCTGTATTTACTTGATCGCCTATAACTTTTCCATTTTACCATGGATTTTCTTCGTTGATAGCTTATTTTTTTGCTAATGGAATGGAGCTTCACGTAAAAGATTAAAACCGAAGGTGAAGACATTGGTTTTAAAGATATTGTCGTTTAATCGTCAATATTTCAGAAACTATAAGAGTTAGAGAAAAATGTTATAGGAGCCGCGAAAAAGAAATTTAATTTTCTTTCGTATGGTGTCACCCCAAAGAAGATAACTCACTGTGTTAAAGAGCTATACTGGATTAAGTGTACCCATTGGCCAAATAACGGTAAATTGCCGATATCTCAAAAACCTTCCCATAGAATTAAAAATGAACCCGATTTTCGGAATCAGCGACCGATTTTACATATAGATAGGATAGTCACGTCCAAAGTACAGACAAAAAATTTCATTTTGTGATCCAGTGTAATTAGAATTATACCTGAAATTAAGTAAGTTTGTACATTAAAAATCATAAATGACAATTACATGCAAAATATAAGAAATAAGTGTAACTAACAATTACTTTACAATACCTTCTATACATATAAAAATTAAATATATGTATATTCATATGTATGTATGTATGTATGTATGTATGCACATCTGCTATGTATGTATGTATGTTTGTATATAAAGCTATGTATGTCTAAAATGAAAATGTCAATAAAAATTAGTTAGTCTTAGCACATATTTGTATGTCTTCTCTCTTACCGATTCACAGGATGATTTTGCTCAGTTTCTTTAAGCGCTTCATTCTCTCCTTCGCCTTTTTTATTTTTAGATTCTTATTGAGGTGCCGCACTCGAAAGAATATCCGAAATCTAAAGAAATTTTTTTTTACATTTTCCGGTAGATCGACATTATGGGTTTTGTTGAGTAAACGTTGGTTTATGTTCCGGCACTTAGCAATTTCCTCCAAGTTCAAGGAGACGAAAGCCGACTCCAATTTTCTTATGCGCTCCATAAAAAGGGGTGATGCCTTTTTCAAATGGCCTTTTGAAAGCATATCATTTCATAAAAACGATGTGCCACTGGAATCTTCATATTGGTGGAGCTGCTTCTTCCGGATTATGTATCCCGCCACATACTCCAGGGCATCCTGCTTAAAACAATCGTTTTCTTCTTCGTCGTTTATTATATCACCCAGCGCTTCGTTGATTTCGTTCTCTTCAATTTCCGGCTCGTATTGTTGCTGCTCTCCATGATCCTTTTCGTTTAGTTGCCGATTTGCACATATATCTATATTTGACGAGTTTAGCCATTCCGTAGGGTCCTCGGCGATATTGCCTATGTCTTGTAAATGTTCCGTACTTCTTGCTAACCAATTTAAGCTGGGTATCCACTTCATAAGAAATTGCTCAAGAAAAAATTGGCATTTATTTCTTAAGTAATTTTGATTTTTTCTTCAAGATATATACAATCGTATATATATCTTGGCAAAACCAAGATTTTCTTGTGAAGTGGATACTGCCTAAAGAAAATTTGACACAAGAAAATTTCTTGACCATTTCTTAAGCTTTTTTTTATATGGAGTTTTAGCATTTCTTGTGATGTGGATACCCTGCTTTAAGTTAAAAAAGTATACATATCATATACATATGTGTTATTTTAGGAAAATATCAAAATTTACCTAGTATATATTTTCGGAGTCTATATTTAAATTCTTTCGGCGTAGGATGGTCGTTCAAGCCTCCTTTGCTTCGTATACATCCGAAGAAATGTTCAACTACGTTCTGGTTTAAACGCCGCGTAGCTATATAATCGAAATTGTACTTGTCATCATGACACCTATTTGGAACGGCAGCAGCACTTCTTTTCCTTTAACAATTTTACCAGACATGAAGCTGCTCATCTCGTCTAATATTTCAATTTGCTTCTCCAATTGTCGGTCATATGGTTCCTTCAGAAAAAAGTTTTGATATATGTTATATTAAGTACTTTAGTGAATTGAATGAAACCATTACTTTTCCGGGATAGTTATATGTCGAAACAGATGAATTGCATACGTCGAACCAGTCGTTTACCAACTGCACGAGCCGAGCTGTCTCTACCGCCTCATATACATTATAGCCTTGGCCGTAGCAATGCAATATTGCTTTAGCGGTTGTGTTGGAGAACAACTGTGCTGCCAACATAACATTTTGCCTTCCTAAAAATTTTGAGTGGATAATAATAGATCATCGATAAAGATTTATAAAAATTAACTTACCTGGGCCTAAAGCTTGAAAGTGATCTTTGCTTAACTTAAAAGTGATGGATAAATCACGCTTAGATGTTTCTTTCATTACATCGTCAATGGCCTTCGCATTTATGTATGTACCATTTCTGACAAAACCGTGGTCACAAAAATGATTCCGAATCAACTTTAATAGATGCGGAGGATCCGCAAATGCAAAAACTTTCTCCGATGTCGACGGGTTGATAAACCAAGGCTTTTCTAGGTTTTAAAAGAAAAAAAATAAAACACGTAAATTTAAAGCAATGTTTTACACGATAACACATATATATGTATGTACCTGGAGATACGCCGAGATCCCTCCATAGCTTCTGATTTGAGGGCCCATTATCGCACACCATGGCAACTACGGGAAAGCCAGCATTTTCAACTTCCGCGATTATATTATGCAAAAGATTGACTTTCATTTTGCAGTCAAAATCAAAAAATATTGGCTGTTTCCACGACTTATACAACCCACGCGCAATCACAACTTGAACAAGCTTTTTCGGCGTCCGTACATACTCTCCACTTGCCTCGTACTCGTATGCCTCACTGACCTTCATTTCGTCGAAAGCCAGGACGCACAATTTATCCACGATTGTGAAATCATGCATGTTGCGCATGAAATCAAGGGAGACATTCAGGATCCCCTCCTTCTCGTCGACCTTTTGGTACCACCTCTGTAGTGTACTTACGTGGGGAAGTGGGAACCCTTTTTCATACAGATGCCTGTAGCATCGGGGCCCGGCGCCATGTAGATCGCATTGGAAATATCTTTCCACGTCCAGTGCACGTTTTTATCTTTTTCATGGAAAATAAATCAAAGGTAATCAATAAAATTAATGTGGATAATTCTCCCTTCTATACATACCATTTAAACACATTTTCCGGATTTGGCCTTCGGTAAATATGTTTTGTGCAAAGGAGAAGAAAGCCGCATTTTCAGCGACCTTTGCTTTAAGCCGATCATTCTCTTCGCGTAACATTTTATTTTCCGCTTTTAAATACTCTATCTCCATTGCCATAGTACACTCAAGAACGATGGGACTGGAAATATATTTTATTATGGAAAACATGTACCTGCGGGTACAAGCTAATAGCCGTGTTTCACATACGGTGATCCTAACCCAGATAAAAATTTTTGCATGCAAATGCAACAACAAAGATTTCAGCTCGATTAAACCAGATAAATTGCTGGTTCAATTTCTGATCCGCCCTGTTCGATTTGTTTTTTCCGTGCTGATTTGGCAACACAGTGCTTTTTTGATTTGGCAGAACTGAAAAGTGACATTTGTGTATGTATACCGGTGTCAACCATTTGTGTTACCCGAAGACGTTTACCACCCCTCGTTTGAATTAAGTTACGAATTTTTCAATAAAGAATCAGCGTGTAATAATAAAGTGTCTGATGCCGGTTTACGCTACAATTTTGCTAAAACAAATTACAAAAAACTAATTAACCCTAGATAGATAACGCTATTTTATACCCCTGCAAAGATAAACATACGTCATAATGACGTATCTTCATTTAATGGCGTTTAAGCAGGTGAAAAATATAAAACTTATTTGTTTTTTGACTGAGATAATTTATTTCATTTATTTTCAGTCCTATGTGGAACATTTAAACATAAAGTTAAAGATAATATGAGATTAATAAAGAAATTAATTTTTTTTGACAAAAAGCTACAAAAACTAGACAGCCTTCACAAAAAGATGTAAATTTCATTCTTAATTCTAAATTCATAGAGATTTTTTTGTTTACTTAACAAAACAACCCTTTAAATAATATTTTAAAACAAAAAAAAAATAAAATCAAGCAAGATTATATGCATGTGTTACAAACTTGGTTTTGGTGTTGTCCACACAGAGGTGTGTTACACTTGAAACATTATTTTTTTGACATGCGTCTTATTTTAGAAGGACACCACCAACAGTATTTTATTTTCTGGGAAGAGCCTGATTTCTACTGCCTTCGAGATCATTGCTGGTGTTATTTTTTGTCGTCTTCTTGGGTATCACTAACTCCATCTGAATTTTGTAGGGCAACTTGTATGGTGTTGCGCAAAGTTCTTTGCAAAGAAGATATTTTAAGTCTTGTTTTCATCCGTAGATTTGTTAACAAATTAAAACTAAAAAAAAACAAAAACAACATATTAATCTAATAAATTGAAACACAAAAGTGATAAAAAATTCATGCAATGGAAAAACCAAAATGTCACACTAAAGATAAAGCTACGTCGTTTTGACGTACGTTGTTATCATAACTCAGATAAAAAAAAACTTATGGCAAAAAATCGAGCACCAGCAATGAGCTACAACCACCGACTGAGAAAACTGAGCGTATGAAGTTGCTTCGGAAATAAATGAAAGTCTGAGAGAGTAAAAATAAAAATGAATACGTCATTTCGACGTGGTTTATCAAATTAGGGTTAAGGAACTTTCGGGATTAACTTGGCCAAATTTCGATAATAATGTTGAACAAAGCGCTCAGCAATTCAACACTATTATTTACGCGCTTTTTGATAAATTTGTACCTATTTTTATGAAATTACAGGCCAAATCCGTGTGTGCACTGGCTCATACCCGGAGCTTCAGTTTCGTGGGATCATGTAACGCAGTAGCAAACTCAAGAAACAACCTCATGAACCTATAACAACAGAAAAAAATAAATTATCTTGCACACTAGGACACACAACTAAAACCCACAACTCCCACACTGCTATCTGAAAACGCGTAGGGAAACTACCTCAGTCTGGCAGCGCTTTATAATGTTGCTGGCTGCGTCTCGTACCCACCCTTCCATGGCTTTGTTGGTGTTGATAAAGCCCCTTTTTGTCCACCTACACTTCCTCAGAAATCAGACCCAATATATCTCATTAACAAACCATGTTTATTACATTAAATTGTTCATTTAATCATATCCTTATAGAGAATATTTAACTTAGAATTCATTTCAATATTCGTGTTATAATCTATGAGATACTTCATATCCTACCTACTCTGTAATTCTTAACATTAACATTTACACTAACATTTTTCTGTTGGGCTTAAGTTAAAAGAATGTTCCTGACCTATCTCAACATTGGTAAACGACCTTGGCCTTGAAAATTACTCTAATTACATACGGACTTATATATAAGCATCAATGTAAAAATATATGTATGTATCTTTCATTGAGAATAAGAATAGCAAAACAAAATATGTATGTATATATTTTCGCTAGGTATATATATATGCACATCGATTTACATATATGCTCCTTAATCATAGAGAGCAAGTATCATGGAACAGCTGATCATGCAGAAATATATATCTAGGTACGTATGTAATTCAATACGTTAAGAAAGAAAAACAAAGCAAAACAAATGTGCATATATGCATACGTATATATTTACATATATACAAAAATGAAATATGCAGTTGTGGAACAATAAAGAGGAAAACAATGACTTACAATTGGATTGTCGATAACGCAGTACCACGAAGCGTCGAAGGCCTCCTCGCTTATGGTATGCTGCTGCACTGCTGCTTTAGAGCTCTGGAAACTAGAGTTTGCTTTCTTTCCCTATTATATGCATTTCACAACCGCAATATATGTTGATTTTTAATTTTACAATTTTTCTTATTTGAACGAATATATCTAGTAATTGCAAGTATTTGTAAGATCGATCATATTTTAATGGCCGTCGGTGTAACTAACAAAAGCAAAGAAAACCATACTGAGAGAAAAACTCTAGGGATTAAAGTGGCGATTTCTCACAAAAAAAAAACTAAAAACACACATGGGGCTTAGAGAGGGCTTTAGCGAAGAACAAAAAACAAAGAGCTTAATGGATAAGAGGCTGCAATCTGAAAAACTTCACACTAGATGTCACATTTCGCGCGAGATGGGACCCGCGAAGTGCGACATCTAGTGTGAATTTTAACGGACTACACCTTCATTCATATACGCCCTTTGTGAAACTTCACACTAGATGTCACAGTTCGCGGGTCTCATCTCGCGCGAAATGTGACATCTAGTGTGAAGTTTTTCAGACTGCAGCCTCTTATCCATATACGCTCTTTGCAAAAAAAAACAACGAAAATGCCTATATGCTCTAATATGACTGTTTAGAGTTTTTCATTCTTCTTCGATCTTATCTTTGCTTTTTCTTTAAAGCCACGTGGCTTGATTATGATGATTAGCTGAAAAACGACCTAACTCTAAGTTTACTGAACACGTACATATGATTACATATGTATATCTAAATATATATGCACATAATTTTTAACAAATTTTTCACTTTTTTTTTTATAATTTCCTAATTCACTTTACCCTTACATCTTAATCTAATAAGAAAAAAAAATCTTGAATTAAATCTTTAATTAAATTATATAAAAAAGTTATATAGATGAATTCACGAAAGTTCCAGGATTTCCTTCCTCTTGGTGTTGCTTATGATGAAACGACATTTGCAAAGATACGGGTTGAAGCTTACGTTTGTTGGTGATGTCATCTTCAAGCTCATACATGCAATTTCCCTTAATTGCAATTATTTTCGCCTTTACAAACTTTGGTGCGAATTTCGCACATAACTTTTTCGATGCATCGCTCTGAATGAAATTTCTGCGATACACTTCGTCGCCAATATTAAATTTCCTCGTAGAACTTCTTAAATTGTACCGTTTTGCAGAGTTTTCGAACGCTTTTCTTATGTTTTCCCCAATATTTTGGCGTACTAGTTTTAGCCTGACGTTTCGCTCTAATATGTTGTCGTCTAACGATTCCAACTGACGTAATATCTGATACTCGTCGGCGTGAGATACCATTTGCTGGCCAAAAAGGGCGAAATAAGGAGTAAATCCGGTTGATTGGTGGATTGAGCTGCGGAGTGCCTCGGCAATGTCTGGCAGATGTTTATCCCAGTAAGTTTGGTCGTCCTTAAGGTAAGCTCTGATACCAGCTATTATTGACCTATTCACTCGCTCACTAGCATTTGCCTGTGGGCTATACAAGGCTGTGTATACATGCTTAATTCCGCGTTCAGCAAGAAGACTTTCAATAAAAAAAAATTGCTTAAATTGTTCCCATTATCGCTCAGAATAATTTCGGGAGTTCCGAAAATACTAAAGACTTGTTCTCTAACGAAATTACAAATGGTAGAAGTGTTAAAATTCCTAATAGGTTTAAATAGCGGAAATTTGGTTAAGTGGTCAAGGACGATTAGTATTCCAATATTTCCTTGCCTGGATCTAGGGTAAGGACCAAGTAAATCGATATACAACTTTTGGAACGGACGCTGGACAGTATATTGAGCGGACATTGGAGGTCTTAGTATAACATTGGAGGCTTTGCTTTGTCGACAAATATCACATTGCCCAATGTAATTCTTTCAGGGTTTGAATTGCTGACTGTGCTGCGACTAGCTCAGTCTAGTCGCATAGTCGTTTAACAGAAATAACAACTAGCTCATTCGGTTGCTAGTCGTTTTTTTTTTGGTAACTTGACTAGACTACGACTAGGAAAAGTAAACAACTTGACTAGGAAATGAGATAGTCGTTGGCCAACAAACAGCTTGTAACTGCAACTGTGGCAGCAAATGCGACGGCGCGCAACTTGTAGTTTTTAGTCGCAGTTATTTTCTCAATAAACAACTATGAAAATGTGTATACATATACCCGGTTACCGGTCAAAATGTGATTGCCCAAAAACATTAAAATTACACTACAATATGGGTATCAAACGAAAGGGAATGGCCCCAGGATTCATTTGAACTTCGATATATTTCGATAAATTTATCTATAACTGAGTTATCGGTCAAAATATGATTGCCCAAAAACATTAAAACTACCCTACAATATGGGTATCAAACGAAAGGGAATGGCTCCAGGATTAATTTGAACTTAGATATATTTCGATAAATTTATCGATAACTGAGTTATCGGTCAAAATATGATTGCCCAAAAACATTAAAATTACCCTACAATATGGGTATCAAACGAAAGGGAATGGCCCCAGGATTCATTTGAACTTCGATATATTTCGATAAATTTATCGATAACTGAGTTATCGGTCAAAATATGATTGCCCAAAAACATTAAAATTACCCTACAATATGGGTATCAAACGAAAGGGAATGGCCCCAGGATTCATTTGAACTTAGATATATTTCGATAAATTTATCGATAACTGAGTTATCGGTCAAAATATGATTGCCCAAAAACATTAAAATTACCCTACAATATGGGTATCAAACGAAAGGGAATGGCCCCAGGATTCATTTGAACTTCGATATATTTCGATAAATTTATCGATAACTGAGTTATCGGTCAAAATATGATTGCCCAAAAACATTAAAATTACCCTACAATATGGGTATCAAACGAAAGGGAATGGCCCCAGGATTCATTTGAACTTCGATTTATTTCGATAAATTTATCGATAACTGAGTTATCGGACAAAATATGATTGCCCAAAAACATTAAAATTACCCTACAATATGGGTATCAAACGAAAGGGAATGGCCCCAGGATTCATTTGAACTTCGATATATTTCGATAAATTTATCGATAACTGAGTTATCGGTCAAAATATGTGCTTGGGTCGTCCTGAGGTTACGATACTCAAGAGGACTCAATAAGTGTATGTAGATGCCACAAGGAATAAAAGAAAAGAGATGTACGAATTTATATTAATAAAATGGAACAATTTTATTTGTATAATTATATATATATATAAAGGAAATAATTTTATATGTATATATGGAAAAGGAAAATTATACAGTGGAAATATGGAATTCAAGAACTCTTACCTCTGTGGCGCGGAATCACAAGTGACTTAGGTAACAGAAAAGAAAAGCGCGCTGACCTGCAGAAAGCTAACTTTCGTTGAGTCAACGGCTTTTCATGCACAAGTACATATGTGTAGGTGCATATAAGTGAAGTTAAAAATGCGCATTAAGGTGGGTCGGAATATTTAGACGCTCGGTCTAAACATGCCGGCCCCCTTGCAACAAGCAAAAGAAAAAAAACGAAATAAGTATATACCTAAGTGCCACAGTGGTAAGTGTCGTTAAAGACATATAATTAATGCATGTTATAGAATGTACGTGGTATATAGTTCAATGATGTTTGCCCTTTCAAAAAAAAAAACATTCAAATTTTCATTTAACACATATATATGTGTGTGTATGGATATATGTTTATGTTTGTGCGTATATGTAATTTTTTGATTTATTTAAATATTTGATTTTGTGCAGACTTATGTACGTATGTAATAAAAATCAAATTATGTTGGATTAAGTTTGATAGGACCCTGACACGAGCAATCCGAAAATTGTACCTTGAGTCAGTAGACCATTGATGGTAGACAACGGTGTGCCACCGATCATTAGCCGAGGATAAACATCGGCTCCCAGAGTAAGACGCACTGGTGACGCACGATAAAAATTGGGATCGGCTAAACGCATGAGCTGGAACTGATTGGCGATAGTCGCGTCGAGCGTCTGCGAAGGGCTAATACGGACGTGGTGAGTTGCGATGCTTGCCTGCGTGGTAATTGTGGTAGCCATACCATACCGCCCTCGAAGGGTTATGGAGCATCGATCTCTGTTAATTTGCAACTTGAGATCCCGCACCAGCTCTCTATCAACGACGGAGGTTGGGGAGCACGGATCGATAAGCGCGCGTACCAAATGGAGACGTCTTCCGGCTTCGATTCGGACTATAGCAGTGGGCAGTATTGCGCCGATTGTTTGCGTTAATGGCATAGCATTACTGATGTGGTTTCGACCGGATCTAAAACTGGAGGGTAGAGACGCAGCTGATTTATTTTCTAATCGCTTTTTGGACGGTTCCGTCCCACCAAATGACCGACGCAATGAGCCGCCGGTACGCGGTTCGGTATCGTTTCGACGCACCTTGGTGTGACGGTGTGGTGGTCCAAAGGGAATCGCTTTAGATCCACCCCGTTCATGCCGTAATGATGGTCGAAATTTATGTTGTTTCATCGCCTCTTGTTGACAGGCTCTCTCTCTTTCGACCCTCTCATCCTCTTCTTCCATCTGTTGGGCCCAAGATTTGGTGGGACCGGTAAGGGCGATTGAGATTACGTCTAGGGATCTAGTATCCTCTTCGAGACGAGCTGCCTCTTCCCCATTGATGTGAAGAGTTGTGTGGTGCTTCTCGCCACACCGCCGGCAGCTGATTTCGCTGCTGCATCTTTGCAAATCGTGAAAGGGGGAGAGGCAGTTTGAACAATAGTTGTGTAATAATATGACTCGCAATCTCTCTTCAACCGTCTTTGCTCTAAATATCGGACAAAGCCTGACGCTATGATTTTTTGTGCATAGGCGGCATGGTATATCGTAAGCTACATTTTGCAACTCGGCTCTACGGCGCATTTGAGTATAACGACCCATTCTGAAATATAAAATAAAAACTTTCGTTTTTTCTGGGTCTAATGGTTTTTGTTGGTTGGGTGACATTTTGGTGTCGAGATTGGTTGAGATGAAACGGGAGTAATAATTTGTACAGCGGGACGGAAATGATGAATTGTGCGAAAATTATTTGAATTTAATTTTATCTCTGTACATTAAAATTCTTCCTCCCCCAGAAACAGAAAATTTTCAATTTTTTTTTTTTTTTGTTGTATAACCGCCATCCGGGTATATGTTTAGGCATTTGGTCTTAAGTCTGCGAAAAAGGACTAAAAATTTTTTCGGTTGACCATTGTAAACAGCCACTGCCGAAAAATGGTTTACTTGGTTAATTTTATTGGTGTATTTAGGTATGTATGTAGGTCATCATATGGAAAATATATGTCACCACACGTCAAATATGGGTCACCACACTTAAATGTGGTCACCACACTTGAAATGTAGGTCATGTGGATATTGGTTCTTTCGTGAAGATTCTACTGCTTGCAGTGCCATCTACCGCATTTTGAGTATTAACACACTTACAGTTTTAGTGCCACTGACTGAATTGCTCAGGGCCTTCTGCCTGCTCAAATAGCTAATATAGCATTTATCCAATGCGCAAAATCATTCTGGCAATACATCCTATCAATTAAAATAACAAATATGTGGGATGTTGTTTAATTCTGAGAACGCACGCACTTGTTAGCTCAGTTTATCGGAGCTATTGCGCAGCTCTGAAGCAATTTTTAGGACCGGAGCAATAGTGGAGCAAAAATAAAAAAACTCCTTTGCTATGGGGCCCTAACCCATTGGACGAAAGCAGTATTGCCGCTGAGAATTTTCACAAAGTGGCCAAAAAAGGGAAAAAGGTGTCCTCCAAATTTGTTTTTGCTAGAAACACATTTTTATTTATTTTTGTGGTTTATTTAATGCTTAAAGCAATTCACAGGTTAGGGAACAGTGTTTTACTAAAAACAAGTAACGCTAGAGCAAACAGATATTTAATTCAAGTGTATGTACATATAATATAAATAAGTTATAATTTAAAGGATTTAAAGTTTCGTTTTCAGATATTTGACAAGCAAGTTTTCTTCCGGTATCCAAGAATCCAAATCATTTCCCTTAGTTAAATTAAGCGCTGGGATCATTGAACTACATGTATCAATTTTGCAAGCGGTTTGTAACATGGGTCTTAAATAGTGAAAGTCTTGAAAATAATCTTTCTGCTGATGCACCGCTATGTGGCAGCGTTAATATACTTGCAACGAATTAACAAAAAGTTCTCATTTGAATTGTTTTTCATATTCCCCACGCTGTGCCAACTCTTCTATTTTGGTTTGTTCACAATTTTCTTGCATTCTAAAATTTATACTGCTAAATAACCCTTTCGGGATTTTCCTTTGCAGCAGAGAGTTTCCAATGAAAAATGAAAAGGTAACAAAGAGACTATTTTATATTTAATATAAAAAAAAACTAAAAAATATTTATTACATTATGGTTTTGAAAGTAGAACAGGACCAAAAGTGGCCCGAGTTTTTTAAAAAGGTTCAAATTGCCACTTTAGTGGCCCCAGCGGCAACGCTGGACGAAAGTGTAGAGATTGTGTAGAAATAGTACGTTTGACATTGTGGTGAAATTCAATCAATGAATACATACCAAATGTGCTTTTTCAATTAACTTCCGACCGGCAAACCAAACGTGGGCAAAATTGATGGAAAGGTAAGTAAAAAAAAGTTTTATCTAATTAAATACATATGTAATTTTAATATACTGTATTTGCAGATGAATGGGCATGGACAACACGTTGCTGGAAGTCATGGTTGGATACGGGTAAGTCTAATGCCAAAGATTTCCGTGCAATGAATCTTGCTAATACATGGGCATTTTTTTTTTTTCTTAAATTGCAGGCTGTGGCTACCCAGTGAACATCCGAATATCGATTCCAATTACTCGGTAAATTAACACGGCGTGAAGCCCATTGACGGCTTGATGCATATTGATGCTCATATTTTGGAATGGTATTGTATGTGTTGTTGTAGAAACATTTAAAAACAAAGAATTTAACCATTTATGAAAATTTCAGAATCATCGTTAACGCATATGGCCCTTTTACGGCAATCTGAACACGCTATAACCAAGTTTAAACAACAAACTAGTAAATCGTATAAATTATCAGGCAAAGTAATTGAATGTGTAACCCAACGTGAATTTAGGTATACCTGAAGACCACGGCCTGTTAAGCTTGACAAAAGTTAGTGGAAGTGGTCCGAATGCTTCAATTTTGAGAATAATAGCCGTTATGTATTAGCGCATGATATGTTGAGGGAAACACAAATACATTTGGGATAGCAGTCGTCATGTGGTATTTGGTACAACATGCAATAAGTTAATAGTTTACGATGTTAATATGCGGCGGGTAGACGCCATTCCAACACTTTCGGATAATCGTGCTAATCACCCGGCAGTACACGGTGATTTGCATGCAATCGAAATTAACCCAAGTCGTTCATTCCTTGCGACTGGCGCACGTAATTCAGCCGATGTGGCAGTTTATAGTTTACCCACATTGGATCCTGTGTGTGTTGGAGAGAATGGGCATCGAGATTTAATAATGGGCATATGTTGTTTGGATGATCAATTTCGCGATATCAGTCCACTCCGCGAACATAAAGTGCCAATGCACAGTACATTGCGGGCACTTCTTGCAGGCACGATTTTTTGATGTGTGGAAATGTGCCGTAACTTGTGTGGCAGGAACCATTGCGTCTGTGTTGCGCAGAGTGTAACGTATATGTATCGCTGTAGATTTTCTCTAAAGTCATATACTTTTTTGAAAGTTTTTTAATCTAATTGCATTTTCTTTCACAGTTCCGTCGACCCATTGGCATAATAAGGACGTTGAAACTAGTGACCTGCTCATAGATGTGGATTGCCGGGTTGCAGGGCCAGTGCTCCTATATGAGCTTAAATCATGCATTATTGTTTGGGGTATGTATTTTCGGGCTCTATGGGATTAGGGTGGCATAAGCCCAAATTTCTGTTGGCTTCTTCGAGAAGCATTAGGAAACTCTGGGGCTCTGCATAGAGCTAGTATTTAAGATTCTGGGGCTTCTGTAATGAAGCGAAAAGAATATGTGTGGGTCCAAATAGAGCTAGGTTTAAGGTATGTGGCTTCCATCGGGAAGCGGTAGGGACCTCTGGGGCTCTTCGGAGCAAATTACTTTAGGTGGCTTTATGGAAGCCAGCATACAAAAATTCTGTTTTACGATGTGGTCCTCGGGGACCAGTTTGAGATGAGTCGTTACTCGTTAGCATTAATTGCTGAATTTGCTGGGTATGTTTATACATTTTGTGATGTATGTGCATATGGTTGTTGCCTCTATTATTGATGTAGATCAGTAGCAGTATTTGAGGGAGATTGGGGTTTCTGGGTTTTTTTTGTTGCCTAGTATTAACATGAATGTAAATATGTGTGAATTTGGTGATATGTTTACTTTATGAGAATTTGTGTGAGTTTGTGTCTGTGATTATAGACTCGATTGTTGTACTGATTGAGGATTTTGTGCGCTTTCATCGTAGGGTGGTAGCAATATGATTTTTGAGACTGCTCTTGTGGTTTGTCCCCTTGATGTGTCGAGTACGACCACTCTTACTTTATCATCTGCTCCAGGGTGTAATTTAGATACCCTTCCCAATCTCCACTCGTTTGGGGGTAAATTGTCCTCTTTTATCACTACTAAATCTCCTTTCTTTAGATTTGATTTTGGGATTTCCACTTATTTCGCTTTTGTAGCTCGTGCAAGTATTCACTTTTCCATCTTTGGCAAAAGGTTTGATGTAGGGCTTTTAGTTTTTCCCAGCGATTGACGATTGATGTTCGGTGTTCGCTTACATCAATTTCAGGTGGGGCCAATAAATGTCCGCCTACCAAAAAATGCCCCGGTGTAAGTGGTTCTAAATTAGAAGGGTCATTGGATATAGGGCTGAGTGGTCGTGAATTAAGGCAGGATTCTATTCGGCATAGAAGGGTAGCAAATTCTTCTATGGTAAATTTCCCATCTGACGCCAGCTTTTTGAAATGTGTTTTAAAGCTTTTAACTCCTGCTTCCCACAATCCTCCCATATGAGGTGTGGCAGCTGGAATGAAATGCCATTCCATATTTTGGTGGCAATATTTGGAAAGAGCTTGGCCTCGGGAATTAGATACAAATTCTTTAAATTCAGCTCGTAGAGCTCTTGAAGCACCTACGAAATTGGTTCCGTTATCGGAATATAAATTTTTCGGACAACCTCGCCTAGCTATAAAGCGATCAAACGCTGCCAGAAACGAGGCAGTACTAAGGTCACTAGTTGCTTCTAGATGAATGGCCTTAGTACTGAAACAAACAAATAAACAAACGTATCCTTTTGACATTCTGCACCCTCTGCCACTGTATGACTTAATGTCAAAAGGACCGGCAAAATCGACACCGGTATTCGTAAAGGGGCGTGAAAAAGTGATTCTCTCCGAAGGGAGATTTCCCATAAGTTGGGATTGTGCTCTTTTACGATGAATAATGCAAACTTTACAATTATGAATCACTGATCTAATCATGTTTTTCACTCGCGGAATCCAATATTGAGTACGCACGAAGCGCAGCATTAATTGGTTTTCCCCGTGTAAAGATATTTTATGAATAAATTGTACTAAAAGGCGGGAAAATCGACAGTCATAGGGCAGAATTATCGGGTGGCGCTCATTGTATGCTAAATCTAGGGAAGCCATTAAACGACCACCAGCTCTTAAAATACTATTATTGTCGATGAAGGGGTTGAGTGAAAGAATTTCACTTTTGGTATTTATTGTTTTCCCACATTTGAGTGCCTCAATTTCCTCTTGAAAATGGTTGCCTTGATAAAGCTTTATGAGGCGTTGCGTTGTTTGTTTGATTTCTTTAGGAGAAATCATCGTAGAATTTGACCTGTCTAATGATTTTGTTTTGGGGTGGGCACTTTGAGAAAAACGGAAAATGTATGTTATTACTCTCAATGCCCTAGAGAAATCTGAAAACCTTTCTAAAATATCAAACGAATCTACTTTTGTTATTGTGTGCACTTGAACCTTTTTCGCTTCTATGGAAGTGTTGTATGTTGAATCTTGTGGTGGCCATTCTGATTCTTCTTGTTGTAGCCAGGAAGGGCCCTGCCACCACAAAGAATTTGTTACAATATCTTCGGCTGAAAGTCCTCTGCTTCCCAGATCTGCTGGATTCGATGCTGAGTCCACATGTCGCCAATCTTTGTTTCCTACCTTGTCGATGATTTTGGTTATTCGATGTGCGACAAATGTTGACCATGAGCATGGTGGTTTTCTGATCCAGGCTAATACGATAGTTGAATCGGTCCAAAGATATAAGTTTAATTTAGTTATTTGAAGGTTTTCCACTACGGACTCGATAATTTCTGCTAACAAAACTGCACCGCATAATTCCAATCGGGGAAGCGAAATCGTTTTAACAGGTGCAACTCTCGTTTTTGCCAATAAGAGATTAGTATGAATTTTATTCGTAGTTTTAACTCGAAGGTAGACAGCGGCTGCATAGGCTTTCTCGGATGCATCACAGAAACCATGGATCTCCATATCTAGTGATGGAGTGAAATGAACCCATCTTGGGATTCGAATTTGGTTTATAGCGGGATAAGCCTGCATGAAATGGTGCCATCTTTCCAAAGTGGTGGAAGAAACTTCTTCGTCCCAATCAGTGCCTTCTAACCAAATATTTTGCATAATTATTTTCGCCATTATTACTACTGGGGCGAGCCATCCTAAGGGATCGAATAGTTTGGCGATGGCAGAAAGAATTTCTCTTTTCGTAAAAGAATTGGTATTTTGAATTTGTTGGGTCGAAAAATAGAAATGATCAGTATGGGCGTTCCATCTGATTCCAAGCGTTTTAGCCGCACTAGTATCTTCGAATTCTAAGAATCATGAAGCAGGTCAGACTTAGGAATTCCCTTTAAAATTGTATTGGAATTTGAAGTCCATTTTCTCAGATTAAACCCTGCCGATTTTAATGCCTTATTAATTTCATCACGAGCTTTTATAGTCGCTTCAATTGTATGACCCCCTGACAAAACGTCGTCGACATACATACCAGTTCGGAGTATGTTTGATGCTATAGGTAGCGAACTTTTAATGTCATCGGCTAATTGGTGCAGCGTCCTTATTGCTAGATAAGGAGCGCAGTTAACACCGAAAGTGACCGTCTTTAGTTCGTATACACGGATGGGTTCATTCGGATTCGTCCGAAAAAGTAATCTTTGAAATTTTGTTTGCTCATTGTGAACCCATATTTGCCTATACATTTTTTCAATATCACTATTGAAAACATATTTAAACAATCTCCACTGCAATATTAAAATCGTTAAATCCGCCTGGAGGATTGGCCCTGGATGGAGTATGTCATTCAAACTTTTGCCATTGGATGTAGGGCACGATGCATTGAACACTACCCTCACTTTTGTTGTAGTACTTTCTTCCTTAATGACTGCGTGAGGTGGAAGGAAGTAGCAGTCGGTTGAGTCAGGGTTAACGCATGAGTTGATTTTTTGCATATGTCCTAATGTTTCATACTCACTTAATACCCTGTTATATTCGTTTTGTAAAGACGGGGTTTTTGTTAAACGAGTCTCATTTCGATAGAATTGAGAGCATACTCTTTTCAGGGAAGGCCCTAGCTGGATATCGGTAGGAAATTCATGTCTAAATGGAAGTGATACAATATATTTCCCATCTGAACCTCTTTTAGTTGTCGCTTTAAATAGTTCTTCGCAATATACGTTGTCTGGACTTAATTCCTTCTTTTTTGGAATTTCCTCCAACTCCCAAAAATTCGAAAGTTGTTTTTCTAGGCTGATTTCATTGAAAAATGAAACCCGGTTCGTGGAACTAGTTGGTGCATCGGCACGACCTGTCAAAATCCATCCAAAGATGGTTTCTTGTGCTATCAGAGTGCTACTGAGGTTTTTCTTAATTCCCTCTAAAATGATTTGCGGATATAAATCGCCGCCGAGAATTAAATCTACTGGCTCATTCACGAAGAACCGTTTATCAGCTAGGGTTAAGTCAGGGAAAGTGCGTTGAGTCATAGGACTGACGTGGCACGTTGGTAAATCCCCAGTTAATTGTGGGAGAACTAAGGCCATTGCATTTATTTTTATTGACTGATCGATTAGCGATCGTAATTGAATTTGACACGCTTCTTTGACTTGCGCTGAAGGCGTGTTGTTAATACCTGAAACGTGTATATTTATACGTTTCGAAGGTAAATGAATTTTTCGTCGCAGTCTTTCAGTCATGAAAGAGCATTCCGACCCAGAATCGATGAGAGCTCTTGCAGAGTAGTTCACGCCGTTGTGATGAACGTATACTCTGGCAGTACCCAGTAAAACTCCTTTACTCGTTTGTGCATGGCACGACGAAACATTTGAAGTATTTGTGGACTTATTAGAGTCGTGCCATGATTACGCTTGTTTGGACGTAGAAGCTACTTCTTCTTGCGGCCTAGGAGACGGATTTTGGTTAATTGCTTTTGGCTGAAATGTCTGTATGTGAAGCAACGTATGGTGTCTCGCGTGGCATGTACTGCAATTGAACGAGCTAGTACACTTGGAAACTGTATGCCCACTTGAAAGGCAATTCAAGCAACTATTGTTGTTCTTGATGAACGAAATTTTATCTGCTGTAGATAAATTTTTAAACCGGGAACAATTGCGGATGCTATGTTACTTACTCCTACACATTTTACACTGCTGCTTTCGAACACTAGTTTGGTAAACGCCCAATTTTGTATTATCTTTAGAAGACGAATGGGGTTTACTATATTGAGGTCTATTTGCTTTAAAGGAGCCCGTGTCCATGAGGTCGGAAACTGTTTCCAATGTCTGGAAGCGATTAGACAGGAATTTGTCCATGTCTTCCCATTTGGAAATTTCCGTCTTATTTTCAATGGACTGCTCCCATAAAGCTAACGTACATTGTGGAAGTTTAGTTGAGCAGAGGTATGTGATAATTGCATCCCAATTTGAAATGTCAATCTGATGACACTGAAGTGAGGATATGCAATTATTTATTTCTCTCTGGAGTTTCTTAATAGCTGTTCCGCATTCGGTTTCAACTTTTGTTAAATTAAAAAGGATTTTTAATTGTGTATTTATGAGAATACGTTTATTCTCATACCTATCACTCAAATTCTTCCAAGCTGTATCAAAACCATCATTGGTCAAAGGACATCGCTTCACTATTTCCTTAGCTTCCCCTGTAGTTTTTTGATTAAGATGATATAGCTTTTCTACAGGGGTAAGGCGTTTGTTTAGGATATAGATGGCCGTAAACATGTCCCTAAAGGACGGCCAGGACAAGTAATCTCCCTTAAACACATCGGTGTCACAGGGAGGTAAGCGGATGTGATGCTCACGACTCGCATTGTCGTCAGCTTTTGGTTGTTGAACTGGAGGTGTTGTAAGTTGTTCTGTTGCAGACGCTATTATAGCCATACATTTTTTGTATGCAGCGTAACAACTTTTATTTTTCGCCTTAAGTGACGCAAGGTCTTCTTTAGAAGTTTCAGCGCACTGTATGAGGCTTTCATAAGCTTTTTTAGTTTTAATCCATAAGGATTTTAGCTCCTCTTGATCAACTATGAGAGAGTGTCTTGTATGATCCTCAACAGGAATGTTGGTGAACTCTTGGTCAAATTCTATTATAAGATCTGATACCCTGATGTAGGCCTCCATCTTTTTAATTTTTCGAAAAATGTTTTATTAAATGGAATCTACCGCAAATCGAAATCAGTTGCTGATTTAGTGCGTTAATTATATATGAGAGTATATGGAATATAACGACTATTCAAATAGGCGCACAGATAGAAATCTCTTGGAAGATTTAATGATTTGGAAGCCGTATTCGAAAAGTGTTGACTGACTTGGATTTAGAAAGAAAAACACCACAGGGAAATGTGTTCTGAAGAATTTTAATTTTTATTCGAAAAATTTCGCAAATGTCCCACTGTACTTGCTTTATTAACGAGTAAATTGGGAATGTATGTATGTATGTGTTATTAAGAACACTTGAAACCGCGGAAAATATTAAATTTCGTGGATAATGACGTGTAATAACTATTTTTAAATTAAATTTGTTTGCGCAGGTTTCAATTTTCTTCAAATGCGAATGCCAGAAAGAAAATTTTATATAATCGTGTGTTAGTGTGTGCCCCAACAGGGTTTGCGGACTGCAAAGTGATGCCTATCAGGTGGTGACGTCGACAACGTCAGGTAGGATCAGGGCATGCATTTTAATCAATAGAACTCTTTCCTATTTTCTTCTACCTCTTTACAGCGATGGAGATACAGTAAGTGTCAGCCTCGAACTGGAGGATCAAAAACTTTGGATGATATCCGCCTATTTAGCTCACGACTGCCCCATATCAGAGCAAGCGAGACTTGCGGACGCCGTCATAGAGGCGCAACGGAAGGGTTTTCCGGTGCTGATTGGGGCCGACGCGAACGCACATCATCTAGCCTGGGGCTCCTCTAATACAAACAACAGAGGTGAGTCTCTCTTTAATTTTATTATTAACAATAATCTTAGTATATGCAACTCTGGGGATAAACCCACATTTGTTACCACAAACAGGTGCGAGGTTCTTGATATCACAATGGTCTCCCATTCCTTTTCCGATCTTGTCGGCGACTGGAGGGTTTCCGATGATAACTCCTTCTCTGACCATAGGTATATAACTTTTTCAGTTCTCTTACATACTCCGCCTGTAACAGCTTACAGAAACAGGAGACGCACAGACTGGGCCTTGTATAAAGAGGTCCTGGTCTCAAACCTCTTGAAAAACGCTTCTCACGGTAGACACAGCCTACCGTTACGAACTGATGAAGCGAGCCTTACTCGGTACAAGTTTGTTTCTCTCGGTGAGCTCGGCTCATCGCATCAAATTGATGAAGCGGTAGACTTTGTTACTACTTCTTGTAATGCTGCTCTCAGAGCTTCATGCCCGGAGATTACGACCAGAGGCAAGAAGAAGAAGCCATACTGGTGGAATCAGGAAATCTCCGGGCTCAGGAAAAACAGCAGAAAGCTCTTTAACCAGGCCAAGAAAACCGGTGATTGGCATGCCTATAAGGAAGCCTTAAAATCTTTTAAAAAGTCAATCCAGAGAGCCAAAAGGAACTCTTGGAAGGACTTCACAAATAATATCGAGGAAGTTTCTGAGGGAAACCGGCTAAGAAAAGTCCTCTCGAAAAACCCGACGGCCCCCAGCTGTATACGAATGCGGGGGGGCGGCTGGGCCACATCTAGCGAAGAAATTTTGGACACCCTGGTAACCACTCACTTCCCAGGATGCTCCGCAGAACCAGATCGTACTCTCTTTAATCCAAGGACAGACAGCTGCCTTGAGCACATTATAAACTGCAGCAGAATCTCTTGGGCGATCAAAACTTTCAAGCCCTTCAAATCACCAGGAATGGATGACATTTCTCCCGCCGAACTACAAGCAGCCACTGACATCATCAGTCCTCTGCTTGTTCCTTTATATAAAGCCTGTCTAACCCTGGCATATATTCCTAAGGAGTGGACTAAGGCTAAAGTAATTTTTATACCTAAAGCAGGTAAAACATCTCTTATCCATCCAAAGGACTTCAGACCAATAAGTCTGACCTCTTTCCTTCTTAAAATCTTAGAGAGGATATTAGACCGCCACATCAAAGTGACGGTGAGTCCGAACCTAATTTCACAAGATCAACATGCATATTCTAAAGGCAAGTCAGTAGAGACGGCCCTACACTCCATCACATCAAAGATAGAGAAAGGACTAGCCTTCAAAGAATTTACTTTAGGCATCTTTCTAGATATAGAGGGAGCCTTTAACAATGTTCTCCCGGAAGCCGTCACGGAAGCCCTGCGTAATGTGGGGGTGGAACGGCATCTGGTCAATTTCATCGAATCTTTACTTAAGAGAAGGACCATTCTAACGTCAATGGGGACGTCTTCTATCACAAAATTTGCCAGCAGGGGTACCCCGCAAGGGGGAGTTCTCTCTCCCTTACTGTGGAACCTTACAGTGAATACACTGCTTGTGCGACTGCGGCACACGGGATGCCAGGTCATTGCGTATGCTGACGATATTGCTTTGATCACGACAGGCAAGTATCTCCCGGTGCTTAGCGATTTGTTGCAAAATGCGATTAATGTTATAAACACCTGGTCTAAGGAAAGCGGGCTAAGCGTCAGCGCCGAGAAGACTGAAATGGTGCTATTTACACGAAAATATTCTATACCCGACTTTAATCCACCTCGTCTAAACGGGGTAAACATCAAACTCTCTACCGAGGTAAAATATCTCGGAGTTATTCTGGATAGGAGGCTTAACTGGAAGAGGAATGTAGAGGAAAGATCCAAGAAAGCCACTATGGCACTCTATGCATGCAAGTCCGCCATCGGTAAAAGATGGGGACTCAGGCCTAATATTGTACACTGGATTTACACAGCAGTAGTACGTCCAATTCTTTTCTACGCAGTCACCGTGTGGTGGCCTGCACTCGAGGTTGAATCAGTTAAAAACAAGACAACTAAGGTGCAGCGCCTAGCGATGATGCTCATAAGTGGGGCCCTCCCATCTACACCCACAAAAGCTCTAGAAACTATTCTTTTTCTTCTCCCAACTGATTTTTTTGGCAAATACACTGCCAGTTGTAATGCGGCCAGACTAAACGCCGTGAAGCCCTGGAGGGACTGGAGATTTGGGCACACCCGAATACTAAAAACAGTCCCAGAAAACTACTTTGAGTTAGACTACACAACACCTGTTATATGTTGGAACAACAAGTTTTCCACTAGAATCCCTGAGAGGAGAGAGTGGGAAAACTTGATTGGGCCCTTACCCCACACTTCATCGATTTTTACGGACGGCTCTAAGCTAAATGGCAATGTAGGCAGCGGAATCTTCTCTAAGGATTTCAAACTGAACGCTAGCCTACGGCTGCCAGACCATTGCAGTGTCTTTCAGGCGGAGCTGGTTGCTATCTGGGAGGCAGCCCGCCTTCTAGGACAACTGCATTTAGGCAAAGCTGTCACAATCTTTTCCGATAGTCAAGCGGCTATAAAATCTCTACAGAGCAGTGACTCCACATCGCGGGTCACCATTAAATGCAGGGAGGCCCTAAACCAACTTGCAGAAAGGTGCAGCCTGAGCGTCGTTTGGGTCCCAGGACACAGTGATATCCCAGGAAACTGCGCCGCGGACGAGTTGGCAAGGGAAGGAACCCTCCTGGAAGCAACGATGGCCACCAGCTGGGTGGCACCTCCTCTTAATACATGTAAAAACTACCTTCGATCCTATTTTGTAAAACAAGCAAATGACAGATGGGCTGAAGAACCCACTTGTTTGATTTCCAGACAAATATGGCCAAAACTGGACCATGCAAGGTCTAGATCAGTAGCTCTTCTCAGTCGGCCCCACATCGGCCCTTTGGTCGGCATAATAACGGGTCACTGCCTCATGGGAATCCATGGTACTCGCATGGGTCTCCTTACTAACGACTTCTGCCGCAGCTGCAGGGATGAGGAGGAGGTAGAAAGTGTAGAACACTATCTATGCTCTTGTCCCGCGCTGTCTAACTCTAGGTACGCTTGCCTCCACAGACACTCCTTTGGGGGTCTGGAGGAGCTCGAAGACGTAAAGGTATCTGACATCTTACGCTATATGAAACGAACCAGGTGGTTCAGTTTTATAGGCGTCTAATCTCTCTAATAGGGGAATTTTAAAATCTAGAGTTCCACGTGGTATCACAACGGGCCGCCAGGCCTATGTGTGCCTCTGTTTTTCGGACGAACAGGGGCAGCCACTTTAACCTAACCTAACCTAGTGTGTGCCCCGAACAATGTGCCGTGACAACCTAACCTCAATCGCAGCAAATAATATATGTACAAATGTATGTAGTATGAAGCTTGGGTTTTTAATAAAAACGCTCAAACAGTGATCGCAATTTGTGTTTTGCAAAAAATATGCCACCCAACCACAAGTATTTTATATTTTTTCAATATTGAAAGTGATCGAATGCTAAAGTGCAACAATATCAGCGCAAGTCGAATGTGGGAAAGTGTTGTTGTTGTTGCCAACAAGCTGGTGTTAACCAATGCAGTGGTTTCCGTCTTAAGGCAGGGGAAATCACTCACGGTTGGCCGTAAGCTGTATCAGATGACTCTTACCACTGGTGGGCGAAATTACCTGAGAGCTTAAGCGGTATGTGTGTCTTCAACACAACTACGTAAAGGGCTTGGCTGATAGTGTTCACCAGTTTTCCATGCGGTATAATAAAAGCCGCGAGATGACAATATCTTTTGAAAATCACAGTATAAAAAGGAAAATCAATCACTGATGGATTAAGAAATTTAATTTTTATTTAATTTTTTATTTAGTTTTTTATTTTGCAAACAACACTGAACCCTTTACCACGTACCTGATTGTATTGATGATTTAAATTAAGTTGATGCGATTTTATGGTTAGATGTTTGTGTATTTGGATGCTTGGATGCTGTTCGTGCTAGGATGCTCTTTATGCTAGGATGCTCTTTGTGCTAGGATGCTCTTTGTGCGTGCAGTGGACTGTATTTATGTTCGCTTGGTCTCTGGAATGTGTGAAATTTTCGGTGAGAAGGACCAATGCTGGAATGTGTGAAATTTTCGGTGAGAAGGACCAATGCTTGGGTCGTCCTGAGGTTATGATACTCAAGAGGACTCAATAAGTGTATGTAGATGCCACAAGGAATAAAAGAAAAGAGATGTACGAATTTATATTAATAAAATGGAACAATTTTATTTGTATAATTATATATATATATAAAGGAAATAATTTTATATGTATATATGGAAAAGGAAAATTATACAGTGGAAATATGGAATTCAAGAACTCTTACCTCTGTGGCGCGGAATCACAAGTGACTTAGGTAACAGAAAAGAAAAGCGCGCTGACCTGCAGAAAGCTAACTTTCGTTGAGTCAACGGCTTTTCATGCACAAGTACATATGTGTAGGTGCATATAAGTGAAGTTAAAAATGCGCATTAAGGTGGGTCGGAATATTTAGACGCTCGGTCTAAACAATATGATTGCCCAAAAACATTAAAATTACCTTACAATATGGGTATCAAACGAAAGGGAATGGCCCCAGGATTCATTTGAACTTCGATATATTTCGATAAATTTATCGATAACTGAGTTATCGGTCAAAATATGATTGCCCAAAAACATTAAAATTACCCTACAATATGGGTATCAAACGAAAGAGAATGGCCCCAGGATTCATTTGAACTTCGATATATTTCGATAAATTTATCGATAACTGAGTTATCGGTCAAAATGCGATTGCCCAAAAACATTAATATTACCCTTCAATATGGGCATCAAACGAAAGGGGATGGCCCCAGGTTTCATTTGGACTTCGATATATTTCGATAAATTTATCGATATCTGAGTTATCGGTCAAAATGCGATTGCACAAAAACCTTAATATTACCCTACAATATGGGTATCAAACGAAAGGGGATGGCCCCAGGTTTTATGTGGACGTCGATATATTTCGATAAATTTATCGATAACTGAGTTATCGGTCAAAATGCGATTGCACAAAAACCTTAATATTACCTTACAATATGGGTATCAAACGAAAGGGGATGGCGATCTCATTTAGCGATGGCAATTTCTACACCTTTTCCAGTTTAAGTTCAGAAAGTTACAATTGAAGTTCAGAAAATTACAATTGAAGTTCAGAAAGTTACAATTGAAGTTCAGAAAATTACAATTAAAGTTCAGAAAATTCCAATTGAAGTTCAGAAAATTACAATTGAATTTCAGAAAATTACAATTGAAGTTCAGAAAATTCCTATTGAAGTTCAGAAAATTACAATTGAATTTCAGAAAATTACAATTGAAGTTCAGAAAATTCCTATTGAAGTTCAGAAAAGTTACTCATATGCCCTATGTACATAGTGTCTCGGTTGCAGGAAAATTGTATGGATTTGTTTGAAGATTTAATAAAAATGTAAATTCTCGTGTCTTTAGCGCCCTTCGTTGTACATATGTAGATGCATTTTTCAAACTTTTCAATTGCATAATAGTGTTTTCAGACAAAGATGATTTGTATGTTCATTTCGCATCATAAAACGTGTAAAGACTACGGCATGGTATCTCTAATGCAGCCGCGTTCTTACATACTTGTTATTTACATATTTTTTTATTCCGAAATAATGCATTTTATGTAAATAATTAATTTAATTGCTTATATGTATGCAATTCCGAAAATATTTAGCTTCTTTGTTCATGAAAAGTAATAACATCAGTTTTATTCCATGTGAATGCGCAAACTTGTTTCATATACGGTTTCGATTTACACCCATTGCTTGATGCACTTTCTTGCAACCAATGTTAAAATTTTTGCATATATAGACGATTGTTTCAAGCCCTATAAAACATATATCCGATTAATCGAATTAAAAATGCATCTACCCCGAAGGGCGTTAAAGATACGAGAATTTACATTTTTATTAAATCTTCAAACAAATCCATATAATTTTCTTACAATCGAGATACCAGGGCGTATGAGTTACTTTTCTAAACTTCAATTGTAATTTTCTGAACTTCAATTGTAACTTTCTGAACTTCAATTGTAATTTTCTGAACTTCAATTGTAATTTTCTGAAATTCAATTGTAATTTTCTGAACTTCAATTGTAACTTTCTGACCTTCAATTGGAAATTCTGAACTTCAATTGTAATTTTCTGAACTTCAATTGGAAATTCCGAACTTCAGTTGTAATTTTCTGAACTTCAATTGTAACTTTCTGAACTTAAACCGGAAAAGGTGTAGAATCCGAGTATTGGTTAACCACGGAATATTTCTGAGGAATATTGGTATCAAATGAAGGAGCATTCCATGGTTTGTACGGGACAATTTGTACGAATTTTTACAGTTTTCGATTTGAATTAAAGGCACACCAAAATGTTAACCCATAACACATAACTTTTTTAAGATTTTTCTTACATACACGAATATTTCAAAAGCAAGTTTCTGCTTTTAATAAGAGTATTATCAATAGACTGCGGATCTTTATGCAAAAAATTTAAAATGATTTATTAAGAGTTATATTGATTCAAAACTATATATTCACATTCCAAAGCGAATTTTCTTGCTCTGTTTTGGATATGCAAAATATATGCAAGTTATATGCAAATTTTTTTACATCAGATATGGAATTTTAAGTGATATACACAATAAGTAAAGTATAGTTGAATGCAAAAATCATATGTTCTATGCTGAATCTTGTTCTATGCGAATATAAAACCCATTAACACCCAAAAACAAACTGCAAATGGGAACTAATTTTTATTATAATAATTTTTAATGTAAATATGTAATTTTAGTTGTAGTTAAGACCACAATATAATTTATTAAACAGTAATAATGCGCCAGATATTCTGTTGGTTAACATTTTGGTGTGCCTTTAATTCAAATCGAAAACTGTAAAAATTCGTACAATTTGTCCCGTACAAACCATGGAATGCTCCTTCATTTGATACCAATATTCCTCAGAAATATTCCGTGGTTAAGCAATACCCGGAACCTAGAAATTGCCATCGCTAAATGAGATCGCCATCCCCTTTCTTTTGATACCCATATTGTTAGGTAATATTAAGGTTTTTGTGCAATCGCATTTTGACCGATAACTCAGTTATCGATAAATTTATCGAAATATATAGAAGTTCAAATGAAACCTGGGGTCATCTCCTTTCGTTTGATACCCATATTGTAAGGTAATATTAAGGTTTTTGACCGATAACTCAGTTATCGATAAATTTATCGAAATATATCGACGTCCACATAAAACCTGGGGCCATCCCCTTTCGTTTGATAGCCATATTGTAGGGTAATATTAAGGTTTTTGTGCAATCGCATTTTGACCGATAACTCAGTTATCGATAAATTTATCGAAATATATCGAAGTCCAAATGAAACCTGGGGCCATCCCCTTTCGTTTGATGCCCATATTGAAGGGTAATATTAATGTTTTGGGCAATCGCATTTTGACCGATAACTCAGTTATCGATAAATTTATCGAAATATATCGAAGTTCAAATGAATCCTGGGGCCATTCCCTTTCGTTTGATACCCATATTGTAGGGTAATTTTAATGTTTTTGGGCAATCATATTTTGACCGATAACTCCGTTATCGATAAATTTATCGAAACATATCGAAGTTCAAATGAATCCTGTGGCCATTCCCTTTCGTTTGATACCCATATTGTAGGGTAATTTTAATGTTTTTGGGCAATCATATTTTGACCGATAACTCAGTTATCGAAATATATCGACGTCCAAATGAAACCTGGGGCCTCCCCCTTTCGTTTGATACCCATATTGTAGTGTAATTTTAATGTTTTTGGGCAATCACATTTTGACCGGTAACCGGGTATATGTATACACATTTTCATAGTTGTTTATTGAGAAAATAACTGCGACTAAAAACTACAAGTTGCGCGCCGTCGCATTTGCTGCCACAGTTACAAGCTGTTTGGTGGCCAACGACTATCTCATTTTCTAGTCAAGTTGTTTACTTTTCCTAGTCGTAGTCTAGTCAAGTTGCCAAAAAAAAAAAAACGACTAGCAACCGAATGAGCTAGTTGTTATTTCTGTTAAACGACCATGCGACTAGAATGCACAGTCGTATTTATGTTGCTTTGACTACTTGCTAGTCAGAAATTCAAACCCTGAATTCTTTACATCGACAGTCATATTGGGCCAGTAAAAATTAAGGCGTAAGCGCTCCAATGTTTTAGCTATACCTCCATAACATTTATTTGGCGGACAGTGGGCACTTTCAAGGACTTGACGGACTAGAGTTTTTGGAATCCAGAGCTTCCAGTTAAAGACTTCACGTGAAGGATCTCCATCTGGATGCTCGGTACGTTTATAAACTTTTTCATCTATTACTTTTAAATCTGGTAGGCGGTTCTTATTTTCTCGGACATAACCAATTAACTTTCTATACTCATCGGACTGAAATTCGGACGAATTCGGGTCAACTAACGGACAGACATCTAACCCACTTACTTCTTCTTCAAAATTCTGGCGCGATAAACTGTCCGGAACTATGTTTTGTGAGCCTTTTCTATGTTCAATTTTAAATCTAAATCCTTGCAATTTAAGGGACCAGCGAGCTAACCGACTGGATAAGTCCGTTTGGCGCTTAGCCACTGCAAGCTGGCGTGATCGGTGACGATGGTGAAATCTTGTCCCTCTACATAAGCTCTAAACTTTTTCAAACTTAAAATAGCAGCTAGGCACTCTAGCTCTGTAACGCTATAGTTACTCTGTGCCTTGTTAAGTTTTTGCGAGAAATATGCTATGGGTACTTCAATACCATCGTCATTCTGTTGGGACAAAACCGCACCAACACCGAGCTTACAAGCGTCACATTGGATTATAAACGGTTTTTCGTAGTTTGGACTGGCTAACACTGATGCAGTACATAATTAAGTTTGAGCGTTTCAAACGCTTTTTGAGCCTCTTCATTCCATGTAAACGTTTTGGACTTCTTTAACAAATTTGTAAGCGGGGTGGTAATGGCTGCAAAATTGTTTACAAACCGTCGGTACCAACCGGCCATTCCTAGAAAACGTCTTAATTGTTTTACGGTAGTAGGCACCGGATAATTTGTCACAGCTGATATTTTGTCTGGGTCAGTTCTAAGGGTACCCTCACCAACAATATATCCCAGATATCTCACTTCCTTAATACAAAACTTACTCTTTTCCACGTTAATTGTTGTTTAGACCAAGAGTCTAAATATTTCGGCCATCCCTAATCCGCATTTACGTACATATATATAGAGCACAGTTTAAGTACACACATACATACAAATGTATAAAGCCGCTGCCCTGCAAAAATTCCGAGTACTCCATTCGCTAATCCATGGAGTGCTCGCTATGGACCAACAGATTACTCCATAACATGCCACATTTCATACAAAAAATATGGTCCATTTAACATTGCATGTCATTGCAATGGAGTATATACTCCAGTCCCGCAGAACAATCAAATTAATCCATGGAGTACCTACATTGGATTAATTGATGGAGTACCTAACAGTTAACCGAACATAACAACAAAAACCACATGTTTATCGCGACGACGACGAATGAAGTGTATACATTCAAACATATGTATGTATGTACTACATACTATGTAGTTATGTATGTATAAACATATCGTCGTCGTCGCCATAAACATTTGATTTTTGTTATGTTCGGCTAACTACGAACCGATGCAGATACACGAATCGGTCGTTTGGGCTATGTTAGTGGTCACTTTGAAAGTACTCCAACCTACCACAAATGGAGCATATAATCCAATGATTTTTACAGGGTGTCTTAAGTACACATACGCATATGTATAAAGCCGTTGACTTAACGAAATTAAGTTTTCTGAGAGTCAGCGCTTTCCTTTTGAAATACAGAAATCACTTGCGATTAATACAGCAGCCACAGCGGTAAGTTCTTATACATACATCCATCCATTTCCATACATTACAATTTTTCCATATTGTATATGTATCATACAAAATCCAAATTCATATTTTCCAATACAATAAATCCGTAATTACATCCTTATTAGAAAAAATATAATTCTTTCCTGTGTTTTTATTCTTATTTTTCTCGGCAATAATTCCTTTATATTTTCCTGAGTGCCGTGGCATCCGGAAAATATTCCTGGTCCTTTCTCACCGAGAACCTGCGTATATATATATGGTATATACATTACAGTCCACAGTCACATCCACTGAAGCGTTTCCACATTCACATAAGGAGGAAAACATCCATACCACCGGAAAATATTCATAAACATCCATACCACCGAAAAACAAATTCATCAAAGCAGACATCCTAGAGTTCTACATACATATACAACAATAAAAAATATACATACATATATACAGGTACGTTGTTAAAGTCTTGGTGTTTGCGATTCCATTTCAAAAAAAATTTATTTAAATAAAAAATTCCGAGTTTATATTAAAAATAAAAGGTATCAAACATAATTTAATTTTAATTTATCTGCGGAATTTACCTCAATAGTGAAGGTGACCGAGTGCATTTTAATAGTGTTAGTGAAGAAACAAATAAAATTTTTGTGATAATCTCACAACCATTCGCTTTCTGCTGTAGAATAATTTCCCCCACCAGTGGCAAGAGTTATTCGATACAGCTTAAGGCTTAAAGTGAGTGGTTTTCCCTGCCGTAAGACGAAAATCACTGCACCGACCATAACCTGCAAATTTGCATTGCACTACTTGTTGATTACAACAACACCAATTCCCCATTGCACATTATACTAACACTATTGGCATAAAGATTCACTCGGCCATATTTCCAAAAAAATTTCCAACACAAAATATACACAAAAATATATTATTCGGTTGTTGGGTGGCTTTCAGTGGATTTTACACAACTTCGATTATTATTCAAAATTCACTTGCTCCTATTTATACTCTAGGAAGTGAGGTTAGGTTTGTTTAGCAATCAATCAGAGTGTGCACTAATCCACACATACATATCTACAAGAATTGCATCACTTCAATTTTTCTTATTTTCCACAAAAATAATTTAAGTGATATTTCACGTAATTTATTTTCTCTCGGTAGTTTACAACAAGCTACCAACTTATTTTATTTTCAACGCCATTCCCGCGCTTTAGTGTGCTTTTCCGAACACACACATACATATCGTGCAATCTTCTCTGGAAAATAAGAAAATACAATTAGGTATATCAATTTCCCTGTGGCAAAGCGATTACGAATACTCCAAGTCATTCTCGTACGAATACGATACATTCATACATTAGCATTCCTCTGTCTATTTCCTAAGTTCCTCAGTACCGAGATTTCAATAAATCAAAATCCAAAGATTTCTATCTGAATTTCGTCTGAGAGAAGTTAAAATATGAGTACGAATCTAAACAATTTCATCAGGGCAGCCGATAATGTGGTGGAGTTCGAACAAGACTTCAACAATATACCTGAGGAGGAAATAACCAAACACACCATAGGTTACCATCAAGAAGAGCTCAAGGCACTATGGAGGAAATGCAAAACAGCATATGAGCCTCTTCTAAACGGGGAAGAGGAAGTGAAGGATACAGCTGCAGTAAAGAGAAAACAAAAAGCAGCGTACTCTGTATATATTAAATGTGCAGGGACCATGTCTGCAATAGTAGAAACTTTCACGCCTGCTGCCCCTCCTGCGCCTGCTGCCCCTGCTGCTCCGGCTACCCCTGCTCCCCCTCAACAACAGCAAAATAAAAGTGACGATGAACACACTCGTGAGCATAATATCCGCCTCCCTCCCTGTGACACCGAAGTGTTCAAAGGGGATTACGTTTCATGGCCGTCCTTTAGGGACATGTTCACGGCCATTTATATTCTGAATAAGCGGCTTACCCCAGTGGAAAAACTATTCCACCTAAATGCAAAAACCTCTGGGGAGGCGAAGGATATTGTCAAAAGATGTCCTTTGACAAATGATGGTTTCGTCACTGTGTGGAAAAATTTAAGTGAAAGATATGAGAATAAACGTATTCTCATAAACACACAACTTAAGATACTTTTTAATCTAACTGCCGTAGAAACTGAATGTGGTACAGCGATTAAAAGCTTGCAAAGGGAGATTAATAGTTGCATCTCTTCATTACAATGTCATCAAATTGACATATCCAGTTGGGATGCAATTATTACTTACCTTTGCTCTACTAAACTTCCCGAATGCACTCTGGCTCTATGGGAGCAATCCATAGAAAACAAGTCAGAAATTTCTAAATGGGAAGATATGGACAGATTTCTTTCTAATCGTTTCCAAACATTAGAAACAGTTTCCGGCCTAATGGGCACCAAGTCATCAAAATCAGTCAAACCACAAAATAGCAAGCCTTCATCGTCGTCAAAGGACAATTCCAAATTCAATGTTTACCAAACAAGTGTGAAAAAGCAATATTGTAAAATGTGTAACAGCAAAGAGCACGGCATTAGGAATTGCTCAAGGTTCAAGAATTTATCCACTTCGGAGAAAATTTCATATATTAAAAATAACAATAGTTGTTTGAATCAAGCAGGCATACAGTTTCGAAGTGTACTAGTTCCTTCAATTGCAGTATATGCCATGCTAGACACCACACACTCTTACACATTCAGACTTTTCAGCCAAAAGCAACTAATCAGAAAACAACATCTAAACTAAACCCCTGCAACGATTCACTCATTTGACGATGTAAGCCACTCGCATAAAACGGTGTGAGCCGATCTGCATAACATTGGCTCAACATGTGAGCGAAAGAGCTTGTAAATAGAGCGTAAGTGTTTCTGCACTGCACGTCAACAAAAAGAGATATGCCCTCATTCACTCATAACTTGAAAAGCAATTGAGTTGAATGACAAATGATTCGTAAGGCAATAGATTCGAAAGGCAATAGATTCGGAAGGCTTGAAACATGCAACTGAGCTATGTATGTATGTATGTATGTACATACGTAACGAATGCGAGTAAAAGAGGAATTATAATAGTATACATACATATGTACATACATATGTACATACATAAATACATGAAGCGCTTTACTAAAAAAATGCGAAATAAGAAATACATAGTAAAATTGTAGCATTGGATACTAGCTCATACCTAAATTCATATATAATTAGTATATCAGCCAAATACTATTACTACAACTATAATAGTAAATATTTATTTTATTAAAATATATACATACACACATATACATATATTTCATTTAGTTTAACTAATCAATATAATTACAATAAAACAAATGTATGTACATATGTACATATATACATAAGTACAAGCTATAAATTAATGTACATACCGCTCATTTGCTGCAAAACCGGCATAAGTAAAAAAAATCGATTGTCCAGAAAACGCTTTTAAAGTTTTCAACTGACTGCAATCTTACACAGAAAATAGGAAATCCTACAAATTCAAAACAAACCAATTCAGTATAATATATTTAACATATTCATAAAGCAAAATCAACACCAAGTATCCATTTGTGGTTTTTTCCTGAATAAGAACCAACTCTCCTTTGCATAATGACGTTATTGTTGCAAAAATATATTCAATAGAGTGTCTTAAGTTATAATGTGTCATTATTGTTGAGAAAAAAAAACAATAAGTTCGTATTAATTCATTTTATTTTCAATCTTTTGAACTTCAAATATACATATTATGTTCTTATGAATATCACAAAAATAAACATAAATTAATTATAATTCATACACCGAGAGAAAAGATATTGGTAGATCAACGGGATTACGGGTTAAAACAACAGATTCCACAGTCAAATCACATCCAAAGGATATATCTGTTAAATTGACAGACGATATTCTCTTTTAACAGTTTTATTGTTGTACTACTCTGAAAACAAAAAATCGCTGTGAATCCAAACACTTTTGCTGTTAAATCAACAATTTTCCGCAGTTGAAATTTTGTCACTTAAAAATAAATCCCTTTGTGTTTTACATGGCCATTTATTTCTAACAATTACTTTATAATGTGTATTTTTAGAGCTATTGGCAAGTTTTTTAAATATTTTGTTTGCATTTTTCTCTTCATCCTCCCTCCGTTCTGTTTCCAAGTACAAATATGTAGCTTCATCTCCGCTTGTTTTCCATTGCGGCACCTTCTTCGCCTTCACTGCTTGCTATATTGTTTTCTCTATTTTATATTCTCCTCCGATTTCAAACCATGACATCAACCTGAAACTCAATCCAACGGCATCATATTGCTAGCTTAGAGTTCAAACTGTGTAAGTCCATTTTTATGAAAAAGTGTATTTTTATGTAGAACGCTAGAAAAATCAAATACGCGCTACGCTAAACAAGTTTGTGATACTTGTCATATTTCTACTCGTTGGTATTCTGTGATACGCAAATTGTGTAAGTTCAAAAAAACGAAGAAAATTGGGTAAGTCCAAAATTTTATATGAACAGAAATTTTTTTTCATTTCGAAATTTTTTTATTTTTTGTTTTTTGTCTCTCCTACAAAGTTTTAAAAAAGGAATTACACAATTTGCACTCTAAGCTAGCGATATGTATATTGAATATTGAACTTTAGTGGCTATTATACTTACCTTTGTTCGAACAAGCATCCGTGAATTAAAACTCACACACGCAAGCAAAGCAACAATTAACAACGGAGAAAGCTGGCAAAATAAATACTTTTTCTTTTGATAGTCAACAGTAATGATTTGTTGAATCAACAAATAAATATAAAGGTTACAGCAACAGATATTAGGGTTAAGTTAACAGTGACTCAGTTATATCAACGAAAATTTCTGTTAATAATTGACGATCAGTTGTGTTGAACTAACAAATAGGTTTTAATAGATATATTTGTTAAAGTAAAAGATGTTTTCGTTTATATAACTCTAAATCTACCTAAACATATTTCTGTTAATTTAACGAATTTAGGGATTAACAGAAGAAAACTGTTGATACTACTGTGATTATTTTTCTGAGTGTAGAAACACTCTTTTGAACTTAAGAAATTAAGGAACTCTTTAACATCTTTTCATCTTAAGTTATAATTCATAAACGAAAAATGTTAATTTTTTACTTCAAGTAATTAAAAAATTAATGGATTACATGTTTCGTCTTGCTATCCTCACTATCACTTTCTTGTTGTGGTGATTTTGGACAGTATGTTGCATCAGCCACGGAGTCGTCAAATTCTTCCGAAAAAGAGGATTATCGGGATAAACTCGATGATCGTTTGCTACTGTTGCAGTTTGACATTTTAAAATAACCTAAAACAACAACTTTTATTATTGTGATCGTGCGTTTTATTCATACATAGCTATATTTTTTATCAGCAATAGCATCATATTTTGTGTTAGTGAGAGCAATTTATTGGTACTGTTAATAATTCTATATTCAACAACGACACATTTTGTTATAATGTAAAATGATGACTGTTTATTAGTCATTCTTTTATATGTAATAACGTCATATCACGAAATACTTAAGTTGGCGATAGTATTTTTATCAGCTAGAACGTCATATTTTGTAATATACCATGTTTGAATTAAATCAAACTTTTCAACAAGATAGTCATAACTCAAATTAGCGCTGTGTACTTGAAAAAATCTAGATTAAAAATACCATTACCTTTTCACGAAGAACTCCACAACACAAAATATGCCTCTGTTTGAGAAAGCCAAACGATCTTAACACGACGGCAGCAGTGGCACAACTGAGATATGTCGTTCTCACGTATAAAAAAAGTTGAAACAGATGAAATGAAATAACGGCATATTCTCTTCTCAAGCGGAGCATATAAGAGATATTCGTATGAATTTTTTACTCAACATGAAGTATGATATAGCGAACAATTCTGCATCATTAACTCAAAAATCACGTTTTTTGATTTATGCCGATCTTGCAGCAAATGAGCGATATATGTATGTATACACAAATAAGTAGAAACTTACTTCTTCCATTGCTGCGTCGTTTTACTTCACTGCATTCACTCAAACAAACAAGAATGATTCGGTTGATTCGTTTATTTTTCTAGTGCTTTTACTGTCCTCTCGCACACTACTCGCAAGGCACAGAAAATATACTGAAGCCTGTTTGTTCATGGCTAAATGGAAATGAGCAAACTGCATTGTCACTCAACTCATGCTAGCATATACTGTCGTGCGAGTGCTGATCGTATGTTAAACCGAATCAAGCATAACATTGGCAATGACACCGAATCACACAGTGTTCAAAGAAAAGCGAGTGAGCTTGCGCAGGTCTTTAATCTAAACTGCAAGAAGAGGTAGCTTCCACATCCAAACAAGCGCAATCCTGGCGCGAATCCAATAATTCGAAAAATCCAAATGTTTCTTCTTGTCATGCACATACTAGCAAAGGAGTTTTGCTCGGTACAGCTAGAGTGCACGTTCATCACAACGGTGTAAACTACTCTGCTCGAGCTCTCATTGACTCTGGGTCCGAATGCTCTTTCATGACCGAAAGACTTCGACGAAAAATCCATTTGCCTTCCAAACGCCTAAATGTTCAGGTTTCAGGCATTAACAACACGCCTTCAGCGCGAGTCAAAGAAGCGTGTCAAATTCAATTACGATCGCTAATCGATCATTCCATAAAAATAAATGCAGTGGCGTTAGTTCTCCCACAATTAACAGGGGATTTACCTACTTGCCACATCAGTCCTATGACTCAAAACACTTTCCCAGACTTAGACCTAGCCGATAAACGGTTCTTCGTGAATGAGCCAGTTGATTTAATTCTCGGCGGTGATTTATATCCGCAAATCATCTTAGAGGGAATAAAGAAGAACGTCTTAAACACCCTTATAGCACAAGAAACGGTTTTCGGGTGGATACTAACAGGCCGTGCCGATGCACCCAGTACATCCAATAACATTGTTTCGTTTTTTAATGAAATAAGCCTAGAAAAGCAACTGGCAAACTTCTGGGAGTTGGAAGAAGTTCCAAAACGTAATGAAATGGATAGTGACAATATCTATTGTGAGGAATTATTCAAAGCGACTACAAAAAGAAATTCTGATGGGAAATATACAGTAGCGTTACCATTCAAACAGGAATTCCCCACCGAGATTCAGCTAGGTCCCTCACTGAAAAGCGCTTGCTCCCAATTTTATAGGAATGAAACGCGTTTAACTAAAACTCCCGAACTACAAAAGGAATATAACAGAGTATTATCCGAATACGAAACTTTGGGGCATATGAAGAAAATTCCTAACTGCATACCTCCAGATTCGACTAACTGCTATTTCCTTCCTCACCACGCTGTTATAAAAGAGGAAAGTACAACAACCAAAGTTAGGGTTGTATTCAATGCTTCATGTCCTACGTCCAATGGCACAAGCCTAAATGATATTCTCCACGCTGGTCCTGTACTACAAGCTGATTTACCACTTCTTATTCTACGCTGGCGACTATTTCGATATGTTTTCAATAGCGACATCGAAAAAATGTATCGCCAAATCTGGGTACAAGAGGATCAAGCACGATTCCAAAGATTACTCTTCCGTAATAGTCCAAAGGAACCTATAACTGCATACGAATTGAAAACAGTTACCTTTGGAGTGAATTGTGCTCCTTACTTGGCAATAAGAACGTTGCACCAATTAGCAGATGATGTAGCAAATTCTCATCCAATAGCATCCCAAATTCTACGTACAAGCATGTATGTTGACGACGTGCTTTCCGGGGGTTATACAATCGATGCAGCGGTAAAGGCTCGCAATGAGATCGACGAAGCTTTAAGATCAGCAGGTTTTATTTTGAGAAAATGGACATCCAACTGTAGCAAAATACTCCAAGGGATTCCAAAGACTGACCTTTTAACTCAAGACTTCTTAGAGTTTGAAGACACGAGTATAGTAAAGACTCTGGGTATCAGATGGAATGCCCACTCTGATTACTTTTATTTTAAAGCAAACCCCATAGAGAATTGCGAGACAATGACAAAGCGAACGATTCTATCCGCAATAGCAAAATTGTTTGATCCACTAGGGTGGCTAGCACCAGTCATAATAATAGCCAAAATTATCATGCAACACATTTGGCTAGAAGGTACGGACTGGGATGAAATCGTTTCCACAACCACCATGGAACGTTGGCAATCCTTTATGCAGGACTACTCGGCCATTAATAATATTAAAATCCCTCGTTGGGTAAGTTTTTCGCCAAATAGTGAAGTGGAAATCCACGATTTCAGCGACGCCTCAGAAAAAGCCTACGCAGCAAGCGTTTTCATTCGGGTTAAAACGAAAACCGAGGTTCACACAAATCTTCTGATGGCGAAAACTAGAGTCGCACCAGTGAAAACAATTTCTCTTCCACGATTGGAATTATGCGGTGCGGTTTTGCTTGCAGAGACAATCGAAACTATAGTTGACAATTTGAATTTAAGAAATTTAAACATCCATCTTTGGACAGACTCAACAATAGTTTTAGCATGGATTTGGAAACCTCCATGCTCATGGTCCACCTTCGTAGCCCACCGAGTTACAAAAATAGTGGAAAAGGTCGGAAGCAAAAACTGGCGACATGTCGAGTCTGCATCGAATCCAGCAGACTTGGCAAGCAGAGGACTACCAGCAGAACAGCTAATATCGAATTCGTTGTGGTGGCAGGGTCCTTCTTGGTTAAAACAAGAAAAATCCAAATGGCCCCGCCAAGATCAAACCTACAACACTTCCGTAGAAGAAAAACGCGTTCAAGTACATATAACAACATCAGACACCTTCGACATACTAGAACGGTTCTCTGATTATTCCAGGGCCTTGCGAGTAATTTCATAAATTTTTCGATTCGCAAGAAGTACCCATCCTAATACGAAATCCTCATTCCGGGTAGAATCCCAAGAGATTTCTCCTAATGAAATAAACTATACAAATCGTCGTGTTATTGCGTTAAATCAACAGAAGTATTACACAGAGGAATACAATCTCCTAAAGTCAGGAAAACCAGTGGGAGCAAAAAGCGAAATTTTATCTCTAAACCCTCTATTAGATACTGATGGGATAATAAAAGTAGGTGGGCGGATAGGAGCATCCTGCGATTTAGCCTTAAATGAGAGATTTCCCATTATCTTGCCGTACGACTGCCGACTAACCCGGCTTTTAGTCCAGTTTGTTCATAAAGTTTCTTTGCATGGAGAGAATCAGCTTATGTTACGCATTATACGAACACAATACTGGATTCCACGAGTTAAAAATATGATACGATCGATTATATTCAATTGCAAAACTTGCACGATTTACAAACAACGTGCCCAAACCCAACTTATGGGAATTTTACCTAAAGAGCGTACAACATTTTCACGTCCATTTACTAATACGGGGGTTGATTTCGCTGGCCCATTCGACATTAAGTCCTACCGAAGTAGAGGATGTCGACTTTCCAAGGGTTACGTTTGCCTATTCGTCTGCTTCAGTACTAAGGCTATCCACCTGGAAGCTACCAGTGACCTCAGTACTGCATCCTTCTTTGCAGCACTAGATAGATTCATTGGACGACGAGGATGTCCAAAGAATATTTACTCCGATAACGGAACTAATTTCGTTGGTGCTTCACGCACTCTCAAGTCAGAACTTAAAGCCTTCCTAGCTGATTGTCGTAGTGAAACCCTATCGAAATGCGCCCATCAGACACTTGAATGGCATTTTATACCAGCTTCCGGTCCTCATATGGGCGGATTGTGGGAAGCTGGAGTGAAGAGTTTCAAAGCTCATTTCAAAAAGATTGCTACGAATCAAAAATTTACATTCGAGGAATTTGCTACACTTTTATGCCGAATTGAATCCTGCCTCAATTCAAGGCCCTTGAGTCCTATCTCAAACGAACCTACTAGCATAGAACCACTTACTCCTGGACACTTCCTGGTAGGCGGGCATTTACTCGCCCCACCTGAAATTGATGTAAATGAACATCAAACATCAATAATCAACCGCTGGGAGAAGCTAAAAGCATTGCATCATACGTTCTGTCAACGATCGAAAACTGAATATTTACACGAATTACAAAAGCGAAATAAGTGGAAGTACCCAAAATCGAACCTAAAGGAAGGGGACCTCGTGGTCATAAAAGAAGATAACCTACCTCCGAACGAATGGAGATTGGGAAGGATAGCAAAAGTCCATACTGGTGCGGATAATAAAGTACGAGTTGTTGTCCTTGACACAGCAAGAGGTCAAACAACTAGAGCCATCTCGAAAATTATACTGCTCCCAACGAGCGAAGCAACAACTGTCCAACAGCCACAACAATTGCCAGATTAACCCATTAGTGGTCGCCGTGCCAATTTGTGAACACCCAATGATATGTTTTACATTTATTGTAGGTTGGCTTTGGCCACTAATGGGTTAATATCCCACCCTACTAATCCTATACCAACATTTGAAACCAAAACAGCAAATTTCACATCACACCCAATTTCGTTGAACGTATGTACACACGCATGTATGTACATATACAAAATTCAAAACACTTCTATGTTCGCAATCCAAACAATAACTCAATTCAATACAAAATTACACATACATACGTACAATCCAGTTGTACTAATCCCCATCCGCAATCAGATATAAACATACACACCGTGCTCAATCCATACATATGTATATATCTATCCATACCAGTGGCGGACCTAGCATAAATTGTCTGGGCAAGCCCATGTATGTGTGAAGCATAAACATTAGCCACTTACATACGTAATTTTCTTTGCTGTATTATCTAAAAGTCTGATTGCGTTCCGTCATTGACTTTGATCTAGAGCTCTCGATTTTTGTTTTTAACATTTGCGAGTAGCCCGAATAAATGCTTTTCAAATGCTCAAACACTCGTTTGTTTGCTTATTACCCGTATGTTTGTACGGGCATTTGAACAATTCGCGTATTTGAAGTTTGTTTTTTCTCGTTTATTTTTTTTTTTGTCTTCATATGTATTTTTTATTTTTGTTTTCTTGATGCACATTTTTTTGTTTGTACACTCAGAGAAAATGAATCAAAAATAAAATTTTTATTTTGATGAACGTTTTAAACCAGGTCATTTTTATTTTAAAAATGGAAATTTATAAATTAAAAATGAAAATTAAAAATTAAAATGTATTTAGGATTGAAAAAGGAGCTTGTTTAAATTAAAAATGAAAATTAATGGAATAAAACGAAATTTTTTGGTTCAAATTTTCATAGTGCTTAAAATAAAAATTAACATTTTTAAAGTTGAAATGTTTTTCTTGAATTTGCCATTTTACAATGAACATCTTTAAAATAAAAATGTTCGTATTTACTAGAGCTCTCGATTTTTTTTGAACATTTTCGAGTAGCCCGAACAATTGTTGTTCAAATGCTCGAACAGTTGTTTGTTTGTTTATTACCCGTATGTTTGTATGGGCATTTGAACAATTCGGGTATTTTGAAGTTTGTTTTTTTCTTTTATTTATTATTATTTTTTTTTTCTTTACATGTAGTTTTTTTATTTTTGTTTTTCCGATACACATTTTTTTTGTTTGTAAGCTCGAAAGCTCGAATGTTTGTACGGGAATTTGAACAACAAACGGGCTTCAAACAAAAACGATCAGATCGAATTGCTCGATACCCGGGTATCTAGAGCCCTAGTATTTACATTATATTTAAATACGCCTTGACCCATATCTGGGAGGCCGGCCTAGCCCTTACAATTAAAATAGTTCTATCTCGAAGTCTTCATCATTTGATGCCAATATCTCACAGAAACATTCGAGGACCATCTGGGTCCACGTTATGACCCATATCTGGAGACCCGGCCAAGGCATCACAGTTAAAAGAGTTCTATGTATGTTGGAGTCCTCATCAAGACCAATTGCTACCAATATCGCTCAGAAACATTCGAGGGTCAGCCGGGAATTTTTAATTTCCTTATACTGACGGAAATTTCAGCAGTAGCAAGTGTATTTGCTTATTATCTAATATCTAAAAAATGGGTGCTTTATGCCGGAATCGCAATTTGGCGTTAGGTCGGTCGCGCGTTGATCGTACCTCAAAGCCGCTTCACACTGACATTCGATATTAGATGTTTGATTGTAAACACGTTCACTGCCACTAATATATTTTGTTGGATTTTTTCATAAATTTCATAATTTTTCATCAAAAAAAAAACAATTTTAATTTACTTAATGTCAAACGCCCGACTTAGTAGAGAAATGTTCAACTCAGGCGTTATACAGGGTTGCAATCAACATACGATATTACAAAAATTTTACGATCAAACGCTTGAGGTCACAATGCGATTTGCTCCATATATTTCCATACATTTCTACTCACCTGTCAGAAGCGCGACCGACCGAACGCCAAATTGCGATTCGGGCATTAGTGTTTGAAGAACTGAGGTCCAATTACCAAAAGTCGTGAAATGTTTGATTTTATTTGATTTTTATTTCCGTCGCTTTTTAAAATTATCTTGATATTGTGCCAATAGTCGCCAAAAATCACTATCAACGCTTTTATAATCTGGTATTTGATATTTATGTTTGCATGTACATGTACATATAAGAAATTATGTACATAAGTATGTACATGCAAACGAAAATATCAAATATGCATATGACTGTGAATACTGTTGAATGCCGAAGCCAGCTTCTCATCCCCATACAAATTTCATGTGAAAAATAAAAAAAGTGTTTTGCTAGTTTTTTTTTCAATTTAAGTATGAAAATAAGCAATTGATTTCTTCTTAGAGAAAGCGAGAAAACAGGCTATGTTATCTTGTTTTGAAAGCCAGGTAAAAGCCAATGTGTTGAAACGTTGAAATATGCTCACTATGTTGTGATTGGCTGTACAAACAAAATACACATTGTGAGGTGGATTGGTGGTGTATTTGCGCTATTTTCTTAGCATGCTTTTAGGCACCGGATGTACAGTGGGGGCTATATTATTGAGAACTTAAATAGTAAACGCATTTAAAACGTAAAATAACCAGATTTTAAAGAAATTTGTAAAATGAAATGAACGAAAATATGTACGCAAGCCGAGCTTCTCAGCTTTTATGAAGCGTCCGCCTCTGATCCATACATAGTATACACACTCCAGTACACAACAACGTACTACATACATTCCTCGCTTTCATAAATATATGTACATACATATCTATGTACATATAATACATACATATCTATACGTAAATAAAATACACTCATTTGTACATACCATTCATACATATGTACGCTAAAACCATCTTTATACTTAGGTACATATTTGTTTCCCAATACAAAAATCAAAAAAAAACCATATGTATGTATCTATAATACACACATATCTACATATATGAAGAGAAAAATAGCAAAATCTCAAACGCTTCTCGAAGGAAGCCCCAGATCGTAAACCTAGCTCCATTCGGAGCCCCAGAAGTTCCTAAAGCTTCCGAAGAAGCCAACTGAAGTGTGGCTTAAGCCTCCCCCATTCCCAAAGAATCCAATATACAAATTATATTCCTCGCAGGAGGAATGTGTAAAAAAATATATTTTTGCTTTTTTTGCTGAGTGGTAGCTTACCACAACCTTCATTCTTTCATCTCGAACTTCCACTTAAAAACTGCCTTACATTTTCTAGCTTATCCTCTATTTATTAGAATTACACAAGCAGCAGAGACGCTCGTTCTGCTTCATGGAAACAATACCAGAAATGTTTACATTACATTTCGGATGTTATTCCTCACATAAATTCCTAGAAGTCATTAAACAATTCTGAAGTGTCAAAATAGCTTTTGGATATAAATTATATATTAATGACCATGTGTGGACGATTAGCCTTCACATGGGTTCTTGTGTTACATATTTCTGGCACCGCTTTGGTGCAATAAAATTTAATGACTCTGCTAAAGCTTTGGGTTTGATAGTAATCGATGTGAAGCAAATAATTTTAAGAAATTTTGTTTATATTTTACATTTAAACCGTTATGGTTTGATGGCCGTTAACTCCCCCCTTGCTAAGATGAATCGTCCCTGATTCATGAATTTTATCTGTTAAGTGGCCGATTTCAATTATTAATTTTTGTATTGATTCCTCTTGTTTTCTAGCATTTCTATTTTGATTCCATCTCAATATCACTCTTGAAACATTAAAAACTGTATAAATTGATATTATCAAAAAGATAATCATTGAAATGCTCCAAAAAATCGAGTGTGACTCTATTTCTGTTTTAATTCTATTTATTAAATTTACATTTTCGAACTTTAGATCATAGTCTGCTGATTCAATATATTTTATGACTTCAAAATTGTTCAATTTATTCATTTTAACATATTTCCAAATTTTTGCCTCCGTATTTTCATATGTTACGTTATCAATAGTTGTTTTGTTTTCAAAAGTCACAAGATAAACTCCATTTATAAACTGTCCATCAATACTATGGTTTCCAGCAATTAAGATCGCACCTTCTCTAATTATATCTATTTCTTTATTTTTTTCTTTAATTTTTTTACATTTACCAGTTCTTCCGATTAAAATTTCTGACAAACATGTGTTTTTATTTTCAATTTTACAATATGAGTTTATTAACTCTTTTTTACAATCTATGACATTCATGTATTTTTCATTACATTTCGCAATTTGATTTTCAATTAATAACTTACCATCTATTTGAGATATTGCTCTTGCTTCATAAAATTGACAATTAAATTTTAATTTTGGATATTTTATATATATAACAATTACATCATCATTTTGCAATATTTTGAATGTTGAAATGTCCATTAAGTCGGTTATAGTTAATTGTCCATGTTCATTTCCTATTATTTTTTTGATCTCATCTAAATGCAAGATTGTGGGGTTCAAAATTCCTACTTTCCCCATTGATATTGTATTAACTAAATTTTGTAACTCGTTCAGTAAAAATTTATTCCTTTGCTTTACTATTGATTCAATTTGTCCATTCTCATTTATATTTTTTACTGACTCTGTCAAACGTGAAATAGCTTTAAAAATTTCTGAGTTTGTTGTAAATTGTTTGTTACTGTTTTCCACTAATTCATTTATTTTGTTATTTATCAGTACCAAATCATCATGATCTGGCGTACCTGCTATCCATTTCCATATTGTACCTAACTCATTTATTCCTCTTCTATATCTATTATCCTTTTTTTGTAGTTGTCCTAATAAAGTTTCTATTAGTTCAATTTCCAATTCTTCATTTGAATGATTAATGTCAATCATTAATACGTTATCGTCTTTCTTCTCGTGTGGTGTAAAATATTTTATTTTGTTGTTAATTAAATTTTTATCGTTTTTTACTATTTCTTCAAAGTATGTAATGTTAGTAATATGGAAAATATCTCCATAATCATCATATAAAGCCACACTGCCATCCTCTATCAACGCATAGTCTTCCCTGGTGTAATCAACAATGTCTGACATTGCTGTTGCAATTATTATTAAAAGTAATATATGTATCATTCTGAAAATAAGAATTTATAATTAGGATTTTATATTATCTTTATGAACAATTCTATCTCTTTGATTTATTCTAACTTTATTTCCTAAATCTTCTTTAACAACTTGTTTTCTGTATCTAGGTCTAAGCTTATTTCGTTCTCCTATAATTTTTTCATATATAATATCTCCGCATGTATAAGTTTTCCATTCCCGATTTCTATTATTTCTTTTCAACATATTATTCCTTGCGAGTAATAACTTTCCTTCCACATCTTCATGAGGTATCTTATTATATAAAACCTCATAAGGCCGTTTATCAATTACTGAATGTATTGTTTTATTGTATTGATGTACCGCTCTATAAATTGATTCAGAAAAATCTATCAGCTTATATTCTTCTTTAATACATCTTGCCATTTCTATTATTGTCGAATGTACTCTTTCTATCTGACCATTTGTTGTACTGTGACTCGGAGTGCAAAAGTAAATTTCTACACCTATTCTCTGCATTAAAGATTTAAATTGAACAGTACTGAATCCTGGTTCATTATCGATTGTAATTTTCTTTACACTTGGAAAGCTTTGCAAAATTTCCAAAATTTTATCCTCCAAATTTAATTTATCCTCAATTTGTCTAACAACTAAAAATTTTGAATATGCATCTATTGATGTTATAAACTTCAATTTTTGTGCATAGAATATATCTAAATGGATTTGTGCACCTTCTTCTTTAGGTATTGGTACTTCCCCAATAGGAATCTTCTTTGGATGCCTCTGGTATTTATTTTTGTTACATATTTCACAATTTCTAATAAATTGCCTAAACTGCTTGCTCATTTCTGGCCAATATGAAGTGGCTACTTGCTTCATATTTTCATCATAACCTCTATGCGCTCTATTATGTGTTTGTTCAATTATATTTCCTTGATCTTCCCCATTAATTACGTCAATTGGAAAGTTTTTGGTATACAAAAATTTATTTGTAAAAATTTCCGTTAATTTCGATTTTATTTCGTATAAATTTTCTGGAGTGCAATGTATTGCAGTGACAAGATCTGGTTTTAGAAATTCTTTCAAAATTGTTATCAAATTTTCCACTGTATCGTACTCAATTAAATGTCTTGTTTTTCCGAAATTACAAATGGACTCGTGTATTGTAAAACGTCCTTTGTCCAATAGTATTTGTTGTTTAAATTGATTAAGCGGTTTTTTCGTTTCTTGTATCAATAAATCATCAGAGCTTTCTGCTGAATGCTGTGTTTCATCGTCTGATGAATCGCTAGACATATTATTTAAATTTTGCCTTGATAACGCATCTGCTACCAAATTTGTTTTTCCTGGTTTGTAAACCATTTTTGGGGCATATTCTTCGATTATTGTATGCCACCTTTTCATCTTCACATTAGGGTTTCTGGTTGAGACCGCAAAAGTCAACGGTTGATGATCGGTGTGAATTTCTAAATCCGATACACCGTAAAGATAATTTCTTAAAGTTTTCAAAGCCCAAACTATAGCGTATAACTCTTTTTCATTAGTTGCATAATTTTTTTCTGTAGAATTTAATGTTTTTGAAATGAATGTAATTGGTTTGCCCTCCTGACTCAATACTCCGCCTAACGCATCATTTGAGGCGTCAGTTGTCAAAATAAACTTTTTACCAAAATCCGGTTGGTTTAGTTCCACCTGACTTACAAGCAACTGTTTTAATTTTTCAAAAGCCGTAATTGCATCTTGTTCTAATCTTACTTCAATTTTTTTTGACATGTGCTGAGACACATGACCATTTTCACCTGACAAATGCTTAGTCAAGGGTTTTGCTATTGCAGCATAATCCTTTATGAATTTTCTATAATACCCAGTCATTCCCAGAAAACTGCGAAGCTGGCGTACTGTTCTTGGCAACGGAAACTCAGATATTGCTTGAACCTTCCTCGGATCAGTTTTTATAATGTTATTCGCAACCACATAACCCAAAAATTCGACCTCCTTTTCATAAAATTTTGATTTCTCCAATGAAATCTTCATGTTAGCCTTCCGTAAAACGTCTACAACTTTTTTTAAATGTTCCATATGTTCCTCTAGGCTTCGAGAAAAAACGATTATATCGTCTATATACACATGACAAAATTTTCCAATAAAATTTCTCAAAACATTATCCATGGCACGCTGAAAAATACTGGGAGCATTCTTCAGTCCAAAAGGCATTCTGAGAAACTCATACTTCCCATTATTCACTGAAAACGCCGTTTTCTCGACATCCTCGTCCTTCATCAAGATTTGATGGAATCCCGACTCTAGGTCAATTGTTGAAAAATATTTTGATCCCCCCAAATTTGAAAGAATAATATTACTATCCGGAATCGGATATTTATCTGCTACTGTAACCTCATTTAATTTTTTAAAATCAACTACCATTCTTAACTTCTGAGTGCCATCTTCATTTACTCCTTTTTTCGGTACAACCCAGATTGGTGAATTGTATGGGCTTTTACTAGGTCGTATTATTTCCTTCTCCAAAAGTTCTTTTATTTCATTATTGACAAAGCTATTAGCTGCCAAAGGATATTGATATTGCCTACTCCAAACGGCATTATCTGTATTAGTGCGTATTTCCGCACGTACATCCGTCCTGAAAGGCAAACTCATATCCACCTGTGAATGAATACACTGTGCCTCCTCTGCAATTCTACATCTTAACTGTTTTAAATCCTCTTCACCTTCCTCTTCCATATTACCGGTAAATTCATCGGTTGGCATTTTGGAATTTTCAAATTCCAAATTATTTTCTTCCATTAAAAAAATTTTTTCACAATTTTGCTGGTATTTCGCATCAGCTGGCGTTGTAAGACTGTTTCGTCTCACATTATTTAATTTTTTTTCAAATTTATTTTTTTTTGAATTGCCGGTATAATCATCGGCTGGCGTTGTAGAACTTTTTTGTTCCACAAAATTTAATTTTTTCTTATTTTGGTGCTGGTATGATTCTTCAGCTGGCTCTTCAGGATCTTTTTGTCCCGAAACAAAATTATTTTTCTTTAATTTGCCGGAATAATCATCGGCTGGCGTCTTCAGAGATTTCTTCTCCAAAGTAATTTTCTTTTTTAACGAATTTTTCTTCCTTTTTAAATTTTCCTGAACTGTTTCTTCAGTTTCAGATTCGATTTCTGAACCGTGTATTTTTATTTCCTCATCGTTATTCACAATTAATTTTCCATTCTCAATATCTATTACTGCATTAACTTTTTTCAAAAACCTGAACCCAATTAAAAAGTCTGAATCCAAATTTTCAATTTCGTAAAAAGTCTGCTTTATCCCAAATAAGTGGACGTTATGATAATATTTTATTATCGTATAACCATTAATGATTTTTACTCTTTTATATATGTCAAGCTCTCGCCTATTTTCGTAAACTCCCGTTCTTATATAACAACTTGTAGCTCCAGTGTCTATTAAAATTTTAAAATATTTTCCTGCGGCTTTGTCATATTGAAGTATATATGGCAAGCCTAATTTCTGCCTAAAAAATGATCCTCCTCAATATTATTTATTCTCTGCGCTTTAGCAGGCGGTTGTACGTTTCGTTGAGTACTTCCATATGCCCTTTTTTCTGCAATATTATCTACATTTCCATTGGCATAATTATTTACCCTTTGTTGCGGTTTGTTAGCTACTTGGATACTCTGATCAACATCCATTGGTGTAGGTCGTGGTTGAGTATGACTACTCTGATTATTTTGATTCCGCGGGAAACGCGAATCGTTAGTATAATTATTTTGCGGAAAACGCGTAAAATCATTTCTCGGAAATCGCAAGTTATTATTATTTGAATTCTGTGTTCTCCTATTCTCCGGAGCTGCAAAATTCCTACCGAACTGTAATGCGAAATTTGCTCGCATATTGTTCGATTCTAATTCTTGAGCCTTTGCCAAGGCATTTGGCAAATCACTTGGTGACAATGAAAATATTATATTCGACAAATTGCCGTTAAGGCCTGTTATAAATATGCGTAATGCATCGCGCCTATTTTTTTCGTTCATCTCCCTGGTTATGGCACTATCGCTGCCATATGTCATAATTGTTTTGTTAACAAGTAAGGTTAACTTCTCGTTAACCTTGTTATAATATTCTATTATGGTGTTCTGACCTTGGCGCAGAACACTCATCTCTTGCTCAATAATGTGAGCAGGCCTTTTATCCGCGTACGCAAAGTCTAATCGTGCTAAAATAGCATCGATGTTTAATACTGTCCCGTGATTGGACAATAGATCATTAGCCTCTTGTGTAACTTTGTTTCTCAATATTGTCAATGCAGCAAAATACCTACGGCTGCCTCTAGTGTATAAACTCATTGTGTTGTTTGCTGCCTCCCTCCAGCTAACGTATTTTCCCTGTCTTCCTGAAAATTCTGGCAAGGATTTTATAATATCGAGTGACTCATCACATCTAATCTGTGGGTCAATGGCTTCTATTCTATATTCCGCAACGCTAGCCGTTCCCGTCAATGTCCCCAATTGTCTCCTCAATTCGGATATCTCCGATCTCATCGAAGCGTTAGTCGCTGCAATGAGCCTAGCAACAATCGCCTCATTTTCGTTGACTGCCATTCTTGAAAATTCTCCTATTAAACTATCCAGGTTTAATTAAAAATGTTTTCCTGTTCACTGTCCTGTCTATTCCCTATAGTCCAGGTCTTTACAACTTATTAACATTAACAAATAACTTTTATTTGGCGAAAAGCGAACAAAATCTTCTGTGTACCCACACAATAATTCAACAATTAACAAATAACAATAAAAATTTATCACAAAGGATACATAAAATAAACAAACTACTCTTACTCAAATCCTTTGGTGTCTTCCTATGATGTCTTCTTATGATGTCTTCTTATGATGTCTTCTGGATTACCAGGGATCTTTATGTTCGAAATTTACCAATACCCAAACGGGTGAACCATACAAGGCTTTGTTTGTTTCGGACGCTTTTGTGCGTTTAAACCTTTTATATTTTTTTTTGTGTCCTTAATTTTTGTTCGTTTCGGACGCTTTTGTGCGTTTAAACTTTTTATTTTTTTTTGTTAAACTAGCTCACAAGTTGTGGTGTGTTTTTTTATATTTTTTTTTTTTTTTTTTCTCCTCCTTATGAGGATACTTATTTTTTATTTTTGCAAGGATTGTCCTCCTTTTTTTTTTTTAGTGTTTTTTTTTTATTTTTTCTCCTCCTCCTGAGGATACTTATTTTTTTAATTTTTTTCAAGGATTGTTCTCCTTTTATTTATGTGGTTTTTTTTAATTTTTTCTCCTCCTCATGAGGATACTTATTTTTTCTTAATTTCGTAGCAAGGATTGTCCTCCTTTTTTTTTGCTAGAAATTAGTCACACGCGCACATTACTCGGTTTTATGATACTTTATTTTTTTCTCACTTTTTCCCGATATTAACTTTCGCGCGTGTCCCTGCTCGGGCGCCAATTATATTCCTCGCAGGAGGAATGTGTAAAAAAATATATTTTTGCTTTTTTTGCTGAGTGGTAGCTTACCACAACCTTTATTCTTTCATCTCGAACTTCCACTTAAAAACTGCCTTACATTTTCTAGCTTATCCTCTATTTATTAGAATTACACAAGCAGCAGAGACGCTCGTTCTGCTTCATGGAAACAATACCAGAAATGTTTACATTACATTTCGGATGTTATTCCTCACATAAATTCCTAGAAGTCATTAAACAATTCTGAAGTGTCAAAATAGCTTTTGGATATAAATTATATATTAATGACCATGTGTGGACGATTAGCCTTCACATGGGTTCTTGTGTTACATATTTCTGGCACCGCTTTGGTGCAATAAAATTTAATGACTCTGCTAAAGCTTTGGGTTTGATAGTAATCGATGTGAAGCAAATAATTTTAAGAAATTTTGTTTATATTTTACATTTAAACCGTTATGGTTTGATGGCCGTTAACTTACATATTCTGAAAATACCTAAGAAAATAATACCTAAAATATAATATAAATATCGGTATGAGTGTAAGTACTCACTTCCAAGTTGGCCCAGCAACTCGATCATCCAACATTTCTTCTGCAATTGTTACCCAATCGGCGACCTGGTGGTAGCAATCCTAAGGATCTGCGCGTCAAAGGTATAAACATCGTCGGTATAGGGATATGTGCCAGAATTTGTGTAAATGCATTTGTACACACGAACTTCTGTTAAGAAGTTTCATATCTCCCAGTCTTAAACTAATCTCTGCGCGCCTTTATATAATTACTAAACTCTCATCACTATCATCGGGACGGCACGGATGATTTCCGTATTCTCTTGCGTCTTCCGAAGCTGTGAGAACCACGCTGTCGTATTCGGTTTACGTTGGCGTAGCTTTCTCATACGTTGCTTGTCATAGGAACGCCTTAAACACAACAAGGAGCACAAACCAAATGCCCATAACAAAGCGGAATCATGATGACGATACATGCATTTTAGGCGACATCGCAAAAACATGCCTAAAATATTCAATGACCTGACGAACATCACCAATTCTACGCCACTAACTCTCAATATTATTACAAAAAGACGTGTACGTCGTCTATAAGCGGCAATATCAAATTGTGATACAATTCGTCACGTTATCCTCATGAAGAGGTAATCTAGCTCAGGCTGCGGAATCTTTCGGGTGATCAAAAATCATATCGCAACGTCGCCCTTAGGTGAATAGTTTATTGTGGACAGAGGTTTCGTCGACTACATGAAAAATAAAAATAATTAATTAAAATAAATTAATTAAATGATACGGCAAACACGACACTCGGGTCGTACACAGTCTTAACCACTTAAATCTCCATTGTCGTTGTAGTTCAAGCCCCACCGCCAGCTGCAGACCGCATTACTTTGTGCTCCATGGCAATACAATGAAAAACCTTAGCATGTGCATATGTCCATCGGCGGCGGCATAAAATTCTATTAAAATTGGCAACCCAAATTCGCGGACATCGGAGGTTAAATTACATTGGACTGTAATGGACTTTTTATTTTATCTATGGTCTCCAGAAATTTTAAGTCGTCTAACTGTCCTTTACGTGAGTTATAGTTTAATTGATCCGAGAAAAATAGGCATAGCCGCAATTAAACTAGTGAATTTTTATTTTCACGACGCGCTTTGTAAGCGAAATTTATCTCCCAACGTCGTAAATGGTCTTGATCTTTATAATTCTTGCTTCCACACGGAAATTGTCTTAAGGTAAAGGCCCAATGCACGCTTGCTTTGCTTGCTTGGCTGTGAGAAATGTCAAAATCATTTTGAGCTCTACTAAAATGTATAAAAGTTGGCCAAATGTCAGCTTTACTTCACGCGCTTGAAGCGCTGCAAAGTTTTGAATTGCCCAATTCTCTATTTGACAGCTTTGGCATCATTTTTGACAATTCAATTTCCAATATGGCTGCTGATATTAGGCAGTAGGTGTATTCCCTAACAGAAAATTATTACAAATTATTAAAAAATTGTAAGAAATATCACCTGTTAAGCAAAAAATTTGCAGAAGAGGAAAAAACTCAAAACTTGTTCAGCACTTCGAGTCAACATTTTAGGGTTGTTTCTTAGGAAACTAACAGCTAGCTGTCAAGTGAAATGAAAAGAAAAAAATGTAAAGAATTACGCTCACAAAGAGCAAAACAGACAGGAAATCAAGAAACGGAAAACTACTAAAATTAGCAAAAAATTATTTTAATGCTATTTTTGGCTTTTAATTATTTTTTTCTAATTTCAAAGATTTCAATTACAAGCTAACCTAAAAATCTAATTGTGGAAACAGCGCATCAGCTATTTACTTGCAAATGTTTACAATTTTGTGTTCAATAACTTTGGTTGATAATTTTCTCTTTTTCTCGTTTTTACAGTAAATTTGTCACTGACGCTCTTCTTGCAAGTAAAGTTGTTGAACAAATCTTATTTCAGCTTGTGAAAATTTTACTAGCTGAAATTTGGAGCTCTCTATGATTGTTACTCTCACGCTTTGGCTCTCCTTCGGCTTTTTTGATTCAAGAAACGATTTGCTAGCACGAACTTGGATAAATATTCATAGCTAGCTATGTAATAAGAAACAAACCTTTTGTTTTATTTCTTTGGATTGCCGATTCAGCTGATTAATATGACAGCGTTCAAAGCTACCATTGGGCTATAGAAGCTTTCAAAGTAAAGCAAAGCAAACTGAAGCAAACAAAGCCAGAAAAGCAAGCGTACATTGGGCCTTTACCTTTATGCTAGCAGCAAATTAATTAATTAAATTATACTGTGCATTTTTCTCTGCACGTACAGAATTTTTGGTGCTATCTTGCATCTAGGCGGAAATAGAGTGGAAATTGTCCACGAGGCAACTAGAAATTTTCTCTATACTCACTTCCAATTCTATTGATTCTGGTAAATTCATTGTCAATGAGGTTGCCAATTCAAAACTCATTGTCAATTTCACCATAATGAATTTGCCTTGCTACTATCTTTACTATGAATTGTAAAATATTTGGCAGCCACTGGATATTTGTGTTTGCGGCGAATTCCTTCCTGCTTAGCAATGACACAAACCTCACTTTAAAATCTCCACAACAAAGTGAAGGCCAGTGTAGCCACTTCCATTATCCTGTTCCACATAACTCAGCGTGTTTATATCCAGGAGAGTATCGTACCTGTAAAACTGTTCACTATTTGAAATTTTGGCAGTGTCAAGCCACAAAGTATATTTTCATTACAGTATAAACAAACAAAATTTTCATTTTCATTTTCACTCCACATTCAAAAATTAGTTAAAAAATATTTCGAGAATGGCCACACTGAAACGACAACGATCAGTGGCGCTCAAACTACTGACCTACAATTCGCAGCTGTACTTCTCAAACTGTTTGCCTTACAGTTTTACAAGTGTGGTGACATACATTTCTCAAACTGTGTTGCCCCACAGTTGACAAGTGTGGTGACGAGCGTTGGCGACTTTTTTGATGAATATTCGTAATTTTCTGCGCAAAAATCGTCAATGATTTGATTCTACTAAAACCGCGTTATAAATCATACAATTTTTTTAAGAGACGATAATTCAAAGCTGTAAAAAGTTTATGCGATATTAAGCGTGTTTTCAATTACGCTGATCCTGAGCCAGATAAAATGTTTCTATGTAAACGCAAAAACAACGTTTTTAGCCCTATAAAAACTGATAAATTTCGTGTTCAATTTATGATCCGGTTGTTCGATTCGTCTCTTCCAAGCTGCCAGTGGCTTTTGCTACACTACAATATTTTTACAACAATTCTCACAAGCTTTCACACATTGTGCATGTGTGGTGCCATGACACAACAATTTATATACATTAAATGCTTACAAAAAGAGGGGGGGGGGAGGCCAAAATTATTGAAAGTAAATTTTCAAATTAGTCCTTCCAATTCAACCAGGTGGCAACACGAGGGAGTGTGGAGAGTTTTTTAAAATTCATTTTTCCTTCCAATAAAAATTCATTCCATAAGTCCAGTGTTGCGAAATGCACTAAAGCGCACCCATCAAACTAAAACAAAAGTAACTAAGAATTTTTGAGGGATTTCTTTGCTGTATGATAAATTAGCGACATCACGTGATGTTACCGCAAAAATTCAACTTAAGTTCAATAAAATCCTCCAATAAAGTCCTACTCTTGTACATTCCACTAGCCACCCAACCAACAAAAAAAAATGTTTTTTTTAATAAATTCTGTTGCACTCACGATCCCAAAAATTCCTTTATTAGAAAATGGGTCGTTTTACGCAATCGCGCCGTAACTTCGAGGCAGCCAATTAGGATTTTCCGGTTCCTTGCCGTCTGTGCAGCAAAAAGCACCCTACTCGCCTGTGCCCGATTTTCAGGGCCAAGACGGTGGAAGAAAGGTTGCGGGTGGTCCTTCTGCATAAGTATTGCCCCAATTGCCTCTCCCCATTCCACAAGGTCGATATATGTAGCAGCCGCGAATTTTGCCGTCGGTGCGGAGAGAGTCACCATACGACACTCCATATGGATGGGGTAGAGGCAGTGTGTTCCGAAGCGGACAATTTGTCCCTGGATGCACTCTCGATTGAGTTGTCTGGCCCTACCAAGTCATGGGCACAGCAAGTGGAAGAGGAGGAAAAAGAGAGAGAAGAATGATTAGGTGGTTTAGAAGTACCACCCAAACCGTCAAAAGTGTTTCGGCCACTGCTGCAACATGAACGGGGTGGATCTGAAAATACTTCATTCAGGCCACCACGCCGTCCGACCAATGAACGACGTGATGAAGTGGAATCAACTCCATTCCGCACATCGCGCCGATCATCTGGTAAGGCGGAACCATACCAAAAACCGTCCAATTCATACAAACAAAATACATCAACGACGCAACCTGGGCTTAGAAGTGGGCATGATTCTACAACCACACCATCACTTGCAAAGCCATTTAGCGCGATCTTGCCTACGGCAATTGTGCGCATCGAAGCCGCAGGGCGCTTGAATTTAGTACGCGCTTTAATTGATCCCTGCGCCCCAAACACGATAGTAGACCGCGAGTTGGTGCGAGACCTACAGGTACCTAGGGATGGCAACTATAACCGGAAAAACGATTATAATCGGTTAATTTCTTTCGGTTAACGGTTAAAATGTATCGGTTTTTTCCTTTTGATTATTTTTTCGATTAACCTTTTTCCTCTAAAGTCGAAAATAATCGAAAGGAAATAATCGAGAATTACCGCCTTTTCATTCGAGTCCGAATTCAGTTACCTACGGTTTTGTGAGTATATCCAAAAAATCGCAATATACGTTCCCTCCAGCCAGCGTTGCCGTATTGACGATTTTGTGCAATGATTTGACGATTTTTCTCAATAAATGACGATTTTTTCGTTTATTGTATATTTTTTTAAGGAAAGTGACATTATTAAAAATTTAAACCATCTCAGTACAATAATTAAATGGCTATCTTCATGAAATAAATCCTTATATTTTGTAAATTATTTTTCAAGGCAAAATGTTAGTATTAATGAATGATTGATGATGTTATTTAAGTAAGCGCAATGTGCAGATAAATGTGCACAGCTTTTTTTAAATATGATTTCATTTATATACGGATTTGTATTAATTCGTACCTCCTTAAAATTGGTTTTGGGAAAATTTTCCATTAAGGAACAACGCCCCGAAATAAATGACTTTTTCAGCGGGGTAGAGGGGCTCTTACAGGACTTGGAACTGAAATCAAAAATTTCCGGAGGCTTGTAGTTTACAAGATATTTGTTGTTAAGATTTTAAAATTTACCAAACAAAACACGAAAACTACGATTTATTTCCGAGATAAAAGCACGTATTAAAACGAGAAAATGCATATATGTATGTGTGTAGAACAATATTTTCGTTGGCGGCCTTCAGCCGCGCTTTAAAAAAAATAATCCTCAGCCGACATAATTCTCTGGGGTAATATCTATGGACCCATCTAACCTTAACGACAATTATCTCGTAAACTGTAAACTTCCTGCAAGTTTTGATTTCTGTTTTGAGATATCTGAGAGCCCCTGAAAAAGTAATTTTTTTTTCGTGGTGCGCTTTCTTAGTGGAAAGCCGACACTTTTTTGTTTATAACGTGTTTTTAGTATTGACGATTTTTTCGCTGAAATTACGATTTTTATTATTATAATAAAAACGAACACACATACATGGTATGTATAAAAATTAGCTTGTTTGTCTTCTTGGGGTACTACGTATTAATTGATCAGTAATTGTAATCGAAAAACGGTTATAATCGGTTAATTCCCTACGATTATTCGCGATTAATAATCGAACCCTTTCGATTAACCTAAAAAACGGTTAATCGATTATTAAATTTTTTTTGCCATCCCTACATGTACCAATTGAACGAGGCCATTGTGCTCTGAAAATACGCGGCAAGTACAGCATTGCTGGGACCGTGATAGCCCAGGCGACGATTGCGCCACATCATCTCCGCCACAGCCCGTCAAAGGCGTTAGACCCAACAATAGCAAGTCGCTTCCAGTTTATGCGACTTGCTGATCCAGAATTCTATCGAGCTTCTCCGGTGCGACTGACACTGGGCGCTGATGTCTACGCACAGATCATGATAGGCGGTACACCTCCTACCACGGTGGAAGGCCTCATGACCCAGGGCACGATTTTCGGCCTCACCGTGTCGGGGGCATATAAATTTTAAAATACGAAAAAAAAAATATCATTATCATATTTAATACATGTGACGGACTTTTCCTTTGAAGCTGGGGTAAGCTCAGTCCGTCCAGGATTCCTGGAAAGAAAAAGGCCTATTCCTTTTCCAAGGAAAACAACCTGTAATTTCGATTACGATATATACCTTTATTTCAACAAAAGTTTCTACTTCTACGTTTTCTAACTACCCTGATCTCTTAAAGGTAGTGAGGTAAAAACCCTCTCTATCTTCCGTCACCGAGGTAAAAACCCTCTGTGAATATAACTAAGTTCGAGTGGAGTGAAAACCTCCAGTCAAACTCCTTATCAGTGGTAAAAACCCACTGACAATATACCTATCAGCTGCAGCCTATTACTGCAACTGATTTCCTCTTCAAAATGTTCGCCCTTTTATAGCGATCCTGCGCGCAGGCAGCCCGTTATCTTACACTAATTATCCTTAGAAATCAACATCTATGTACATATGTATATGCTTATATATTTACATATTTTAGCTTAAGCTTAGTTTCACGTATGTATGTCTGTTTGTATATCGTTGCCTTAGCTTTATTCCTTTCCTTCTTTGTGCGGGCCTTCTCTCGTTTGCCTAAATGCGGTGGTGGGTTTTTCTATTGGCCGTGGCTGCGCTTGTATACATGTATGTTTGTGTGTTCGCTGTAACGCTGCGTTGACTCGGGTTTTCTGTTGGCCGTGGCTGCGCTTGAATACATGTGCGCTTGTGTGTTCGCTGTCACCGATCGGTCGCGCTGAGTTCAATCGCCTATGATCTGCACAATTTCCACTTGCTATCTGTATGTATGTATATTAGAGTGCCCATCAAAATAAATGCGTTTTATAAAAAATATATTTTGTTGCAGTGTATATATATTATGTATATAAAATTCATTTGCATGTAAAATTCAGGTATTTACGCTATGTATATATGTATATAAATATATATATATATATATATGTATGTATAAATTCATTATGTAAGTACATATTCATTTGATATATATGTAAGTATGTATGTAAGTATATTAATTCATTAATATATGAATGTATGTATAAATTCATTTCGTATATGTTTCGATTGCGTATGTAAATATGTACGGAATTGTGGGGGACACCTAATCCTCAGGATTGGGGTCCTCACACTCCCCCCTCACCTGCAGGAACAATGCTCACCGTCACCAAACCTGTTCTGGTGATTCGTACGCGGAAGCGATGTCCGTCGACGTCACGCCTGAACGACTTGCGGCCTCGTTTTTGCTCTGATGTTAGATGATGTGTTATGTCCTCGACCAGTTTTACTGGGAGCGGGTCGACTCCCGATACGTTGGTCCACGCTTCTTGGCAGGTTGATGTCTTCTCGAACCACTTCCATATCTCACCTGCTATATCATCTACCCCTTCGTCGTTGATGCTGTCTACTCCCAATACGCTGCCTTGGAGGATGCCGTCGCTGGCCGCCAGTGGCGGATCCACGGGGGGGTTTTGGGGGTTCAAACCCCCCTTTTGGTTTATCATAGATCCCAAATTAATGCATTTATAGCTTCTGCGCCCAAATTTCCCAAACTGATCAAGGAAAACTCTATCATTCCAAAAGCAATGGTTGGATGGGTTTAGCTGTCCAAAGAAAAAACTTGCCATTTATTTTCATTTATTTTCAGATTATATTTTTTTTTTGCACATATATATATGTGTGAAAAGACAATTTCGCACTTGTCGTCCATCGAAAAAGATGCGAGCATAGTAGGTAGTTGAAAGAAATACAATTAAAGTACAGCGTTTGACATGCACAATGTAAATGGCTCGTTGGCGTAGCTGTAGCGCCTTTGATTCGCATTTTGTCGATCGCGGTTCGAATCCTGCCTGCGGTTGGTATTTTTTTTTTTGGTTTTTTTTTTATTTATTTAAAAATTAAAAAAATATTTAAAAATGAATAAAAAAATATATATTTTATTCATGTATACTGGGCACACCACATAACATCCAAAATATGTACCTACATGCGAAAAAAGTTCATGTAGGTACCTTTGGACGCACGTGCATAAAATAAAATTTGTCAAATGCTATTCGTAAATTGCCAAAGCGCAAATTTATTTTCTTTTCTTTCTTAAGCCCATATGACACTAGATACGTTTTTTTTTTCTGGTATTCTACCAGGTTTTTTGTGTGAAGGAGATGGTCAAATAGAGTTTTGCGTTGGTGCAAGCGAGCAAGCTATATTGAAAAAAACCAAGGTAGGTTTTTTGGCATTCGGTCATTTTTTCTTACAATTGTTTCAATTTGACAACTAGAAAATAAATTATATTTAAAATAAAAAATATGTATATGGAAATACAAATTTTAAATTTGCCACTTGTAAGCTTCTGCTTTGGCCGCAAGGGTAAAGAAGAAGTCTGGAAGAAAAATTATATTGCGTACTGGCTTCCCTTTATAACATGGAATACACAGCTATCCTTCCCTTTGGGTTTCATAACTTTTTTATTTCAGTAATTTAAATTCAAATTTCCAAAAAAATTAATTTTGAAATAAATATGTATTATTTTGATTTAGTTTGAAGTTTAATGTCAATCAAATTGCTTTTGAGTATTTGTCTCTTTTCAACCTACAGGGGAATTGTTTTTGTATTTTGACTTCAGGTGGCTTTTCCAAACCAAAAAAACCAAGGAAAAAATGTAGTGTCATATAGGCATTATCCCTATTTTTATCGGGATTGTACAGAATTAATTTGGTCAGAAATGTCTGAATCGTTGGAGAAATTGCCTTTTTCAGAGGCATTTCGCAATTCTTGTTTAATTTAATCTTTTAAAAATTTGAGTATATAAACACAAGAACTTCAATAAAGTAAAAATTCTATTAAAAATATAAATATAACCAAAAAGTACTACATACATATATTCTTATTTATTTTGGCTTTAAATGCAAGGGTAAGTGAAATTGATGATCAATTTCCCACCAATACCATACGATACTCATTCGCACGTACCAATGCAAAAATATACATACATACGTTAGAAATGTTATTTAGAACTTCAATTGAAATCTCCTGCACTTTATGTGATGACATACATATTGTTAATTTGGAGGGTTTTGAGTTTGGTATTTTTAAGGTCCGGGAAAGGCGCAACTAGTATATAGAATAATAATAGTAGGTGGTATTAGTCCATATTTTCACCAGCGTCTGCCCTTAAAAAACATCTTCCAAAAAAAGAAATTTTCAAAACCCCCCCCTTGCCGAAATCCTGGATCCGCGCCTGCTGGCCGCTATGCTAAGTGCATCGCTGTTGTTAGACGGGACGTTGTTGTTGTGTATGCCGTCTCTATCTTCGTGCATGGCTATGGCGTTGCTGTTGTTCGGTGCGATGTCGTCGTTTTGGGATACGGCGTCATAATTGTACGGTGCGGCATTGTAGTCTTCGTCTGTCGCGTCGTAATTTTCCGGTGCGGCTGTGTTGTTTTCGGCTGCGGCGTCGTGATTTTCTGGTGTGGCGTCGCATATGTACCACTTTGCTGGTTGTTGTTCTGGGTCTTCGGGGTCAACGTTTCTATTGTATAAACGCATGCGTAGGGTGATGCGTCTGTGGAAGTCGATGAAACCTCGTCCAGGCGTTTCGCTGTCCTCTTGGCGTATACTCAGTTCGCCCTGTCGCATGGTTGGTATTCCATCGTCCTCTTCCTCACTTTCCGATGATATGGAAATCGGTGTTGTGGCCCTCTCCACCTCTGTTGCGTCGTTATGCGCCCACTCCAGGTAATCACTGGCCGACACTTCCTCTTCGTACACTGGGCTTTGGATCTCGTTGTCACGGCTGTCTTCGTTATTTAAGTAACCGAACACCTCTGTCCCCTCACCATCGTACTCCTCGCCTCCATACGTTGGGCTTTGTATGCCACACTCGCTGCTAGTTTGCTCCTCTGCCACCTCCTTGGCCTTACGCTTGAACGTTACCCGTAACGAACCCTCCATCGTCGATTCGATTGTGTAGTCCGATCCGCACTCACTCATGGTTGTTTACTATTTAATCGTTCTAACTAATTTTCTTCGATCATTATGCTGAAACATTGTTTTCGCGCAGCGGCTAACTGGACCAAAATCACTGACCTACGATTCCTTTAGTTTTGTTGGTATTTGCTATGATTGATTTTTGTCATTTTGTTTTGTGCGATGTCCGCCTCTGATCACTGCTGCTTAGTGCTGTAGCTTTGTGCTAGTGTTGTGTGCCAGTGTTGTGTGCTAGTGTTGTGTGCCAGTGTTGTGTTTAGTGTTATCAATCCCGGAATTTATTAACTATTTATCGGGATTCCCAATGTTCGCTGTGCTCGGTCCTGTTGGCCGCTTGAAGAGTTGTGATATCACATATTTCATTGTAGCGGTCCCGAAATGGAATGAGATCCCGAAAATGTCGTTCGGCGCTGATGTTGTTATATATCCCTGCGCATTCAATTCTAGGGCGGAAATAAAAAGTGATGGTATATTGACTCACCTCACACCCATTTTGGTTGGCGACGTTGCTAGCATATTCCATTGCTAATTCGATCCCGTTTTCCGTGGTGGGAGTGCGACAATGTATCCGCTCTATTCGCCTCATAACCGGATCCCGTGCAATTATTTGCTGATCCCGATCTCTAATTTCCTCTAAACTACTTGTGTGGTCTTCGGTGAAGATTGAACCATAAAGCGCAACAGCTCTACCCTCATTTTGAGTCCCTTCGTTCGGCGTTTCGACTGCGGGTTGTGGGTTTATGGTGCTTACTAATACCGGTGAAATAAAATTCGTTATGCGGTGTGGGCCACTGTATCTTCGTCTGCCATCGCCCATCACAACTCGTGTTTCCACTTGTTTAAACGTTGCAGCCTCCATCGCCATTGCCATCGTATCACTCACGAAACTTCTTGTTGCTCCTGTATCGATTGCTGCCATCACCTGTTTCCCATCCACTGTTACCTCCGCCAAAATTCGTCCTTCTGTCTCCCTAAAACCGCTTGTGCTTTCTACGTTCGAGGTTGCGGTTCTGGGCGCTCCACCCCTCGATACCAATGGGGCCTTTGACCGTTTCCCTGCTGTCCACGGCAGCAGTCTCGCGTCAATATGCCTCGTCGACCACACGTCCAGCAAAAGTCTTTACGTTCGTTGCGGCATCCTCGTGCAAAGTGTCCTCTATCGCCACATCGCCTGCACGCTTCTCTAACGTCTACATGTCCTTGATTTGAGGTTTGTGTTTGGTTTTCTAACGTGTTCCTTCTCTGTTGAGCATCGTTGTTACTTCCCGCATGTAAATAATTGTACCGCTCCTCTTGCCTTCGAGGTATGAACGGTCTTGCTGTTGGCTTTAATTGCTCTCTGTCGGGGGTGATATTGTCATAATCTTCGATTAGACTTACCAACTCCTCAAGATTCTTGAATTCGTTTCGTTTTACGTATAGTTGGTATTCTCTGCGTGAGTTGTGATAGATTCGTTCTAATTTCTGCTGCTCCGTATAACCCGTGTGTCGCATCATTCCTTGCAGAACCAGTACATAATCCTTAAATTTTTCTCCTGGCCTTTGTACGCGTTGCCTTACCTCATCGTCCAAACGTTCAAAATATTTTGAGCTCAGAAAGAATTTGAGAAAATCCCTTTTGAACGCATCCCATTCTTGCCAGTGTTGGTTGTTGTTTCTAAACCAAATCAACGCCTTATCCTTGAGTAGCTCCGGAAGTGCACGTGGGATGGAATTTCTATTGATTTCGTAGCCATCTGCCAGCTCTTCGACACGTTCTATAAATTCCAGTGGATCTTTCCCGCCGTCATAACGTAATCCCCACTTCCGTACTCGGTCCATCGTGCATGTAGTTGGTTGTTGCATTGTGTACATTGGTGGCATTGTCGTGCCTCCGTATCTCGGCGCTTCTCGTGTATCCTCATACCCACTAGTATTTTGCGGCGATTGAGGTCTGCTGCCACCAGGTGATTCTACGTGCGTGCTCCCCATAGGTGTCGGCGGACATACTGTATTCGTCGGCTTTGCGTGTTGGAGCTCCAATTCCTCGAATCGACCCTGGAGTTTCTTGTCGTTGGCGTTTGCTTTAATAAACGTTACTAGACGCTTGCGTTGGTCGTCCATCGATCCTAATCCTTCCAACTCGAATTCCACGATGTATTTTGATAACTCCTCTCGACTGAGGTTATATACCCACGACACCTTCACCATGGCTATGGATTATTCGTTGTCTCTTTCTTTGCAAGTCGTATGTGTACGTGTATCCTCGATGCTTCTTAAATCTTCGTGGTGTTATTACCCTTGTATTTCTGCTCCAAATCCTTACAAAAAAATTTTACGTGTCTCAGTTTGTTAGAGTCCCTGCTCGGGCGCCATTTGTGACGGACTTTTCCTTTGAAGCTGGGGTAAGCTCAGTCCGTCCAGGATTCCTGGAAAGAGAAAGGCCTATTCCTTTTCCAAGGAAAACAACCTGTAATTTCGATTACGATATATACCTTTATTTCAACAAAAGTTTCTACTTCTACGTTTTCTAACTACCCTGATCTCTTAAAGGTAGTGAGGTAAAAACCCTCTCTATCTTCAGTCACCGAGGTAAAACCCCTCTGTGAATATAACTAAGTTCGAGTGGAGTGAAAACCTCCAGTCAAACTCCTTATCAGTGGTAAAAACCCACTGACAATATACCTATCAGCTGCAGCCTATTACTGCAACTGATTTCCTCTTCAAAATGTTCGCCCTTTTATAGCGATCCTGCGCGCAGGCAGCCCGTTATCTTACACTAATTATCCTTAGAAATTAACATCTATGTACATATGTATATGCTTATATATTTACATATTTTAGCTTAAGCTTAGTTTCACGTATGTATGTCTGTTTGTATATCGTTGCCTTAGCTTTATTCCTTTCCTTCTTTGTGCGGGCCTTCTCTCGTTTGCCTAAATGCGGTGGTGGGTTTTTCTATTGGCCGTGGCTGCGCTTGTATACATGTATGTTTGTGTGTTCGCTGTAACGCTGCGTTGACTCGGGTTTTCTGTTGGCCGTGGCTGCGCTTGAATACATGTGCGCTTGTGTGTTCGCTGTCACCGATCGGTCGCGCTGAGTTCAATCGCCTATGATCTGCACAATTTCCACTTGCTATCTGTATGTATGTATATTAGAGTGCCCATCAAAATAAATGCGTTTTATAAAAAATATATTTTGTTGCAGTGTATATATATTATGTATATAAAATTCATTTGCATGTAAAATTCAGGTATTTACGCTATGTATATATGTATATAAATATATATATATATATATATGTATGTATAAATTCATTATGTAAGTACATATTCATTTGATATATATGTAAGTATGTATGTAAGTATATTAATTCATTAATATATGTATGTATGTATAAATTCATTTCGTATATGTTTCGATTGCGTATGTAAATATGTACGGAATTGTGGGGGACACCTAATCCTCAGGATTGGGGTCCTCACATACATATATACATAAATACCGATGAATTCATACCATCATACTCAGATCCATACATATATATATATACATTTGAATTTCCTATGCAAACACCAAGCAAACCACGTAGTAATTTTTCAACTATATAATACTAGCTACTCATGTTCATACATAGCGCTAAGAAAGTAATTTATCACTGTGGCACGCTGACTTTAAATTATTCATACTGTTGCTCGTGGCAAGGGGGCCGGCATGTTTAGACCAAGAGTCTAAATATTTCGGCCATCTCTAATCCGCATTTACGTACATATATATAGAGCACAGTTTAAGTACACACATACATACAAATGTATAAAGCCGCTGTCTTAAGTACACATACACATATGTATAAAGCCGTTGTTACGACAGCCTTTGCCCCATATGTTAAATGTACGTATCTGTAACATAGGTGTGCAATTGTACGGGTCAATGTTAAGTTTCGAACAGCGTGAATGTTAGTAACAGAAAAGTCAAAGTGGTATCTGTGTGTATGTGTCTCTAAGCCACGGATCGAACCCGAAGTTACGATTGGCTGTATCTTTGTCCATATATGGATATTAATTACTTTCGCGAAAGAAAGTAACGTTTTATTAAATAAATACATAAGGCGACAGTTAATTCTTGTTGCTTGTCCGATTGTCCAACCCTCTATAAAAGGGCGTTTAATATGGCCAACGGGTCATTACAGAAAATTTGCGGTCCGATTAACTTGTGAAGTCGTGTTTAGTGAAAGTGCGGAAGAAAAATAAAGTGTAAGTGAAGTGTTGTGTAGTTTTGATAATTTAAAAGTTGGATTTTTTTTCTTATTTAAATATGAAAACTTACTAAGAGAAAATTTAAATAAGAAAAAAGGATTCAACTGAAGTGACTAATTGAATTACCATAAATAAATATATGAAATTGTGTTTTACAATAGCCACAGAAAACAAAAAAAAAAAAAAAAAGGTGACTTAAATCTTAGATTTCTGTGTGTGAAGGAAAGATTAACTATCGATTACAAAAAAAAACAAAAAAAAAGTTATAATTATTGCGGTAAGACGCCCCAACTTTGACTAATCGTCGCCGTCACCACTTCATCCTACCGAGCGCTAGTCTCCTTCAAGAACACCCAGATGCACCAGGAGGAATTGGAGGTAAGTCCACGAATCACTTATTTATAGGTACATGTATGGATAGACGGACATAAGTTGGTATGCACGTATGTAGGTACGGATATATGTACGTGCGTCCAACGGACTTAAGTATATCTGTGGTCACAAGCAATAACCACTTAAGTCCACTTAGGAAGATTTCGAGTTATATATACCACGTTATTCTCCCTTTAAAATTTTATATTCCTGTAAAACCCCCATGCTTATAACGTAATTCAGTCAAAAGATTTAAATAAAAGCATTTAGGCCTAACGTACAATATAGGTATTTTAAACTGGCTATAACAGCCAAAGTAGATTTATAAAGTTAATCAAATTTCTTGATGACATTTTATGTTTACAAAGTTTGATCGTAGCACTGGCGATTGCCCACGGAGTTTGCGTCCATAGTTTTTAACCGACTTGTATGATTTGGTCAGAAACACCTTCGAATATAAAAATCAATTTATCTCGAAATCATATTTTTCGACTTAAGCGATTATTGCAAATTGCTACAGATATGTATGTATATACATAGATATTTTTTTGGTGTCATTTTAGGTCGCCACAAAGGACCTCCACCAGACTTTGGGCATCATCAACAACAGACAAAAAATACAGTACCCCACATTTACAACAACCACACAATCATCCACTCACCACTACACCATATCAATAGCCATTTAAAGTCACATTTGCAGTTAAATATAAATATTCGCCAAATACACAATTACCAACTACAACAACCACACAGTAATCCACCGAATCCGTCAATACCCAATTACAATAATTACAACAGCAACGCAATCCAGTTAACACCAGGACCCGGCTAAGACAAAGTTTACACCAATCCCAAAAACAGTCATGCTAAAAGAAAAGATATTTTGTTAAGCCATCATGTTATGTATATACATACATACATGTTAACAGAATTTTAGTTGGTCATCATCTAACAGCTGGGCTACAGAAATTTCCTTACATAATACAAATTAAGCCCAAAAGCTGAGTGAGTTCAGCGGCCTACAGTCACAGAGATACATACATACATTCATATATCGATATAACTCTGACATACTTATTATTGGAACGTCTGGTTATCGGGACATTGGATTGGGAGGAACCAGTGGGAGCGAAGAAAAAGCGCGTACAACAACAATTCAAGCCAACAACTAAGGGGGATTCCACAGAGGAGCGTCATCACAAGAATTAACATTTTTTTTGTATACTTTGTTTACCTACGTATACAGCCTTTCTACCGATATAATTACCATAGTATATTTCTGCATACCTTATAAATTAAGAATCAGTACGGCATATCCAAGAAAAGGGTCATAGATTTAAGATTCCGGGGTTTTAGCAGATTTTCATAAATTTTCTTTTTTTTACTTATTTTGTTCCATTCCACATTCCTTTTGCTTTTCTCTAATTTACCATTTTTACATGGTCTCATTTTTCGGTTATTACATTTCATTATATATTCTTTCGCACACGTCTTCCACGTGTGAATGCATGTCCAGCGAGTTGTTATTACTCGTTTCGTTTTGGTCCAGGTATTCTTATAACAAAAAAAAATAGTAGTTCCATTATAGTATCGCACTAATTTTTAATTTGCAGTTCAATCTATTATATAATTGTTAATCTTAACAGATATATTTCCCTTTGTTTCTTTATATTCACACTTTTGTTTCGCAATTCTAATTTAATTGATTTATTATATTTTTATTTGCGCTTAATTGGTGGTGACTCGCTCGTCGCTCCCAAACACGAGCGAGTGATCAGACAATTGACTAAAGTTAGTGAGAGGTGCATAAGCACGTAAATTGTGAAGTGAGTGCGTAGGTAGGTACGTATGTAATAATATTGATATCGTATATTTGCAAAGTCTCTCCCTCAGTAGCAGCAGCGCATGTGGGTGCCTTCATCGCCGTGGTGAAAAGGTGAGTTATTATTCATATATATTGTTGTTTTTTTTATTTACATACATAAACGTATTTACACCGAGATCGTTTATTTTTATTTTTGGCATACATACATACCTACACCTACAAAAGGCTCTTTTGTCAAGATTTGTTTCATTGAGAGTTTTTTTTGTAGTTTAAGTACCTTTCAGATACTAGTATATGAATATATGATATAGGTATGTGGATAAGTATAGTTCAAAACATATTTTCATTTTTATTTTCCGCATAGTAATTTGAAATTAATTTAGAGGTAGAAGGTGAAGTAAATATATAAATATTAGGCTTAGTAACAAAAAAGAAATAAAATAAAAGAATATTTGTAAATAAACAATTGTTGAATTTTTAAACCCTAGCCTCATCTTATTTTTTTTTATGGGTTGAGGAAAAATAAATTAAAAAAATGGAGGAGTAAAATTTCTGATGTTTTGGTGTGGGTGTTGCTTTAGTGCAAATAAGGCTAGGTAGAAATGGAAAAAATGGACATTGACTGACGTTCTTCTCTGACGTATAATGACCGAGTTTGGGGGCGCTGTAAGGTAATAGGAGTCAGCACAACGCCCATGGCTTCGCGTGTTTACGCTGAAGAGGGTGGGATAGACTCCATCGGACTGGACAGGGACAGTTTCTTATTTCCATTCTTTCTCCATCACTTTCTTCATATGTCTTTTGCACCGTTCCACTATTCTTTCTCCTAAGGCATGATTTTTTTGTTTATGTTTCTGTGGGTAAAGGGAGGTGGAAAAGAATCCACAAACCGTCGAGCTAGCCTGGGTTGCAAGCATGCCTGCCCTCCACCTCACCTCCACCCGGTGCAAGCAGAAATGTAACAATGGCGCCCAACGTTTAGCAAATCCACGAATTTTAATTTTTGCATCAACAACATCCGTTGCAACATTTTCATGTCTATAGTTTGCAATTTTCTTAACCAGTTTTCATTAATCACTTTTTTATATTTCTTTTTCTTTGCTCCACATTTTCTTTTTGTTTTCGTTTTTCATTCTCCTATTCTTTTTCTATCGGACGGATAACAGTCAAAAGGGTAGCATCAATTGCCACTTTGGCAATTGATTTGTACGCTTTTGACTGGTCAGGGGGTTTTCCCGTCTCAACTTCATGGTGCCTCTTAAAATCCTCAACAGGCCTAGGAGTAGATAATGAAGTTGAGACGGCGAATAATGATTTTTTTTAGTTAGAGAGGTGGAAATACTATTTAAGCTACCGTAAGTTTGGTTCATCACCGGCCTTACGTGAGGTTTATAGCTTCATCCACCTGGGGGTAAATTTGTAGTGGTATTTCATCATTGAGTAGATCGGCAGCCGCACTAGGAGCCAGCACTCTGAGTGTGTTGTGCCTCGCTTAGTGATGCAAGAAACGATGTGACTTTGACTTTGGACGCTGACAACCACTTATACATGCAAGCAACTACACTCATACATTCCTACCATAACCTTGCGATGGCAACACTCAACACACCAAAACCAAGCAACATATTTTAATTATATACATATTTAAGCCACGTTACATCTATATTCACGGCAACGTAAATTTTAAAATTTTTATAATATATGTATACATGCATATAAGTACTTACAGATAAATACTTATATATATATATTTTTTTTTATTAGTCATATTCAATTTCTTCCTGATTTGTTTTAACTTCATACTTTTTTATACATATGTATGTATATAATTCAATTACAATTCAGAAATTTTTTTTTTAGTTTATTTTGATTTACCATTTAATAAATAAACATATTTATTTATTTTTGAATTAGTTTAGGTTATTATTTTTGAATTTCCCTATTCAGATTTCCCATTCTAATAAAATTAAATCCTTAATTTTTTTAACAATTTTATTTGAGTTTGGGATTTAAGTGAAAACTTTTTATTGAATTCAATTAATTTAAAAATTTTTTATTATTAAATTCTTTATTTTTATAAACTTTGTAAATTTAATAAAAATTTTTTTTTTTGAATTATTTGATACATTTTTATAACTTTTGTTAAATTGCTAAATAGTTATATTTTTCATTACTATTAAATTCTTTGCATTACCATTTTTGAGTTTACATTACTCCCAGTAGTTTTATAAATTTTTTTATCATATTTAAGTAAATTTGGATTTGAATTATTTAAAGTGATTTTTTCTTATAATTTTAACGGTTATAACAAGTTACCATTATCCTAAGTTGTAATTCTTGTGTTACACAGTTTTTTCTTAGAGTTTTAGTGAAACCCTTATTACCATTTCCAAATTTTTTATTTATTTGAATTTTCGTGAAATTAAAATTTCCTTTAGATTTTTTTTACTATAATTAAAATTCTTATTAATATTATACATTATAAATTAAAATCTGGACTTACTAAATATAATTTTAATAATTTTTACTGTTATAAAAGTTGAATTATTTCTTTATTTTGAATTGAATTTCTATTTATTTTTTTTTGTTTATATTTAAATTACTTTTTATATTTGATACCAAAATCTTCTTTGCTGCATTATATTTTTCTACTTAATTTTTTTATTTATTACCCTAAAAAAAAAAAAAAACAAAAAAAAAAAAAAAAATTTTTTTTTATTACTTATTGAATTCTTTCATTTTTTATTCGTACTTGGATTAAATAAAAAATTTTTTGTATTAATTTTCAACACAAAACCTTTGGAATTTATTACAAAAAAAAAAAAAAAAATTACGATTCTTATCATTGCCATTGTATTGTTCGATTGTTTATACATATATATCCATACGTATATCAACATATATATATACATACACTCTCTGATCTATACAGAAATCTTATTTTTGTTTATCTTTGAAATTGAATTAAAATTTTGGATCATAGTTTGTTTTCTTAGGTTTGTGTTTGTTGTTGTTTTCAAACCCCTATTTCGGTTCGATCCGCAGTCTGATTGTTCTGTGAATGGAAGAGAGGGAAGAAGAAGCTATTGTTCCTGGTGGCTTAGGAATTTTGGATTCGAATCGTAGGGTTACACGAAGTGTTGCCAGGGCTTTGGAGAATCAGCAAGCGGGGGCGACAGCTAACCGATTTGATTTCAGAAATCCTAGGCAATTAGAGTTAGGGCCTACAGACTATTTTAGTCGCTATACTGCCAGGATTTTTGATACGGCTATTGTTAGAGAGTATCGTCGTCCTGTGGTGACGTTTACAGAGGAGGTGTCGGTGAATAGCGCGAACGATAGCCTAGATTTTTCTAGGAAAATAGACCAGCTTTTTGAGATGTCGGACAGTGAGCAAGGGGGTTTACCGGCCAGCGACTCGAACGGCGCACGCCCGAAACAAAGTGGCACTGGGCCTAGTCAACCTGCACCAACTGTTGAGCAGCTGAGCCGAATGATGGCAATGATGGCGCAGCAGGGCGACATGATGGCTCAGTGTATGAATGCAGTGCATAACTTACAAAGCCATGTGGTGACTAGAGTTGGGAAACTATCGATAGTAGCACCATCGATAGTTTTTGATAGTTTAAAAAAAACTATTGATAGTTTTCGATAGTCTTAAAAAAATGAACTATCGATAGTACTATCGTATTTAAATGATTCCTGGAAAAAATTTTTTAACCGCCAACAAATTCATATTTTATACATATTACACGTATGTATGTACACACAAGACCACGGATGCCACTGTTGGTTGTTTCCAACCAAACTTGGTAGTTTTTTCTGATTTTGAGTTTTTTCAATAAATTTTGGTTTTTTGCAATAAGTATGTGAAATTCAAATTTTTTTTGAAAGAGTTTTTTAGTGCTTAGCACGAAATTTTTATTTTTAATTCAATTTTTAATTGTTGGGGTAAGTGGAAAAAAATTCAACAACTATTTACAGCGAAGGTTGAGTGTATAGCTATTTCACGAAAAACCATTTTCGATCATCAGCACTCTTTTCGGAAGTGGATGCACCGGGGATTGAACCCGAGTCCATTCCAACTTCAGCCGCAATGACCCAACGGATAAACACACTCGGCCATTGAGACTCTGTGCAAGCTGTTGGATTTTCCCCACTTTTGCCTTTTTCATTTTCAACATTAACGTTAGTGTGTATATGCTTTTTGCATATATTCTCCACAAACGTGCTGAATTTTTGTTGTAGGCAGTTATTTTGGTTATTTTTTTTTACAAGTACCAACCATTCACAAGGCATTTACGCCTATGCCCAAAATATTGGAAACGCGACATTTTGACTATGTAATTTTAGCCAAGGACTCAAAACTTACCAATAGCTGATATTCTCAATTCACAACTTGAAATAGTAATGTAGATGGAGATGGAGATTTAAAAGTTGTAAAACTATCGATAGTATACATTACCATCGATAGTTTTCGATAGTTTTGAAAAAACCATCGATGGTGTTCGATAGTCTAAAAAAAAAAAACTATCGATACTATCGATAGTGCCATCGATAGTTTCCCAACTCTAGTGGTGACTCTAAATGATCGAGTTGCTGGAGTGGAGACGTCTGTGCTCGCTAACCGACCATCTCAGGAATCGACGCCAGAACACAGAGCCAGACGATCTAATGCAACAGAGCGTGAGTCGACACCGGAGCGCAACATACCCAGAAGTTCCACTACGACGGGGCGCGAGCGAGAGCGAGAGCACGGTAATAATAATACATATAGTACACCTAATAATCCGCCTGCCTGGAAGAAGCTCGATTTGGAGAAATGGTATGTGAAGTTCGACGGGACCGCGAAAGGCATCACTGTCGAGAGTTTCATATTTAGGGTAGATAAGCTGCGGGAACAGCATAACATTTCCCATTATCAACTTTTCACAGATTTCCATTGTCTGGTCACCGGTAACGCCTTGAAGTGGTACTGGCAGATCCTCGAAGACCATGCGGAGGATCCCAGCTTCGGCTACCCGGAATTGAAGGCCGAGATGTTAGCCCACTTCAAGACGGCCGAGTCTGACTACGAAATAATTCGAGAGATAATGGAACGAAAACAACTGATTCAGGAAACTTTTGACGAATTTTATAGTGAGGTACACAACTTGACGTTTCGTCTCAGGAAGAAAATCCCCGAAAAGGAGCTTGTTAGCATCATAAGAGGAAATTTGAAGCCGTATTTGGCCAACCTTACGTTCGCGTCCAAGATGGAAACACTCGCGGAACTGAAAAGCGAATGTAAGAGGGCAGAGAGGGTGATGAAGGATAACAAGAATCGGTCGAAAACAGTTAACGAGATAGCCATGCATGAATTTGATTTTCCGCATAAGATAGAAAGCGAGGTGGAAGAAATTGCTAGGCCGCAGGGAAACAAGCCGCCACAGCCACCAGGAAACAACCATCTTCCGAATGTGTCTGTGCCATATAGCCCCACTGCGTCATCGTCCAATGTCAAATCGTTTTGTCCGTCTCCGTTTCACTTGATGTTATGTTTTTCATGTGGAATGCCTGTCGACCATTTTATCAAGAATCCTGTAGAAGCACAAAAAGATAATAGGTGTAATTCGTCTTTCCATCAAATGTTTTGTTTTGCTTGTGGTGGTAACTCGTCCTTTTGTGTGTTTAAACCAGGTACGGGAAACTCCAGGATGGCAGAGTGCTCCGGGAACTCGCGCCAGACAAAGATGCTCCCGGAAGCCAAAAAATAACTATTCTAAAAAGAGATGTAAATAGAGTAGAGAAGAAAACAGAGAAGAGTCAAGAAAAGAAAAATAATAATAACAATAGAAAAACTTTGCATCAACGAAAAATAGAATACGAAGAAGCCAGAAAACGAATCTTTTGCGAGGAAGTCCTTCAAAGAAGAAATAAAAGAAAATTTGATAAAATAAGAAAGTTGAGAGAGAAGACAAAGGATTTCAAACGAATTCATAATAAGATAATCTCAACAATAGTCACTATTAAAGGAGATAATAGGTTTTTCGCTAAAGCAAAAATCGGTGGTCAGGAGGTGTTAGCGCTCCTCGACTCCGGAGCAGGAGCAAGCTGCTTAGGCAAAAATTGTTCAGAGTTGTTAAAGGATAAAGAAAATTTAATAATACCAGTGAAAGGCCAAAACATCAGAACGGCAAACGGGGGAGAAACGTCGGTGACAGGCGTAATAACGCTTCCTGTCGAATGGGACGAAATGAAAAGAGATATGGAGTTTCTTATAGTGCCTGGTTTAACGCAAGAAGTGTATTTAGGTGTTGATTTTTGGCAAGTGTTTGGTATGAATGTTGTGAATAGAGTAAAGGATGTGTCAACAAAGGTTGTCGTTTCGGAACTCGTGCCATCCGAAGACGATTTATCTTTTGAAGTGGTGCAACATGAACTTACTACTCAAGAAGAAGTTGCACTGGAACGAGTTAAAGCCAAATTCCCTTCTTTCGCAGTTTTAGGATTAGGGAAAACTGAAATTGAAGAGCATATAATAGAAGTAACAGACGAGCATTTACCCGTGAAACAGAGGTTTTACCCGATATCGCCCGCGATTCAAAAATTAGTTTATGCTGAACTAGATCGTATGCTAGAGCTAGGAGTAATCGAAGAAAGTAATAGCAGTTGGAGTTCGCCAGTGTCGCTTGTCATAAAGGCACTAAAAATCGGCTATGTTTAGATGCTAGGAAGGTCAATGCGCGTACAATAAAAGACGCGTATCCGCTGCCCCATATCGATGGCATTTTAAGCCGTTTACAAAATACGAGATATATTTCAGCCATTGACCTTAAAGATGCCTTTTGGCAAATTCCGCTCGAAAGAAGATCTAGAGAGAAGACAGCGTTTACAGTGCCGGGTAGACCTCTGTATCACTTTACAGTCATGCCATTCGGGTTGTGCAATGCTGCACAAAGAATGTGTAGACTGATGGGCAAGGTAATACCCGCTTCCCTTCGTGATTCTGTGTTTGTCTATTTAGATGACTTGCTTGTGTGTTCAGTAGATTTTGTGTTACATTTGTGTTTGTTAGAAGGGGTCGCTAAGTGTCTACGAGAGGCCAAACTTACAATAAATGTTGAGAGGAGTAAATTCTGCTTTAAATAAGTTAGGTACCTGGGTTATGTAGTAGGCAACGGGTGTATTCGCACAGATTTGAATAAAGTTGCAGCAATGCGAGACTTCCCAGAACCCAAGACCCCAAAGCAACTTAGGAGGTTCCTAGGGATGACGGGCTGGTACCGACGCTTCATAAAAGATTACGCGACGATAGCAGCACCGCTGCATGAGTGTCTTACAAAAGACAAAATTAAGAAGTTTTCTATGACAGAGGAGGCAATGGTTGCATTCGAAACACTGAAACAAAGTTTAATGTCTGCTCCTGTACTGACTCACCCAGACTTCGACAGACGTTTTTACATACAGTGTGACGCATCGACTGACGGGGTGGGGGGAGTACTGTTTCAACTAGACGACGAAAATAACGAGCGACCAATTGCTTACATGTCCGCCAAGCTGAATCGTGCCCAGCGCAATTACAGTATTACTGAGCTGGAGTGTTATGCGGCAGTGTTAAGCATTAAACGTTTTCGACCCTACGTGGAAGGACTGCCTTTTACAGTGATCACCGATCATGCTAGTCTAAAGTGGTTGATGAACCAGAAAGATTTGTCTGGTCGACTAGCAAGGTGGAGCCTAAAGTTGCAAGCTTTTAACTTCGAAATTGAGCACCGAAAAGGGTCGCAGAATATCGTGCCGGATGCGTTGTCGCGTGCGGACATGGCTGAAATTACATTAAATGACCGTATGTTAGATGTGTGCTTGGACTCACCATTTTTCAAGACGTCTGAGTATGACGAGCTCAAAAAGACTGTGACAGACAATAAAACCAAGTTGCCAGATATCTGTGTGTCGGACGGATACGTTTACAAAAGGACTCAATTCAACCGGGGAGACAAAACAAAAGAGGACCACGCTTGGAAGCTCTGGGTTCCAACTGAGTTGCGGCAGGGTCTTGTAGAATCGGCACATGCGTCACCATCGTCAGGTCATGGTGGCATAAACAAAACATTATGCAAAATTAGAGAAAAATACTATTGGCCAGGTATGGTTAATGACGTGCAGGAGTACATTAATGACTGCGAAATATGTAAAGGTAATAAAACACAAAACGCTTTTAAGAAGCCGATGATGGGCAAACAACATGCCACTGAGCGACCTTTTCAGCGTCTGTATATTGATTTTATGGGTCCGTATCCGCGTACGTCTAGTGGTAATGTTTATTTGTTTGTGTGTCTTGACCATTTTTCAAAGTTTGTGTTTTTGAAACCGATGCGCAGGGCTACATCAGCTGAATTAACGAAATTTTTAGAAACGGAAATTTTTCATATTTTTGGCGTACCAGAGTACATCCATTCTGATAATGGAAAACAATTCATTTCCGAAACATTTAAAACATTTGTCGCGAAATATGGTACGAATCATATTAAAACCGCATTTTATTCGCCACAAAGTAACGCAGCCGAGAGAGTTAATAGATCAGTGTTGCAAATGTTAAGGTCTTACATTAAAGAAAACCAAAAGAATTGGGATAATTATGTTAGCGATGCTGCTTTTGCACTACGTAGTGCAACACATTCGGCAATCGGCCGATCGCCTTATGCAGCTCTCTTTGGCTTGCCAATGATACAGCATGCAACATCTTATGAGCTGTATAGGAAATTAGGTGCTTTAAGAGATCCAGATTGCGAGGTTTTGTCCGGAAAAGAAAGCATTCAATTAATTAGGGAGAAAATTATCAAGGAATTGCGATTAGCCCATGAGCGTAGCGCTAAGGTTTACAATACCCGTAGTAGAGATGTGAAGTTTATTGTAGGACAAGTGGTATACCGCCGTAATTTCAAACAGAGTTCTCAGATAGAAAATTATAATGCCAAATTAGCTCCCAAGCAGGTCAAATGCATAGTACTAAAAGAAATTGGAAATTCTATGTATGAGCTGGGAGACATGAGTGGAAAGAAGAAAGTCGGGGTATACCACGCTAAAGATATTTTCGTAGCTTAGATGTTGTACGTTTTATGTTAGTAATATGTTGTTTTTGTTATAATATGTAGTGTTAGATACGTGTTTGTGCGTATGTAGATGTGCAATAGACGAAGTACCTATTGTACGGATATCAACTGTATTGACGAAACAGGATTTATTTTTATATTCTTGACTATTAATTTTATCTTTATGACGTTAAGGCTAGCTGTGATATTTTTTTATATTTTTCTTACCTGTGATATTTTTTTCTTATATGTATATATAGACCAGTGTGGATATCTGCAACCGTGCAGATACATACTTGGTCTACCAGTGATAATTTGATCTGTGATATTTTTATATACATATATATTGACTTACCTGAGATTCAAATCTGTGATATTGATTCACTTATTGATTTATTTAATTATTTATTTAATGACTTATTTATTTATTTTTATTTATTTATTTATTTAGGTATTTAAGTTCATTTTTTTTGTAATTATTTATGCAATTATTTATTTATTTTATCAACTTGACCATTACTTATAGTTTCAACTGTGATATAGTCGTAAGTTGCTGAAAATTGACGTCTCCTTGCATGAGAATAAACTGAACGCTTGTAGCTTAGTAAAATGAATCGAGTTGTAGTTAGTAGTAGAATAGGAAGCTATAACTGCCCGGCTTGAGGTCATGGGTCGAGGCCACACGTTAGGGGAAAGGCCGCGTATGAACTCTTTTACGCACACGTTCCATGTTGCAGGCACCATCGACGGTTGCGAGCCTGTTACGACAGCCTTTGCCCCATATGTTAAATGTACGTATCTGTAACATAGGTGTGCAATTGTACGGGTCAATGTTAAGTTTCGAACAGCGTGAATGTTAGTAACAGAAAAGTCAAAGTGGTATCTGTGTGTATGTGTCTCTAAGCCACGGATCGAACCCGAAGTTACGATTGGCTGTATGTTTGTCCATATATGGATATTAATTACTTTCGCGAAAGAAAGTAACGTTTTATTAAATAAATACATAAGGCGACAGTTAATTCTTGTTGCTTGTCCGATTGTCCAACCCTCTATAAAAGGGCGTTTAATATGGCCAACGGGTCATTACAGAAAATTTGCGGTCCGATTAACTTGTGAAGTCGTGTTTAGTGAAAGTGCGGAAGAAAAATAAAGTGTAAGTGAAGTGTTGTGTAGTTTTGATAATTTAAAAGTTGGATTTTTTTTCTTATTTAAATATGAAAACTTACTAAGAGAAAATTTAAATAAGAAAAAAGGATTCAACTGAAGTGACTAATTGAATTACCATAAATAAATATATGAAATTGTGTTTTACAATAGCCACAGAAAACAGAAAAAAAAAAAAAAAAAAAAAAAAAGGTGACTTAAATCTTAGATTTCTGTGTGTGAAGGTCAGAACCACCTTCGAATATAAAAATCAATTTATCTCGAAATCATATTTTTCGACTTAAGCGATTATTGCAAATTGCTACAGATATGTATGTATATACATAGATATTTTTTTGGTGTCATTTTAGGTCGCCACAAAGGACCTCCACCAGACTTTGGGCATCATCAACAACAGACAAAAAATACAGTACCCCACATTTACAACAACCACACAATCATCCACTCACCACTACACCATATCAATAGCCATTTAAAGTCACATTTGCAGTTACATATAAATATTCGCCAAATACACAATTACCAACTACAACAACCACACAGTAATCCACCGAATCCGTCAATACCCAATTACAATAATTACAATAGCAACGCAATCCAGTTAACACCAGGGCCCTATTCCACAAAACAACTTATCAACTTTTCACTTTGCACTTTGCAAATTTTTCGTCAATTTGCAAAACTTTGTGTTCCACAGAATTGTAAAATTTTATAAGTTATAAGTTGATTTGAAAAGTGTAATTTGAAAAGTCTTTGCAGTTTTTGTACTCTCTTTTCGATTTCTGTTCCACGTACGTTCTCTTGTGCAAAGTGCAAAGCTACTACTGAAAAGTGTAACTTGCAAAGACTTTGCAAATAAATGCGCTCTTTCGTTCCTCAAAAACTGTAAATTCTATGTTTGCAAAGGCGAATTTGATAAGTTTGTCAAAAATTTGCAAGGTAAACGATCGCTTTGCAAATTCACATTTTTATTACTAGTGAAGTTTTTCAAAATGTTAAGACGTGAGTTTTTGTTCGACGTAGTGAAGACGCGGTTATAGGAAGAAATTATAGAGACCGCATTAATTGTTCAGGACTACAAAGCTTTAATTTTAATGAGTGCTTCCGTTTAAACCAAACACAAGTTGATTTCATTTTAAATAAAGTTGGTGAATATGAAAAAAAGCAAATATATGAAGTTCACATAATGTTTATTTACAAAAATACTATATTATAATAATAATAAACAAAATAGCAAGTGATACCAATAAAATTATTTGCATGTATAAGCAATAAATTGTTTTACTTACGAATGTTCGACTATTCCATTGCCCAAACAACACTGAAATAAATTTTGGTATAAATTTTAAACTTTTTTGGTCGATATATAGGACACGACCGATAAATTCTTAAAATTTAAACTTTGAAGAGTTTAAAAGATTTTTAAACTTTTAAGGTTAAATTTTATTCCAAATTAAGATTTATTTTAAGCCTTTCAAAAGTTTAAAATGTAAACCTTTTTATACTCAGCTGTACTAGTACACAGAGTATTATAGTTTTAATCACATAACGGTGGATTGCAACAGAATGAAATAATCGAGATAAATATACACTTCTATATATCAAAATGATCAGGGTGAAAAGAGATCTCGATTGAGCCATGTCCGTCCGTCCTTCCGTCCGTCTGTAAACACTCTAACTCGCGCAAAAATTGAGATATTTCGATGAAATTTGGAATGCAAGTTGGTATAGAGACTAGGACGGTTGGTATTGAAAATGGGCGAAATCGGACCATGACCACGCCCACTTTTGCTATATAGAAAAAATCGGAAATTTGGTATCTCAGCTACTAATATAGCTGGAGCGATGAAATTTCACCCACGTATTGAGCTCAGTCCCATATGAAAAATTTGGTGAAATTTTGGAAAATGTGCGGTGCCACGCCCACTTATTAAGCGTCAAACATTGAAAGTTTTATATCTCATAACTCAGAAACCATTGAAGATATATCGATGAAATTTGGTACACGTGATTTACATACTTAGGCAAACCTTTGGACAGAAAATTGTTAAAATCGGCTGACGGCCACGCCCACTTTTATATATGGGAACTATAGAGTGGCCTAATAAAAACATTTTAAGCCATAACTCTGTCAAATATAAATATCTATCACTGAACATGAGTCCAACTTTGGACATAAAACAAAAAACACAAAAATTTTGGAAAATGGGCGTGGCACTCCTTTTAGAAGTAGGAATATACGAGATTTCTTAGCCTATAACTCAACAAATAATTGATATATAATGACGAAGCTTGATGTGTACACTTTTACTACTTGTGGTAATACATGTTCAAAATTTTAGCGAAATCGGTGTGAGGACCACGCCCACTTTTATGTATGGGAACTATAGAGTGACCTAATAAAAACATTTTAAGCGATATATAAAGATAATTCATTGAAATTTAAAGATAATTCATTGAAATTTTGTGGCATAAGTTCTACAATAGACCGGAAACAAAAAATATAAAAATTTTGGAAAATGGGCGTGGCACCGCCTCAGTTTATACAAAGGAATCTACGAGATTTCAAAGCCCATACCTCGACAAATAATTGAGATTTTTTTAACGAAACTTGGTTTATACACTTTAACAACTCGTGTTAATAGACACGCAACAATTTATTGAAATCGGTTTATGACCACGCCTACTTTTTAACAGATATTTCTGGAACACTCTTTGGGAATGTGTAACGTGACATCTTTGTAACTATAAGTCATAAAGAAATGACATTTTGCAAAAAGATTCATATGCTTAGTTGGATGACTGATAAAAATTTTGAAAATGGGCGTGGCTACGCCCACTTTATTCAGCACTCGCTTTATATAAAGTACATCGTGTTTCCATCAAACACAAACAAACAATGAAAGCATACAGCTGAGTATCTAATGTTCGATTCCACTCGAACTTAGGCTTCCTTGCTTATTTTGGTTTAAATTAAAAAAAAATTTCTGCTCCCAAATCCTCTTCATGCTTTTCCCTATTGTATCTTCTTTCCTACCTTATTTTTCTCCTTTTCTTCCATATTGTTCTGCCCCCAACATCCCCTTCATCCTTTTCCATATTTCATCTTTTTCCTATCCTCCGTTTCTCCTTTTCTTCCTTCTTCATTTTATCTGTTTCCATAATTATTTTGTTTATTTTTTTCTCCATTCAAACAACGCCACACAGTCGTTCATTCAAATTGTCTAATAACTATAATAGGCGCGTTAGAATGAATACTTTTCCGGCAATCCAGCTCCGTTTAACTGACACATACTTCAATTTCATATATTTTTTACGGCAAAGTTGAAGTACTGAATGTGTCGATCGGCATTCAATTACATATAATTCCACTCTGCTGTCAGTTAAACGGATTGCTGGATTGACGGAAAAGTATTCATTCTGACGCCCCTATATGTGAGCCTTTTATATTGTTTATTTCTCGAAAAAGCAAGTTGGAATTTCAAATCAAAAATTAGAATTTTTTCATTGAAATAAAAACTTACGACCAATAAAAGTTTAAAATTTAAACCTTAAAAGTTTAAATGAGAAAAAATGTAAGATTTAAGCCAAAAAAGTATGAAATTTATTCCAAAAAATACTTAGAAGTATTTAAATTTTTGTAAGTTTTAATTTTAAACCAAAAAAGCATAACAAACTTTTAAACTTTCGAAGGTTCAAAATTTAACCCAAAAAAGTTTTAAATTTCTTTCAAACCAAATCAAAGTTTTAAAAATATTCCAATATTTATAACAGTGAAGCTATCCCTCGCATAAATCCATGTTTTTTGGGCCGACGCCAGTTGCAGTGACTGGGCTTTATTTAAAACTTCCTCCCAAGCTGCCTGCTTATCTAATTTATTAACCTTCAAAATGAAATATAAGCTTAAATATGTTCTAAATACTCACAATAATTTTATAAAAACATACTTACTTTATTGTTTCGAAAGCTAGCAAATAAATTATCTTTTTGTTTCTTTAATTACATAGATTTAGTACGGCTAATTTTTTCTCTATTTTTATTTTTCGGCTTATAAACACACAATGCAAAGTGAAAAGAATCAAAACAAATGCAAAGACGTGTCAATGCTTTGTGGAACACCTTCCACGCTCACTTTTCAATAGAACGCAAAGACTTTGCAGAGAGTGAAAAGTCTTTGCAAAAATATGTTCCGTTAGCAAAGACTTTGCAAAACTAAGCGCAACGCATAGTGAGATTTGCAAAGAATATTGTGGAACAGAAACACTTTTCACTTTGCAATAAAATCGATAGTGCAAAGTGCAAAGTTGATAAGTTTCTTTGTGGAATAGGGCCCAGGACCCGGCTAAGACAAAGTTTACACCAATCCCAAAAACAGTCATGCTAAAAGAAAAGATATTTTGTTAAGCCATCATGTTATGTATATACATACATACATGTTAACAGAATTTTAGTTGGTCATCATCTAACAGCTGGGCTACAGAAATTTCCTTACATAATACAAATTAAGCCCAAAAGCTGAGTGAGTTCAGCGGCCTACAGTCACAGAGATACATACATACATTCATATATCGATATAACTCTGACATACTTATTATTGGAACGTCTGGTTATCGGGACATTGGATTGGGAGGAACCAGTGGGAGCGAAGAAAAAGCGCGTACAACAACAATTCAAGCCAACAACTAAGGGGGATTCCACAGAGGAGCGTCATCACAAGAATTAACATGTTTTTTGTATACTTTGTTTACCTACGTATACAGCCTTTCTACCGATATAATTACCATAGTATATTTCTGCATACCTTATAAATTAAGAATCAGTACGGCATATCCAAGAAAAGGGTCATAGATTTAAGATTCCGGGGTTTTAGCAGATTTTCATAAATTTTCTTTTTTTTTACTTATTTTGTTCCATTCCACATTCCTTTTGCTTTTCTCTAATTTACCATTTTTACATAGTCTAATTTTTCGGTTATTACATTTCATTATATATTCTTTCGCACACGTCTTCCACGTGTGAATGCATGTCCAGCGAGTTGTTATTACTCGTTTCGTTTTGGTCCAGGTATTCTTATAACAAAAAAAAATAGTAGTTCCATTATAGTATCGCACTAATTTTTAATTTGCAGTTCAATCTATTATATAATTGTTAATCTTAACAGATATATTTCCCTTTGTTTCTTTATATTCACACTTTTGTTTCGCAATTCTAATTTAATTGATTTATTATATTTTTATTTGCGCTTAATTGGTGGTGACTCGTTCGTCGCTCCCAAACACGAGCGAGTGATCAGACAATTGACTAAAGTTAGTGAGAGGTGCATAAGCACGTAAATTGTGAAGTGAGTGCGTAGGTAGGTACGTATGTAATAATATTGATATCGTATATTTGCAAAGTCTCTCCCTCAGTAGCAGCAACGCATGTGGGTACCTTCATCGCCGTGGTGAAAAGGTGAGTTATTATTCATATATATTGTTGTTTTTTTTATTTACATACATAAACGTATTTACACCGAGATCGTTTTTATTTTTGGCATACATACATACCTACACCTACAAAAGGCTCTTTTGTCAAGATTTGTTTCATTGAGAGTTTTTTTTGTAGTTTAAGTACCTTTCAGATACTAGTATATGAATATATGGTATAGGTATATGGATAAGTATAGTTCAACACATATTTTCATTTTTATTTTCCGCATAGTAATTTGAAATTAATTTAGAGGTAGAAGGTGAAGTAAATATATAAATATTAGGCTTAGTAACAAAAAAGAAATAAAATAAAAGAATATTTGTAAATAAACAATTGTTGAATTTTTAAACCCTAGTCTCATCTTATTTTTATACTCAGCTGTACTAGTACACAGAGTATTATAATTTTGATTTCCTAACGGTGGATTGTAACAGAACGAAATAATCGAGATAGATATAGACTTATATATATCAAAATGATCAGCGTGAAAAGAGAAATCGATTGAGCCATGTCCGTCCGTCCGTCCGTCTGTCCGTCTGTACGCACGATAACTCACGCAAAAATCGAAATATTTTGATGAAATTTGGAATGCAAGTTGGTATCAAGACGAGAACGGATGGTATTGAAAATGGGCGAAATCGGACCATGACCACGCCCACCTCCCCTATATAGTAAAAATCGGAAATTTGGTATCTCAGTCACTAATATAGCTGGAGCGATGAAATTTTACCCACGTGTTGAGCTCAGACCCTATGAAGAAATTTGATGAAATTTTGGAAAATGGGCGGTGCCACGCCCACTTATTAAGGGGCAAACATTGAAAGTTTTATGAGTCATAACTCAGAAACTATTGAAGATATATAGATGAAATTTGGTACGCGTGATATATTTGCTTACGCAAATGTTTTGACGAAAAATTGCCAAAATCGGTTAACGACCACGCCCACTTTTATATATGGGTATTATAAAGTGACCTAATAAAAACATTTGAAGCGATATCTCTGTCAAATATAAAGATATATCAATGAAATTTTATGGCAAGATTCCAACTAAGGACATAAAACAAAAAACACAAAAATTTTGGAAAATGGGCGTGGCACCGCCTCCTTTTAGGAGCAGGAATATACGAGATTTTGGAGCCCATATCTCGACAAATAATTGATATATTATGACGAAACTTGGTGTATACACTTTTATTACTTGTAGCAATACATGTTGAAAATTTTAGCGAAATCGGTTGACGACCACGCCCACTTTTATATATGGGTATTATAAAGTGGCCTAATAAAAACATTTTAAGCGATATCTTTGTCAAATATAAAGATAATTCATTGAAATTTTGTGGCATGAGTTCTACAATAGACTGGAAACAAAAAATAGAAAAATTTTGGAAAATGGGCGTGGATACGCCCACTTCATGCAGCACTCGCTTTATATAAAGTACACCGTGTTTCCATCAAAGGCAAACAAACAATAAGCATACAGCTGAGTATCTAATGTTCGATTCCACTCGAACTTAGGCTTCCTTACTTGTTTTTTATGGGTTGAGGAAAAATAAATAAAAAAATGGAGGAGTAAAATTTCTGATGTTTTGGTGTGGGTGTTGCTTTAGTGCAAATAAGGCTAGGTAGAAATGGAAAAAATGGACATTGACTGACGTTCTTCTCTGACGTATAATGACCGAGTTTGGGGGCGCTGTAAGGTAATAGGAGTCAGCACAGCGCCCATGGCTTCGCGTGTTTACGCTGAAGAGGGTGGGATAGACTCCATCGGACTGGACAGGGACAGTTTCTTATTTCCATTCTTTCTCCATCACTTTCTTCATATGTCTTTTGCACCGTTCCACTATTCTTTCTCCTAAGGCATTTGTTTATGTTTCTGTGGGTAAAGGGAGGTGGAAAAGAATCCACCCACCGTCGAGCTAGCCTGGGTTGCAAGCATGCCTGCCCTCCACCTCACCTCCACCCGGTGCAAGCAGAAATGTAACACCGTTGACTTAATGAAATTAGGTTTTCTGAGAGTCAGCGCGCTTTCCTTTTGAAATACAGAAATCACTTGCGATTAATACAGCAGCCACATCGGTAAGTTCTTATACATACATCCATCCATTTCCATACATTACAATTTTTCCATATTGTATATGTATCATACAAAATCCAAATTCATATTTTCCAATACAATAAATCCGTAATTACATCCTTATTAGAAAAAATCTAATTATTTCCTGTGTTTTTATTCTTATTTTTCTCGGCAGTAATTCCTTTATATTTTCCTGAGTGCCGTGGCATCCGGAAAATATTCAATTGTTATACCGGCTTTTCTTAAGCACAGCGCTACTTCGGACAATACGGACATATGGACATCAAAATCTTCGGACACTATTAAAAGATCATCTAAATATACAAAAACTTGATTCTTCAACTTCGGAGGGATGACGCGATCCATCAAGCGGCAAAGTGCTTGAGGGGCGTTGCATAAGCCAAAAGGCATTACACAGTATCTGTACAACGGACGATTTGGGACGGTGAAACAAGTAAAGTCTCTAGAGTTCTCTGCGAGTGGGATTTGCCAAAAGGCACGACGTAAATCTAACGAGCTTATGAATTTTGCCTTTGGTATTCTACTTAATATACCGTCGATGTGAGGCAACGGGTAGGCATCCTTCACAGTAACACTATTGACTTTTCTTGAGTCTAAACACAAACGGACTTTATTTGGCTTTTTAACTAGAACAACTGGACTGGACCATGGACTATTCGGTGATTCTTCAATAACACCAAGTTTCAACATCTCATCGATTTCTGCGTGGACAAGTTTCTCTATAGCAGGGGATATAGGGAAATATTTTTGTTTTATCGGACGGACATTTGGCTCAAGTTCAATGATATACTCCATTAAGGAGGTTTTTCCTAATCCTTCTTTTGCGAAGCTAGGAAATCTGTTTTTAATAATTTCTAATTGTTGTTGCTGTTCTTTACTTAGTGAAATGGAGTTTGTATCTTCATTTGGTAAAAGGGATATATCTGCGACAATATTGGGTGCGATTTGGAACTTAATCCAAAAGTCAATGCCGAGAATAACTTTTTGGGCCATGCTAGGCAGAGGCGGATTATCCCTAAGGCAAACTAGGCACTTGCCTAGGGGCGCGTAGTTACAGGGGGCGCGCGAGCTCAGAATTTTTAAACCAATAAAGAAAATAACATATCGACGATTAAGAATTAAAGCTGATCTATAATAGATCGATAATAGATAAATCGATTATATTGCACAAGCATCGATATATTGTGCAATATTGCGCGTTTGTTGCGTCGTCAGGCTTGCCAGTACTGGCGATTTGTCGCCAAATTGGCGATTTTTTACAAACTTTGGCGACCAATTTATGAAAATTGGCGATGGCGACTTTTTTGGCGATTATCAAAATATTAGATTATATTAATAAAAAAGCAATTACTTTTTCAAGCCTTTTTCTCAAATTTTGGAAGTTTCTTCATACAAATTTTTGTCAAATTACAAAAAATTTGAGAAATAGCAATTGCTTTTTGTTTATTAATACGTCCCATTATCTCCACTTTGCCAATAAATCTTACGATATGTAGAGATCTATTGAGTAAATAAATATATACTACATACTCTGGCAACCATTTTCTGCACACTTGAGTGCAAACCAAAATTTTGGTCTGCATACTCGCCTATCCACGATACGACGGTCTGTAAAACTTTGACACCCTACGGGACAGTGAGCTTCAGCTGACACCGCACGTGCTGTTCATCGCTGACATATGTTTTGTGCATCGTCGACAGCACTTTCTTAAGGGCCTTGTGAGAAAAGTGATGCCTGGCTTTGCGTACGTGTGATCTTGCATCACTTTCTCTCTTATGTACTTTGGCTATCTATTCAAAATAGGTTTGTCTCTTTTACTCCAATCACAAGTGATCAAAAACAATAGCACTCTAGTTAGCAGCATAGTTTATATCTATAAGTTGCGACACTCTCAGCTGATCGTTTGGCATGCTGTGCCTGTCACTATGTAGTGCTGTGCAAAAGTTACAAAAAAAAAAATTGAAATGAATTTTGAAATCGTTAAATCTTTAAAATTATTGGGTGAATTGAATTTGTAATGCTATATTTGTAGCAATAATAACAAAAAATTAACATATTTTTGAGTGTTAATTGATTTTATTAGGAATTTTGGCAATTTTCTTGTGAAGATTTTGCTACGTTTGAATACAACACTGTGGTCGATTCTTCTTCATATTTGGTTTATTTAGTTTTCCATTCTCCCATTGACACATAATGTGTCTGTCACTTTTTGCAACAACAATTCCCATGGTTGAAATTTGTTTTGATGGGAATACAGTGAGTCACAGTGAAAGTGCGCCATCATTTATTCAGAAATTTTTATTATTAAATATCTTTGTTAACAATTACTTGACTTTCCTAATCTTTTTGCGACGGAAAACTTTCAACAACATGCCAGAAATTATGAAAAACAAAAACATACACATATGTACGCGTCACAATCAAAGTAAGCTTTCTGGCAACTCCAATTTAAATACTTAAGGTTTCTCTCTAGAACACCGATTATTATTTTTATCTTATATATTTTTACAGTTCACATTTTACATTATATTTTAATTATATAAAAAAAAACCAGATCGGGCAATTTTCGGGCAATTACGTCGGTTACCAGGTAGCCATTATTTTATTTCTTATAACAAAATAGCCATGTTAAGCATTTTGAGATTAAGAAGGTTCACATTTTATGAGATATCTCCGAAGCCAGTTTAGGTATTGAAATTAATCAAATGGTTTATGGCAGCATTCATAAACACCTTTCGTTTGATACCCATATTGTACTAACACATTTTGGTGCGCCGATAACTCCGAAACCGGTCGAGATATCGAAACAAATAATACCTTAAACTTTAAGTTGAGCGTCTAGCAATCCAATATAAAAAGTTTCGTTCAATTCCATTCAGCACTTTTTGAGTGATACGGCCACAAACATACGGACGGACAGACAGACAGACAGACAAAAATTCTAAAAATGGTTGATTTGGATTCTACTGGCTTAATAATGCTTCCCCCAATCATTTTTTTCTCGATATCTGCAATGTACAGACATCGACCTGTTACAATTTTATTATATGTAGAGATTAACAAATTATCTAAGCTTTTACATCATCTATATCTACATCTACACTAATATTATAAAGAGGAAAGATTTTGATTGTTAGGGTGTAAAACAAATAGGTAGTTAAAATTTATAGTATTATGATGGCCATTTATGATCGGTACAGGGGCGCCGAGAAAGTGGCTGCCTAGGGCGCTCTGGACCTTTAATCCGCCACTGATGCTAGGGATGACAAAAAATTTTATTATTTTTGATCTGTTTTCAAATTCGACGCTTAAATCAATCGTTCCAAAAACTATTTGCTTCTTGCCATCTGCCGTGCAAACCGAAGTGGTGTGCTGGCGAAGTTGTTTTCCTTTACATACATTTTCGGCTAGCGATGAACCTAAACACGAAACTTGTGCTCCACTATCTAAAAGGCCTAAATACTCACTATCAGAAATTCTTACTTTGGCATATGGCCTAAGATCAAACGCTTTCTGTTCGATTGCACAAATAAATGTTTTTAAATTTTTATGGCCTCTTTGACATTTCTCCAAAATTCGTTTGCTCGGGCTGATGAACGACTTGGAATTAAATACTGTTTCGAATTGGTGCTAAATATTCTTTTTCTAGCCTCATTGTATTTGTTCAAACGTAATTCATAGGGTATAATTACGCGCGTATTTGTATTAGTTACGTCCGGTAAGGTTACACAAGCGCTTTTAATGAGTGCGCCTGGGCGTATGAGTGATGTGGTGTAAGCATCGCAGTCTGATTGGTCTGGTCGTACAAGCAATTTTACAACGCTTTCTTTTGGCGGTCGTCGCGAGGGTTCTTCAACGAAACCTCGCTCGATTTCGAGTTTCCCTGGATGCAGGTTTTGCATGTAGGTCTATAGGTGTTGCTTGCTCCGCAACCATAACAAAAAACTGTTCTCTCCTCAATGCAATCAAAATACCTATGGCCTTCCTTTTTACAGTTCCAGCATACCAGCTTTGATTTGGATACTTCGTCAATTTCATACTGCATAGTGGCTGCCAGGTCATCCTCATCCGCACCTTGCAACTCGTTAACAAAACGGCGTGTGTATGGTCGTTGATTTGCACTTGCTGGTGGTATGGTGGACTTCGCAATTTGGCTAGAAAGGTTTTCTCCTTTAAGGCAAAGCCTACGCAATTCAGCCAATGAGATAATTGGCAAATATAACAATTGTTGCCGCACCTGAGGTCGTAAATTGTGTTGCAAAATTTCCACAAGCTCCGATTCAGACAACGGAGATTGCAACGTTTCGGCAACTTTCAAAACCGCATTGCGGAAGTCGTCAAAGCTCTCATTTGGACCTTGCTTCCTTCCACGAATTAGCTCTTTGATTTCAAAGTCGCTCTTATGCTGTTGAAAATTTGTCTTTAAGGCTTGGCAAAGTGATGGCCAAGTAACGCGATCTACTGATCGGCGGTATCTCCAATACCAATCTTTGGCTTCATTTAGAAATAAACTTTGAACATGCTCGCAAAGCAAGTTGAAGTTACCACCTAACGTATCGGTTACCTGACACTCGATCCTATATATAAAGCTTTCGACAGATAGTCGGGATGACCCGTCGAACTTTATGTCCCAGTTGGATATCAACTGGGCAATCCTACTTGAACCTGGTATGCTAGTGTCGCTGAAACGTATCTGGTCAAGCTGCCTATGGAAATTTTGACCAACGCATCATCGTTTGCTAAATTTGGCATTTCTCTTGGCCAAAAAGGGGTTGATATATTAGGTTACACATTAGGTTGTTGGTTAACATTAGAGGGAGGACTATTATTTTGGTTATTTTGCTGTTGGTTTAAATTAAGCCGACATAAAAGGCTAGTGACCACAGAATCGAGTTTCTGCTCAATCATCTGCGATACACGATTTTCCAAATCGTCAAAGACCGATGCTTGTCTAGCAGACACAACCGCGGAAACGATGTTGCGTATGCGACTTTCATCGTTGTTGGCGTTATTCGCTGCCTCTTGCATATTTGCAGTCGATGGACCCGCACCTGTCTCGATTGGTTGCACTTGTTGTAGTGGCTGTGTGGCTGGTTGTTGGTAGCCTGAGGAGATATTTGCCTGAGATTGAGAACGCTCGAACGCTCTTATGTCTCTGCTACTACATGTAGCGTTGCACTGTGGGCACGTATTGTTGTTTTTAAGCCATGTTAGCAAACATGGTCGGTGAAAACGATGTGAACATATTGTTGTTAAAATGTCCTTGCGTCCAAAGAAGTTTTTGCTACATAGCAAACATACGCTATCTTGCGTTGGCAAATTTTCATTGCTATGTCGCAAAGGCATCTTTAAATTTCAAACAAAAAAAATTTATAAAAGCAAAAAAAAATTTGGTAAGTCCGGGTTTGGTTTTAGCTGTATTCGCCACAGCAAAAACAAAAAAAATATATATATATATATGTTTTGCGAAACGTAGTTTTCGGCGATGTATGGTTTTGTATAAAAAAAAATTTTTGTTGTTGTTTTTTTTGTACTCGCACAAATATATGTATGTTTACTTTGTTAAACGTAATTTATGAATGCAAGTTATGCATGTTCAGATTGATCAAATTTCACTTCAAAAAAATTAGTATGATGAAAGTATCAATGAAAAGCTATTCACTTCTATTTCATCTGTATAAAAATCTAAATCGAATAGTTATTTTAATTATCAACAATCCTTACACCGATTGTATGTATATATTCTCATAAAAAAATTAAGGTCTGATTCTTCGGTCGTGAGGTGGATTAAGACTGAGGTGATCCTCAAACGAAGACAAATGCGAAAATTGCGAAAACAGTTGTATTCCATGTACAATCTGGAATGCAATTTCCGAAAATCTAGCAAAAAAAATTATTAAATGAAAAATCTCGAAATGGAAATTGAGAGACCCTTAAAGTATTTTAAATTCAAGTTATAAACATTAGTGGCTATTGGTAAGTGATCCGACATATAGCCGAAAGCAACAAAAATCCGAATAGTCAAATATCTACAACGATCAAAATTACTAAAAGGAAATGTTAGACAATTTACGTACACATCATCCTGAACGGACAATTTCCGCGACATATAGTCCTCAGAAATTGTATTCCAGTATCAAGTAATGTGTATGTGGATGTCAACAAACTAATACAAAATAAAATTATAATAGATGTTATTTAACCCTGACTTGGTACAACCCTAGCATAAAGCCTGAGGTTAAATATTCCAAAGACAAGAATATGGTAACTCTAATAAAGTAAAAATATAAAAAGGAAACCGGAAGGACAACAACGTATTCTAGGAGGGAATAATTATATGGGACCACAATAAGATTGGGGTTACTATTACGATAACTACCTGTGGTTGCCCCACGTTGGGCGCCATTTTATTTTATCTGTTATGAAATTACAGGCCAAATCCGTGTGAGATTGCTCTTGTAGGTGGTAGTCTGCTACAGCGGCGTGTGCACTGGCTCATACCCGGAGCTTCAGTTTCGTGGGATCATGTAACGCAGTAGCAAACTCAAGAAACAACCTCATGAACCTATAACAACAGAAAAAATAAATTATCTTGCACACTAGGACACACAACTAAAACCCACAAGTCCCACACTGCTATCTGAAAACGCGTAGGGAAACCTACCTCAGTCTGGCACCGCTTTATAATGTTGCTGGCTGCGTCTCGTACCCACCCTTCCATGGCTTTATTGGTGTTGATAAAGCCCCTTTTTGTCCACCTACACTTCCTCAGAAATCAGACCCAATATATTTCATTAGCAAACCATGTTTATTACATTAAATTGTTCATTTAATCATATCCTTATAGAGAATATTTAACTTAAAATTCATTTCAATATTCGTGTTATAATCTATGAGATACTTCATATCCTACCTACTCTGTAATTCTTAACATTAACATTTACACTAACATTTTTCTGTTGGGCTTATGTTAAAACAATGTTCCTGACCTATCTCAACATTGGTAAACGACCTTGGCCTTGAAAATTACTCTAATTACATACGGACTTATATATAAGCATCAATGTAAAAATATATGTATGTATCTTTCATTGAGAATAAGAATAGCAAAACAAAATATGTATGTATATATTTTCGCTAGGTAGGCACATCGATTTACATATATGCTCCTTGATCATAGAGAGCAAGTATCATGGAACAGCTGATCATGCAGAAATATATATCTAGGTACGTATGTAATTCAATACGTTAAGAAAGAAAAACAAAGCAAAACAAATGTGCATATATGCATACGTATATATTTACATATATACATAAATGAAATATGCAGTTGTGGAACAATAAAAAGGGAAAACAATGACTTACATTTGGATTGTCGATAACGCAGTACCACGAAGCGTCGAAGGCCTCCTCGCTTATGGTATGCTGCTGCACTGCTGCTTTAGAGCTCTGGAAACTAGAGTTTGCTTTCTTTCCCTATTATATGCATTTCACAACCGCAATATATGTTGATTTTTAATTTTACAATTTTTCTTATTTGAACGAATATATCTAGTAATTGCAAGTATTTGTAAGATCGATCATATTTTAATGGCCGTCGGTGTAACTAACAAAAGCAAAGAAAACCATACTGAGAGAAAAACTCTAGGGATTAAAGTGGCGATTTCTCACAAAAAAAAAAACTAAAAACACACATGGGGCTTAGAGAGGGCTTTAGCGAAGAACAAAAAAAAACAACAAAAATGCCCATATGCTCTAATATGACTGTTTAGAGTTTTTCATTCTTCTTCGATCTTATCTTTGCTTTTTCTTTAAAGCCACGTGGCTTGATTATGACGATTAGCTGAAAAACGACCTAACTCTAAGTTTACTGAAAACGTACATATGATTACATATGTATATCTAAATATATATGCACATAATTTTTAACAAATTTTTCACTTTTTTTTTATAATTTCCTAATTCACTTTACCCTTACATCTTAAATCTTTAATTAAATTATATAAAAAAGTTATATAGATGAATTCACGAAAGTTCCAGGATTTCCTTCCTCTTGGTGTTGCTTATGATGAAACGACATTTGCAAAGATACGGGTTGAAGCTTACTTTACTCCATTCTTTCCTTGCGGATTTGGTCAAAACTGGATATTAATGCATGTAATCATACATGCCTTAGATTTTTGTATTTCAGATTCGGATTTTAAATGAAGATCATAGTGACGTGGTTTTGTGGCTTTAGCAGGTTTTAGGCAATCATCTTACGAAATCGATTAGGCGCTTATTTTGAAGGGTTTTAGTTAATCATATTCCGAGTCGATTTGGTGCAGGTTTTGTAGCTAGACTACGGCACCGAAGTCACACTAGACCATGTGCTGAGATTTTATATATTTACTTATGCGTGTGGACGTATCAAAGATCCAGTTTGGTATATTTTTCCTAGATGCGATTTTGGGTTGGGGTTAGTGTGCTGGCATGGATTTCGCCGCGCATTGGCCAAATCCAAACCCACTTTTCCTTTTGGCCACTGGATGGCAATGATAATTCGGGATAAACGCCACGTCTATAATGGGATGTCTGACAGCAGCTGGCGATTCTGAATTGGCTTCGAAGATTTACTTTTATTTATGTATGTTGGCACTTAATAAAATATAATGCACTGAAATTTTATCTGTTGTTCACTGCTGGCCACTTGTATTTTCTTCTGTGATCGATGCGGAAAAGAAAGATAATTTTGCTGCGGAAGCTTAACTAACCCCAGCTTGACATGGAAAATTATCGATAGTTGCTTATCGGTAAACATATGTTTGGCATATGATAGTTTTTAGTATCGGCAAAGAACTGTGTTCAATAAAGTAGTAGTACATTTGGCACTACTTGTACCGAAAAGTGATATTTAAAAATGAATGTATGGATATATCAATGTCGGTACGATCCGTAGGAATTTTTGCATGTACTAATAAATATGCATAAGCATGCATATACATACACATAAAAGTAGATACAAAAAGAAATGAGATTTATGAAGGAAAAGGAATATGTATCTGTTAGATGTTATCAGATAAGTACCTAGAAGTTGATAGAGGAATAATGGAGGGAAGAGGCAATTCACGTACACCGGTACACTATGCAACCTTTCACTTACGTAGAACCATGCCAACTATGGTTCACTAAAGAACTTAAAAGTATTAAAAACAAAAAGTCGCGTTTCTTCAAGTTGTATAAGGAAACTGGTTCCAGCAGAGCTTATTCAATATATTCAGCTTTTCGCCACAGATACTTTGAACTAAACTCAAAATGCTATAAATCATACATTTCCAAGATAAAAAAGAATATAATTGGAAACCCAAAATCATTTTATGGGTTCGTAAATTCTAAACGTAAAGTAAATGGACTCCCTTCAGCTATGAGATACCAAAATAAGGTTTCAAATAATAACCACGATATCGCAAATTTCTTTTCCCACTTTTTCAGCTCCAATTATGTCAGAGCAGATACCTTATTACTTAATTACCCACTTAAATTATCTAACTTGAATTTAATTTCTGTTCCTTTAATTTCGTCCGAGGAAGTTTTAATTCATTTGAAAACTTTAAAAGAATCGTTCAAACACGGCCCAGACTTGATGCCGACTAGTTTTTTAAAAAAATGTTCAGAATATATTTACATGCCTCTTACTAATTTATTCAATCTTTCCTTAAAATATGGAATTTTCCCCTCATCATGGAAGGAGTCATTTATTATACCTCTGCATAAAAACGGGAGTAGATCATCTGTTGAAAATTATCGTGGAATAGCAAAGCTCTCCGCCATTCCAAAGCTGTTCGAAGCGGTCGTTACCCATCATATTGCACATTCAATTTCCCCTTCGATTTCGTGTTCACAACACGGATTTATGAAAGGCAAATCTACTGTCACAAATTTACTTGAATTCGTGACTCATGTCTCTAATGGTTTTAGAAAAAATTTTCACACTGACGCAATATACACAGACTTCAGCAAAGCTTTTGACAAAGTGTGTCACCCTTTACTCGTGCATAAGCTTGATATGCTTGGCTTCTCGCCTGGGTTTCTCCGTTGGATCTCTTCTTATCTGACTACGAGAACGCAAAGAGTAATTTTTAAGGATGATTTTTCGGACTTCATTAATGTTTGTTCAGGTGTTCCTCAGGGTAGCCACCTTGGGCCGATTCTGTTTTTGCTTTTTATACGTTTCTACAGTAATAAGTAACTCTAAAATTCTAATGTATGCCGATGATCTAAAACTTTTTAGGTCATCATCGTCAATTGAGGATAGATCCCTTCTGCAAGAGGACTTAAATCGTTTAGTGATGTGGTGCGCCATAAATCATATGCCACTTAATCTTAACAAATGCAAAACAATGTGCTTCTCGCGGAAAATTTTGCGATCCATATATTACTAAAGCGCTCTTTACGACCTTAGTTAGGCCTATCTTGGAATACGGCTCAATTATTTGGAGCCCTCAGTACCAGATACATGTAAATCGTTTGGAATCGGTTCAAAAACAATTTTTACTTTTCGCACTAAACCACTTACCATGGAATAATAACTTAACCTGTAATTTTATTAATTTCTTCGTATTCAGCTGATGATATTATTCTGTAGCTGAGCAGTTTTCGATCTCGACGCTTAATAAACTCCTGCCTCTCAGCACGGCTCGGCAAAAAAAAAAAAAATTATCCGTACGTCATACGGATGCGCCCCTCGTGCGGTAAGGTGGGAGGAGGGCGCGGGTTATTATTATAAATATATATACATATACCCTGCAGTAAATTTGTTTCACTGCTAAATCATCATTGATCATTCTTTGTTGAATATTCATCACTATCGTTTTGCGTTGGTGCAAGCGAGCAAGCTATATTGAAAAAACCAAACGAAATACCATCTAGGCGGTTAAAAACCCACGAGCCAGCTTGTATTTCGGTAGGTTTTTTGACATTTGGCAGGTTTTCTGACAAATTTTTCAATTTGACAACTATAAAACAAATTATATTTAAAATAAAAAATATATGGAAATACAAATTTCAAATTTGCCTCTTGTAAGCTTCTGCTTTGGCCGTAAGGGGAAAGAAGAAGTCCGGAAGAAAAATTATACTGCGCACTGGCTTCTCCTTATAACATGGAATACATAGCTATCCCGCCATTTGAGTTTCATAATTTATTTCAGTAATTTAAATTCAAATTTCCAAAAAAAATTATTTTTGAAATAGTTATTTTCATTTAGTTTGAAGTTTAAAGTCAATCAAATTGTTTTTGAGGGAGTATTTGTCTCTTTTCAACGTACAGAAGAATTGTTTTTGCGCTATTATAACTCTGACGAGTTTTATGGCCGAGCTTCTCTCCCAATTCTAGGTGTGCTCCTTTTGTTTTTCCTACCATTGGACAGTTTTATGCCGGCTCCGAACGGAGTCATATAGGCATGAGGAAAGCAAACCATTTATTTGAAAAAATTCAGCAGCCTTTATATGAAAGCATTCACTGATGCCTCCTCATGATGAATTTCATCAGTGATGAATAAAGGATTCATTTCAGATTTTTACTGCTGGGTATATGTTGTATATGTTTCTTCTTCTTTTTAGTTCTTTGCAAGTGCAGCCAATTTTCATTATGAGCCGGATTGTTTCAGTAAAAATTTATCTTAACCCAGACCCAGATGTAATAACTGAAATACCCCTAATATGTATGAACCCTGGTGCATGTTCGGTTACTTACTCAGTTTCTGTAGAAGAACTTCTAAAAGTTTTCGGCACATTATTCCTACGCGAAGAACTGCTTTTTTCCACTTCTGAAGTCAAACTTACATCTAAAGGCTCCTGGCAAGATATGTACACATCGTTGATCACATCGGTGATCACATCGTCAATTTCAAAACTAGAAACATAAAATCTATTGTAATGAAGTAAGAACTGCTTGAGCATATTATTGAAACTCCATTGAACGCACTCATTAGAGTGATGGAGAAATAATTGGTAAACCAGGCAAAGGAGTGAATTCCAATAGTTTATAAGCAATCTACTTACATCCTATGTACATAGTATATGTAGGGAATTTACATGACACTTACCTGGTAATTGAACTTAAATTCCTAGTTGGAATAGCGCTGGGCATCAAATGAATGCGTTGGGCGCCAGAAATCAAACTGGACTTCTCGAAATGATCGACGCACACAACGTCGTTTTCCCCGAACGAAATACCACAAGCGATATTCCAAGCGTCAATCCTTCGTTGCTCGTGAGGAACTTTAAAAAAAGGACCGGTGCCCTTAATTCTTTTTTTACCACATATAACGCATTTCATATCAAATGCTTTTTTTTTTTAACTTATTCACAATTAGAATTATACAAACGCACAGTTCTTGGTTCTCACAATTCCAATAAGATTGTTTGTAAACATGCATTTATGTATGTATGTATCTAAACACACTTTGATAGTTTAGATAATAAAAAAAGTTAGTCAGCTGTTTCTAACAAGTTAACCTTATGTATCAGCCTATACGATTGTATATATTTCTTGAAGAAAAAATCAAACGTCAAACTAATTGAACCCTAAAGCTGGGTATCCACATCATACGAAATTGCTCAAAAAAAGAATTGGCATTTATTTCTTAAGTAATTTTGACATTTCATTTTTTCTTGAAGAAATATATACAATCGTATATATTTCTTGGCAAAACCAGCGTTGCCAACCCCATTTTTCGTCAAAATTTTTAATAGATTTTCTTGTGAAGTGGATACTGCCTAAAGAAAATTTGACACAAGAAAATTTCTTGACTATTTCTTAAGCTTTTTTTTATATGGAGTTTTAGCATTTCTTGTGATGTGGATACCCTGCTTAAGAGTCTGTACACACTTGCGACTAAGGGCCGGTTTCACCAACTCCGGTTAACGCTTACCGCAGGTCCAAGTGCCGGTTAAAATATCTACTGCATTATCGACCACATGTTAAATGAATATAGACGATAATGCAGTCGACATCTTAACCGGAACTTGGGCCTCCGGTTAATTTAATCGCTGGTTAGTTTGACGTAAATTGTATGGCGAGCTGTCAAATGAATTGCTTAAACGGGCAAAAATCTCTGGTTAAGTGCTTAACCGGAGATGGTGAAACCGGCCCTAAATCGATTTAGGGCCGTTTACTCAAGCTCCGGTTAAGCACTTAACCACAGATTTTTGTCCGGTTAAGCAATTTATTTGACAGCTCACCATACAATTTACGTCAAACTAACCAGCGATTAATGGTTCCAACAGTCATCAACGCCCGCACATACCCGTGTCAGCTGACACGATCTATCTTATGGGAGTTGCATGTAAACGAAATCTCACCGACGCTGACATAAACGCCCATAGCCGCCCGCATCGAAGAAATCAAACGAGTTTTGATTTTTCCCATAACAACGTGTCAGCTGATTGCTTTTGCTCAACGCAGTGTTGCCGAACGAACTTTTTTAGCCACTAAAACATTTGAACGGTATTTTTCATTGTATTATTAAACGAAATCAATGCGAGTCTAAAATGTAATAGAATATATCTTTGTTCATAGGAAAAACCGCTTAAGTTTACTTAAACGAAATATGAGTTGTTAGATAATTGTTTAGCTCATTTATTGAAAATAATTATTATTTCTGTATATGTTATTAATTCACATGTAACCATTTTTAATGCCATTATTTTAGTTTCAAATAAACTTAAAATCGATATTATCCAGTTATAACTTTTATGTTTTTCGGAGCATAACTTTTCGCACAGGATGAAATAAAAAAGCTGCATAAATGATGTTATATTTGAAAAATGTACATGTTTGAATGAAATAATAGTTATTTCATATCCCTGCTACATAGGAAATGGATAGCGTATTTTTCAAATAAATGAGAAATTAGGCAATAAAAAGAAAATAGTAATTTACGATAAATAAAAGTAACTTTATTTTTCAAAATTATCCCTTTTACCATTTTTGAACGGATCAACGGATAGCGGGCCAGCGGATAGTGAACAACTGATATTTTCCGTCATAAAATCCACACAGGCAAACAAAATTGCGACGAAGGCAGCTTTTAGAAAATTGTTTGGGTAAGCACGAAATAAAAAATGCGTATGGTTATTCCTTTATTTATTGCCAAAAAAGTGTATTTTCTTTTACTTATTTTTCACTGTTCAACAAGAAAATTATAAAATGCATCAGAAATGCAACTCTGACTCCTGAGGAGGGACAGGACCACACCACTCAAAAAACTGTTTTTACCCCGCCGTCTTTTGTTAACAATTTTTTATTGCGTTAAAAAATTAAGTTCCGCTTCGAAATCGTGTTCATGTGATCAAAACACGTCGATTGACACCCCAGTTCTTGAAAATTTACCAATTTTCACCATGTCACCTAAACTAGATAACTACCACACTTTGAATACAAAATCGCGCATTTTTTTATTAAAAAATTTTCGCCAGTAAAAATTAGCCATTAATAATTTCCATGCAATTTCATTCATTATTTCTATTTTAAAATTCGATTAATGACATATTTGAAGAGAACAACAATATCAAGAAACACATGAAAACGGAAGTAAATATCCATAGTTAGATAATTCTTGTCTATAACTAGTTAATAAGAAACGAACCTTTTGTGTTTTTTAAACATTTTGAAAATGTTAATTGAAATATTCAATCTCTGCAATTTACCAAAAGTGAAATAATAGTAGTATTGTCAGCATGGCAACTCTTTCCACTACGAATATCACTGTTGTTGTTGTAGTCGTTCGACTAAATTGTCTGTAGTGTGAATGCGTAGAAGGGCGCCCATGCAAATCAAAGCCTGACTAAATCGATTGAGTCGCAAGTGTGTATAGGCTCTAAATAGTAGGGCGATTGCTATGACAACGCCATTGGCAACGCTAAATGAGAATAAAGGCCCTTGGTAACTTACAACTGGCATGTCAAGCAATGTTTATGTGTGAGTGTTTTTTGTGTGTGTTAGTGCAATCGGCAGTCGCCGTGCTACAAATTTTTGTTTTCGGGCTCGCGTTTATGAAAATCAAAATTTTAAGATATTTGCATCAATGACCCGACACTCACACATATATGTACACTGCTTGACATGCCAGATTGTAAGTTGCCAATGGCCTTAAAGCTTTTACACACACTACACTGTTGTTGTTGTAGTCGGCCAACTAATTGGATGTAGTGTGAATACGTAGAAAAGCGCCTTGCTGATCAAGCAGTTGGCCGACTGTTTCAGTTGGAATGGAATTGGGCTGCAAATCCGACTGTTTCAGTCGGCCGACTAATTGGTTGTAGTGTGAATGCTTCCATACATCCCCATGCAAATCAAGGCCCGACTAAATCGATTTAGGGCCGGTTTGCTTAACCGGGCAAAAATCTCTGGTTAAGTGCTTAACCGGAGATGGTGTGTGTATAGGCTCTAAACCACGGTATATATATTGAGACGGTAATGCCAGTAGGCGGAAATGTCAAATACTGCTTACGTCACAGGACCAATAAAGCCGCGAACAACCAAACAAACAGCTGTGCCAATTGCAAAAGGAAATGACGTATGAGGACCTGATACTTTTTTCTAAAACCGAAAGAAATATGGCGGCCAGCGAACTGACATGACCTTTTAATTGGATCATGGCTCTAAACGGCCCTAAATAGCTTAAACAGAACAAATCGCCGGACGTGTTTTCGCGTGGTGCGGCGATGACATTTGTTTGTGAATATCGCCCAGTAAAACAGAATCAAGGCGAAATTGCCATATGCATATTTTTATAATTACGATGTTTCCTTACTTATTCCATTGACTCTTCTCTTCTGTCCTTAATTTAAAATTTTTCCACATCAAAAAACTACTTAATTAATTTCCACTAGCAAATATTGCTGGCGGGATGCAAAAGCAAAGAAGAAGAAAGAGCAGAGGAAAAAATGAAACAAGATTGATTATTTTAATTGAAAAAAGTGGACATGAAAATGGCAAGTAAATTTATGTCACCACGTGTCCAAGGTAAAAGGAAATAGACCTAATATATAAAGAAGTCACTGCCAAATACTGCGCACGCTCTATTGTGTTTGGTCTGGCAGTCACTGCTCATATTAGACGCATCAGCTGATTTCGAAAACCGCCGCTGCCCGCTGCCACATCGCTGATGTAATTTGGGCTTAATTTATAGAAGGTTAACCTACTAAAAAGCTGATTACTCATTTTTTTATTCATATAGTGGTGCTTATGTCAAGCTTATGTCAATTTTGATCTTGACGCAATTGACATAAGCACCACAGAATACACAAACAATTTACATGGAGTGTGTATATATGTATGTACGTATGTCGTACTGCGAAAACCTTCTATCATTGAACCTTGGTTTAAGCTATAATGGTGCATTTTGGTCTAATGGGCTAAACAGAATCAGTACTTCTCCGTCATGACGGACAAGGAAGAAACTGACAGCTGAGTGCACTGTGTATATTTTGCTCGTGCATCGCTACATTGGCAACGTATCAGTCGCCGGATCCGGCATACTTTGCCAATTTTCTACGTACGTCAGTAATATAAGATGTGTTAGGTTATGGCAGTAGAGTACACTAGTGCAGAAAATTGCGTTCGATAACTCGTTTTTGTACTAAACTGTGCAGAACTGTGCTTTGTAACCAACTTAAAATTAAATATTAGTATTAAATTAATACTATTAATACATATTCCATGGGATTTTGCTCTTAGCAATTCGTTAATTTTCGTTTTTTGACGCCTTTACATAAAACTTCTGCCTGATATGTCTGATATTGTTCTACCCTACACTTTTAGTGCATTCATCGAACACATATTTTATGTGCCACTCTTTCCGCTACGTACGTCCTGTCAGTCGAAAACGACGTACGTCATGACGGAGAAGTACAGATTCTGCTTAGCGCTTAAATGCGAATATGTCTCCGAAATGCTAAACGAAGGCTCAGCATGAACATAAGGGGTATTCATAATTAGGTGCAAATAGGTTAGCAAAATTAAGGAATTGCATGAAAATGCAACGGATAGTGAGCAACGGATAGTGAGCAACCTTTATAGTCATTTATTGCAAACTTATTTTTAGGGAAGGTACAATTATTATGTATGTATATCGGGTAGCACCGATAACATCAATATCTGTATTTGTCGATTTTTACCAAAGTATACTCTATATAGTATGCAAACTCGTATATCGAGTTATCGATAAGCGGCCGTTTGACAACCATTTCTCGCTATTGACAACCACCCGCACAGCGGGAGAATGAAGGAATGGTGATTAAAAATCACGACCACATAACCCTGAAATCTTATGTTGGGCTACCATTGTTGGAAAATTTTACCAATTTGCTGTGTGAAATTAAAACGTTTTAACAGCAGTATATTTTGACGTATAAAATTAATATTTTATGAAATATATACAATATTGACTGTAATTCTTTTAGAAAACAAATGACTGCAACTTCATGTTGGTTTTTACATGGCCGTTTATTTCTAATAATTACTTTATGTGTATTTTTATAGAGCTATTGGCCAGTTTTATTTAAGAAAAATTTAGCGCCAATTTGGCGATACACTCTTCTTCCGATATGTCAAAAATTTCTATTGTGTTGTAAAAAATTTACCTAGCCCATTGGCTAGTAAAATTTTATTTACCTCATATTTCTCAAACTTACCGCGTATTTTTCCACCGTTACAAACACGACAATACAGAAACTTTTTTTTTTTATTTTTTTTTTTATTTTTTTTTTTTTAGAAACTAGAAAAAAACTATTTAAGCACGGATGTAACTACAGCTGTTTCACCTTAGATCCCTCTAAGACTCATCAGGTTACTTTTGCTTCTGCCAAGACTCGAACTTGCGCACCTTGCAGTACAATAACTACAGTTCTAACCGCTGAGCTATTGCCTGCCTTCGACATCTGATAGAAAATTTCACTTTTTACCCATTGGCACAGGCAAATGACATCAGAGTAAAATTTTTATAGTATATCAATATATATTGACGAAATCCGTGGATCGCGATTCATATTGACAGTGTAGCATCGAGTATTGATGGATCGCGATCCTGGATCGCGAATTTTTAGAAATTTTGCGACCCGCGATCCGGATCGCAATATTGACAATATGGATTGACTGTGTAGCATGAAAATTTTGCGATCCATCAAAATGCATGTATTTTTAGAAATTTTGAAATCCGCGATCCGGATCGCAACATTGACAATACGGATTGACTGTATAGCATGCAAATTTTGCGATCCATGAAAATGCATGTCTTTTTAGAAATTTTGAAATCTGTGATCTGGATCGCAATATTGCAATAAACGAATTGAAAGTGAAAGTGGGAAAAGGACGGAAGTAAAATATTTTGAATCTCAGAGCGAGAAAAATATCCCAATATTCATATTGACCGTGTACACTCTTAGAAATATTCGTGTAATTTTGCATACAAAAAGGTAGGTTACTTTTTTCCTACCTTATTATGCGCAAAATCGCACACTGAAAAATTCAACAGATAAGCTGTTTAAATTTAAACAATAAAAGTGTAAAGCCTACACAAACAAACTTTAAATCTAAACACCAATCGAGTAATAAATTGTAATTTCGCATATAAGTTAAACAAAATTACAAATTCACTATGTAATTTTACTCCACTCAATTGTAATTTCGCGCACGAGATTTGAAATTACAATTTCTGTATGCAATTTTAATCCAAAATGCGTGTAAAATCGCATGATATGCTCACTTTTGCTGAAAAGTGCGTAAAATTTCGTTTAGAACTGTAAATTACACAGTTGTAGTGTAAATCTACGAAAGAAATGTAATTTTCAACTAAAAATTACATATATTTTGGTAGCATATTTACACGCAGTTTTTAGAGTGTAGCACCAGTTTGCGATCCATCAAACCATCAATATGGATCGCGATTCAAATATCGCGATTCATATTGACAGTCTAGCATATGCCATTGAATTAGAATAGCTATGTTCCATTACAAAAAACTATTACGAATTTTTCCTAAAAAATTACAGTTCTCCATGTCAAAATTACACTTTTTAGGAAAAATTCGTAAAATTTTTTTGTTATTGAACAGAGGTAATGTCATAATAGTTTCATATCTTTTACGTCAAAGCTATCATTTTACATATAACACACAAAAATATGAATTTTCTTCGAAAAGGCAGTGTGCTAATCAGGGTTGCGTGATTTTGAATCAATTTTGATTTCAAATCAACTTTCAAATAAAGAATCAGCCTGATTCGTGATTCAAAATACTTTCAAATAAAAGATAATTTTTATTTGTGATTCATTTCACAAAAGAATCAAAAATACCCTTTGACTCGTGATTCAAACTATTTTCAAATCAAAGATAAATTTGATTTGTGATTCATTTCTCAAATTCTTGATTCGAATCAAATTTTTTATTCGAATAAAAAAATTATTGTGAATCACAAATTTATTAAGAATCGAAAATTTCATTTCATTCGTTATATGTACATATATATGTAAGTATGTATATACATATGTTTTTACGCGCAAATGCTTGGCTAAGGTAACTGTGAAAATCTGCTTGCATTTTCTTACATACACCATAGACGTTTGTTGACAATTTAAATTTTTTGTATTACCTCAACTCGAGCGAGATGGTGGGATCACGTACTAAAGTATTTTTTATTTGAAATACATTTTTGATTCAAAATAATTTTTTGATTCGAATAAAAAATTGATTTGAACCAAAAGTTTGATTCGGATCAAAAATTTATTTAGAATCAAGATTCAAAAAATATTTTTTTTTTTGATTCGAATCAAATTTTGATTCTAAATAATTTTGATTTGAAATCAAGTTTGAATCAAGAATCAAAAAATTTTCTTTTGATAAATGAATAACAAATCAAATTTATCTTTGATTTGAAAATAGTTTGAATCACGAATCAAATGGAATTTCTGATTATTTTGTGAAACGAATCACAAATCAAATTTATCTTTTATTTCAAAATAGTTTGAATCACGAATCAAAGGGTATTATTGATTCTCCTTTGAAACGAATCACAAATAAAAATTATCTTTTATTTGAAAATATTTTAAATCAAGAATCAGAAAATATTCTGATTCGTGATTCAGCCAAATCAAAATCACGCAACCTTGGTGCCAATTGCCATTTTATGCTCTCTTGAGAAGACATAACACATTTTATAGTTCTTGCCATGTGCACGGTTTATTCTTTTATTTTATCGTCATCATCATGAAATGAAAAGTATACGCTAAAATGCAACCCTGCGCTTGTATGTATTCTTTCTCTTCGGTTTCAAAACGAAACAGTAGAAAGCAAAAATAAATAATTGGTGGTGGAAAGGCGTTTTTATAGGATTTTTGGGAATTTTTTCCATTATTCCAGCACGCCCGAGAAAAATGACTAATACAGGGGTGTAGAGGGGCTTTCACAGATCCCAAATCTTAAAACCAAACTTGCCGGAGGCTTATAGTTTCCGAGATATTTGTTGTTAAAGCTGCTAATTTTACTATGCAAAACACTATACACACACACAAATGTGCGTGTGTTTGTCGTCACCACCCCTGCAAAAATTCCGAGTACTCCATTTGTAGAGCGTCAAATGTAGTTACACAAGCGCAAACATACGTAGGTACATGTACATATGTACAATATACCGTGGGAAAGAGTCCCATTATTGTTACACATTTAGGGCCGTTTACTCAACCTCTGATTAACGCTAACCACGGTTAAAGTTCGGTTAAACATCATTATCGACTTCATCAAACCATGAATTTAGCATGTTGTCGATAATGCAGTCCATAGCTTAACCGGACCTTTGTCCTCCGGTTAGCGTTAATCAGAGGTTGAGTAAACGGCCCTTAGAGTAAATATGTATCGTAGTAAATAAGTAGTACATAAGAATAAATTTTGTATAAAAGAAGCAAATTTTATATAAGAAAGTCTATTCATATACCGACACCGAACCGTAAACGTCTTTTTACTTTTATATGGCGATCTTTGCCAAATAGGTCGTGGCAATTCACTTTGCCTTCAATCTATTTACGTGGCAAGAAAGCCATCGGGCGCGCAGGATATAGTTAAACCGCAAAGGATATAGTTAAACCGCAAAGGATATGGTTAAACCGCAAAGGATATAGTTAAACCGCAAAGGATATAGTTAAACCGCAAAGGATATAGTTAAACTGCAAAGGATATAGTTAAACCGCAAAGGATATAGTATTTAAAAAGGACGAGTATACTACACAATCATAAATGGACTCACTTCAAAACCGTGAAATTTTATCAATTGGCAATGCAATACGGCACTTTAAGAATCAGAGCACGATAAGCAACAAAGCAAGTTAAGCAACAACAACAGCAACAACAACTGGGAAGTTACAGCAGCAACAGCAGCGGCAACAGCAGAACACGCGGCGTCAAAAGAGCCGAACGAAGAAATCAGCAGAATTTTCATTTTCATTGACCAACAGCAGCAGCAATATATATTAGTATAATTTAATTTAATATACACGTATATTTTATTAACAAATCTTGTGGCAACCTAACGGCTGCCTACTTAGTGGCAATAATTCAAAAATTTTTGATGTATTGTGGAACGATCCTCCGTCATCCCTTGTCAAGTTTGGTTTGGAGACAAACCGGTTTCGGCTAATATGCGCCATCTTCAGTGTCTTTTTTCGTTCTGAGTTATTTTGTGTAAGTTCGATAGTACTTATAGTAACTAACTTCCATCGTTTGGTCACGTACTTCGTGTTCGTGTGATGTGTTCGTGTGTTCGTGCATTCGTGCGTTCGGGCGACGTGCATGCGTGTGTGCGTGCGAGTCTGTGCGTTTAGGTATGTAAATCTATTTTTGTATCCTCATTAACAACACAAGGGAAAACGACTTAACGTATTAGAAAATATGGAGATATACAAACAGAAGACATTCGTAGGTAAAATAATAAATGAACAAATAAACACCGCATCAGATACATTATTTGAACCGCTTAAGCTATTATACCGAAAAGAGGACAGAAAACCTAAAACCGACATAAACAAAACAACACACAAGAGGACAATAACGGACTTTTACCTGCCTGTTTAATGAGGATACAAAAATAGATTTACATACCTAAACGCACAGACTCGCACGCACACACGCATGCACGTCGCCCGAACGCACGAATGCACGAACACACGAACACGAAGTATGTGACCAAACGATGGAAGTTAGTTACTATAAGTACTATTGAACTTACACAAAATAACTCAGAACGAAAAAAGACACTGAAGATGGCGCATATTAGCCGAAACCGGTTTGTCTCCAAACCAAACTTGACAAGGGATGACGGAGGATCGTTCCACAATACATCATATTCCTACCCTGTCGGAAAAACAAGCAACCAAAAAGTATTGAAAAATTTTTGTCTAAAATTTTTTTTTTCATTTCATAAACTAACAAATTCTATCTATGGTCAACCAACAAGAGGTTGACGAAATATTTGAAAGGTGGTCGAGATTCTTTATCGAAAGAAATCAACAACCACCTGAAAACAATAGACCAGGTCCTTTGCCGATAACAATCGAGGAGTATCGGCAAAGACAACAGACTAACCGCAGGGTGGAGGAATCCAAAGTTCCGAAGCCAGTTACATTTAAGCGAAAAAGGGGTGGCAAAGCTTTTAAAAAAAGAAAAGAGCTTACCAAGACCCATGAAATCACAAACATGACAACAAGTGTAGAAGAAAAGCGAAAATTAAAAACAAATTAAAAAAGATAAGAAAAATGTTTAAATAAATAAATAAAGAAAAAAAAAATAATAAAAAGTGGAAATATCTTTTGTTCTTTTCAAGAATGTCTAGGTCAAGAAATCCGATAGCTAATTTACCTAATGAGGTGGAAGAAAGGAATTATGAAAGGGAATTGGAATTTTTGAGAAGATTCTGGTATCGCATTGGAATGACTAGGGAACCAACTATAGAAGACGTTATAAATCCTACGACAAGAGTAGAAGAAATACAACGAATGTTTGAAGTTTCCGGCATTCCAAGATTTTAGTGACATTTTTTTTAATACAAATAAGCCAATATGGGTGGCAAAACATCCAAGATTGACAAACCAAATGCCAATGTGGTTAATTCCATTGAAGTAGTTGATCATACTGAGTCCTTGGATTCCATAAAATTCATTTTGCTTGTTATTGCAATTGTTAGTTGCATCAATTTATTTTTGAGAATATACTCAATCCACAACAAAATTTTTAAAAAGAGATAAATTTCTCGCGCTGACGGCCTGGATAAAGTATAAACAGATTTTTTTGAGATATCATTATTTTTCAATGGCCAAATGGGAAATAATTCTTAATACACTTATAGAAGAAAAAACCACTGCAGAAAAAGCATATAAATGCATAAACAAAAACATAACAATAAAAACGGAAACGGTAAGAAAACACCTCAAAACAATACTAGATTCATTAAATAATTTAGATGAAATAATACGCAAAGTTAACAATCAACTCACTGCAGCTCACCAATTAGAGGCATACCAAATATTTTCCATTGTTAGAGACAAACTAGTATCTTCATTAGCAAGATACAACATTGATGCATTAGTACCAAACACATACGAAAGTACTATATCACTCGACTTTAGCATTTTATTACCAGAACCGGAAGAAAAAGACAAAATGCCACAAACAGTGGTAGAATTTATTAAAACGGCTTCATCAATTTTGCCTGAATTTGATGGTAAGCCGGAAAATCTACATAGTTTTTTGGACGCACTTGAAATTCTCGATCAGATCAAGGACACGCATGAAGCGTTAGCGATATCCATTATAAAAACTAATCTTAAAGGCACTGCACGAAATTACATCAGTACTGAAAACTCAATACAACAAGTTAAAATAAAGTTGCAAAATTCAATTAAAGGCGAGTCAGTAGAAGTATTGATTGCAAAGCTTTTGAATATTCAACAGCGCAGTAAAACAGCTAATCAATACACTACTGAAATAGAGAAGCTAACAAAGTCATTGGAGGGAGCATACATATCTGATGGGCTTACCTCAGACTTGGCAAGCAAATATTCTACACAAGCAGCTGTAAAGGCCATGTGTAAGAATTGCTCGAACGAAAAAGTAAAAATGATAATGCAAGCAGGAACGTTAACTTCCATGAACGAAACTATCTGTAAATTGACAAATAGCTGCACTGAAGTAACTGGAAACCCAAACTCATTGCTTCACATCCGCCAACTAAACTATTACTGCGGTAGCTTCCGTCGAAGTTATCAAAGTAATAATAACAGAAGTAACCAAAATCGCGCGTTTCCCACGCGCCACACTTATAACAATAACAATAACATGCAAAGGCGAGACTTTAGAAACCAAACACGCTCAAATGCTCGCAATAACAATAACAATAACAATACAAATAGCACACGAAAGGTACGTAGCTACAACCAACAGGAAAACCAGCAGACTCCACTTCAACAGTAGAGAGAAAAATTTTAGTATTCAATTTACATTTGAACAGCTACATATCTTCCAAGTCAACACTAAATAACTCATTTTCTACTCTCCTAGTAGACACAGGAGCAGATATATCCATTATTAAAAAGGGTCAAATTCAAAATGATGTTTCAATTGATAATTCACAAAAAACAGATTTAAAAGGCATTGGTCAGGGTATACCAAGCACCCTTGGAACAGTTAAAGCAGATTTGAAGGGCGACGATCTTTTGATTCGACATAAATTTCACATAGTAGAAGATGATTTCCCAATCCCATGTGACGGAATTTTGGGACTAGATTTCATTAAAAAATATAATTGCATTTTAGACTATCAAAATGAAAAAGATACTTTGATATTACGTCCATATGATTTCCCAGAAAATATAGAAATTCGAATGACAAATGAGCCAACAATAAATAGTATATCAGTACCAGCAAGATCTGAAGTAATTAGACAAGTTAAAATTAATAATAATAACGAATTATTTATACCACATCAACAATTAGCCGAAGGTATTTTTATTGCCAACTCAATAGTGAACCCGAATCAAGCATTTGTTAGAATTATTAATACAACAGATAAAAATGCAACTATTGAAAATTACAATATTAATACAGAAAATTTAGAAGACTACATAATTGTAAAAAATAAACAGAAAAATGAAGAAAATAATAAAGAAAAACTGGAAAGATTAAATTAAAATTTTCCATCATTTGCTAAATCTCAACTTAATACTTTGTGTTCAGAATATATAGATATATTTGCATTAGAATCAGAACCTATAACCACTAACAATTTCTACAAACAAAAACTTTACATGAAAGATGACAGTCCAGTCTATGTAAAAAATTATAGAATACCAGAAGCACATAACCAGGAAATTAATAAACTAGTAAATAAACTAATTCAAGATGACCTAATAGAACCATCTATTTCCGAATATAATAGTCCTATTTTACTAGTACCGAAAAAATCACTTCCAGGTAGCAATGATAAAAGATGGAGATTGGTAATCGATTACAGACAAGTAAATAAAAAGTTAACAGCAGATAAATTCCCATTACCAAGAATTGATGATATTCTAGATCAATTAGGAAGAGCAAAATATTTTTCTTCCTTGGATGTAATGTCAGGTTTCCACCAAATAGAACTAAGCCCAGAATCAAGAGATATAACATCATTCACCGCAGACAATGGTACATACCGCTTCAAAAGATTACCTTATGGTCTCAAAATAGCACCAAACTCATTTCAAAGAATGATGACTTTGGCATTCGCAGGTCTAAAGCCATCGCAAGCATTCTTATACATGGATGATTTGGTAGTATTAGGATGTTCCGAAAACCACATGATTAAAAATTTAAAAGACGTATTAGCAACTTGCAGAAAATATAATTTAAAATTACACCCAGATAAATGTCTATTTTTCAACCAAGAAGTTACTTACCTTGGACACAAATGTACAAGTAAAGGAATTTTACCCGACCCAAATAAATTTAAAACTGTTCAGAATTACCCAACTCCCAAGAATGCTGACGAAGCTAAAAGATTCGTCGCATTTTGCAATTAGTACAGAAGATTTATACCAAATTTCGCAGAATGCTCTAGAATATTAACAAGACTTTGCAAAAAGAACATTGTTTTTAATTGGACAGAAGAATGTGAGAAATCATTCAATTATCTGAAAAATGCACTAATTAGCCCAAATATTTTACAATACCCAGATTTCAATAAAGAATTGTATATAACAACAGACGCAAGTGGATATGCCTGCGGAGCAGTACTAAGTCAGGAATATGAAGGAAAACAATTACCAGTTGCTTATGCTTTTAGATCTTTTACAAAAGGCGAAATAAATAAAGCAACAATTGAAAAAGAATTAGCAGCCATTCATTGGGCTATAACTTATTTCAGACCGTACGTCTACGGTAGAAAATTCACAATTAAAACAGACCACCGACCCTTAACTTACCTTTTTTCGATGAAAAACCCATCTTCAAAACTAACTAGAATTCGACTAGACTTGGAGGAATATGACTTTGGGGTGGAGTACATAGCTGGAAAGGAAAATTACGTAGCAGACGCACTATCGCGCATAAATATTAAAGATCTTAAAGAAATGTCAATTGAAGCATGTAAAATATTGAAAGTTACGACTGGATCGGAAACTAAATAAAAACCCAGTAATATAAAAAATGAAGAAAAATGTCACAATGAGAACCCTAAAATATATGAAGCGCTTAATAAATGTGAAGTAAAAAAGCTAGCTCAGCTCGTTTTCGATCCCCCGAAACTTCAGTTCAAAAAGGGAAAGAAAATTTGTAGCGAAATTAATATAAATAACCTAATTGTTGAGGCGAAGATTGACTTAGGACAATTCTTTGTCAGGCTTATGAAAGAAGCCGGCAATCTAGGAATTAATAAAATACAGTTGTCCTTAGGAGACAAATTGTTTAGTTACACTCGAGTAGACACATTTAAGGAAATAGGTACCAAAGTTCTCAAAAATTTAATCATTGCATTAACTCCGGAGGTTATGCATGTGACAAATAATGAAAAAATAAATAATATTCTTCATAAATATCACGATGATCCTGTTAATGGTGGCCACCCAGGAATCAATCGTACAACAAATAAAATAAAACAAAAATTTTACTGGAAAAACATGAAAAATGACATTAGAAAATACATTAGAAAATACATTAAAAAATGCGCTCAATGTAACAAAAACAAAATTAGTAAAAATTTAAAAGAACCTATAATAATAACAGAAACGCCAACAAAAGCGTTTGATATAGTTCAAATTGACACAATTGGACCATTTCCAAAATCATTGAATGGAAATGAGTATGCAGTCACTATAATATGTGACTTAACCAAATATCTAGTAGCAATTCCAATTGAAAGCAAACATGCAAAAACAGTAGCCAAAGCTATTTTCGAACATTTCATTCTCATTTATGGATGTATGAAGACCATACTAACCGATATGGGAACGGAATATAAAAATAACGTTTTTGAAGAACTGTGTAAATTATTAAAAATAGAACACAAAACTTCTACACCTTACTATCATCAAGCGTTAGGCACTGTTGAACGCAGCCATAGAACATTCAATGAATATGTACGTTCATACATATCCATTGACAAAGACGATTGGGATGAGTACCTCAAGTACTTTACCTATTGTTATAACACAACACCTTCTACAGTTCATGGTTACTGCCCTTTTGAACTTTTGGAAAACCGACATTCGAATTTCTACTAGAAAATACAATTAGCCCATTATACAATTATGAGGCATATGACAAGGAAGTTAAATTTAGGTTACAAATAGCACTAGAAAGGGCTAATAGGTTAATAAAACAGGCTAAGGAAAAACAAAAAACTAATTACGATAAAAACATACAGCTTAAGGAAATAAATATAGGAGACTTAGTGTTAGTCAGAGACGAAGCAGGACATAAGTTAGATAGTAGATATAAGGGGCCCTATAGAGTAGTAAATATTGATAGGAACAGTAATTATAGTTTAACTCCCTATAAGGTAGAAGGTATAGGTAGAAATAATAATCATACAGAAAAGAAAATTATAGTACATAAAAATAGACTTAAAGCAATAGGATGAGACATTTCCACTTTTACATCAAAATAAATATGTAAGTTCAATTTTAATTTTCATTGAAACGAAATACTCGCTTCATTGAATCCACAAATGAAGCGAGCATTTTTTTTGGAAGGGTGATGTAGAGCAGTGATAGGCAAAATTGAAATGCAACTGTATTAGTGAGAGCGCCGTAATAGCGCAAATCAATTGGTTCGTTTTCGTTTAGTCGCTTGCTGGCCCTCAATGAATGCGGTCGTTTATAAAAACGACAAGCATGCGTACATATGTATAAGTAATTATGCTTTTACATATATAAATATGCGCAAACAAGCGACATTCACCCACGATGTTGCTACGCCACTTGCTGAGCGACGACTAAATCGTTTACAAAAGAAAGAGCATAACGTGTCTGTGTGAAGTGAGCGCGTTCAATTGAACAATGAAACGCCTATCACTGCTGTAGAGCGTCAAATGTAGTTACACAAGCGCAAACATATATACGTAATAAATTTCCATACATTGTATTGTCACGCGCTGGCGCTGACTACTTAGTCAGCCCCACACAAATTGTAAGTACACAAAAATTGCTGACGCTGCAATTCTCACGCTTCCAATGTTATTCTAAGCCTAAGTGCTCATAGAAGCATACATATGTACAATATACCGTGGGAAAGAGTCCGATTATTGTTACACATTTAGAGTAAATATGTATCGTAGTAAATAAGTAGTACATAAGAATAAATTTTGTATAAAAGAAGCAAATTTTATATAATAAAGTCAATTCATATACCGACACCGAACCGTAAACGTCTTTTTACTTTTATACATTAGCTAATCTATGGAGTGCTCGCTATGGACCAACCGATTATTCCATAGCTTGCCACATTTCATACAAAACATATGGTCCATTTAACATTGCATGTCATTGCAATGGAGTATATACTCCAGTCCCGCATAACAATCAAATTAATCCATGGAGTACCTACATTGGATCAATTGATGGAGTACCTAACAGTTAGTCGAACATACCACCAAAAACCACATGTTTATCGCGACGACGACGAATGACGTGTATACAGGGCCGCCGAGAGAAAATCCGGTCCCGGGGTCAAAATAACTAAGGGCCCCCGTACTAAATGAACAAATTCTCAAAATCAAAATTCAATGAATATATAGTTACGAACTTTAATTTATCTATACATGGCCGCTGTGGTGCAGTGGGTAGAGTGCTCGCCTGCTATGCCAGGCTTCTGTTTTAGCCACTCAAAAAAAAAAAGTGGACGTGTTTTTGTAGCGTCCGGAACGCAGTTTAAGTGGCTAAAACAGAGGCATTAAACTAAATTTCTGTCGCTAACATACTTTAATCATTAGCTGTGGCCTAAATCTTTCCTTTTATCATAAAACGATACAATATTTCGCGATATTTCTGCCTCAAAAGTTCAAAAAATCGTGCGAACATACCGTCCGAAACGCCCAGGATATACCCATATCGCTGTATAAGAATTTGCATCATACCGAATTTTTCTGTTGCAACAGAAAACGAATTCAAATTTATGCTGCAAAGTCGACGCCAAAAACCAACAATTCCTTAAGTGGGGTGCAGACACTTTAAGAGATTTATAAAATTTGTTGAAATTTAAAATGATTGCTATCTACGAAAGGTGATTAAAGGTGTTGTTCGTTTATTTTCTGTAAGCATAAACTTGGATATCATTTTGAGATTCCCGGGCCCTCTAAAGCCCGGGCCCGGGGCAATTGACCCCCTCAGCCCCCCCCCCTCTCGTCGGGCCTGCGTGTATACATTCAAACATATGTATGTATGTAGTTATGTATGTATACATATATCGTCGTCGTCGTGATAAACATTTGGTTTTTGTTATGTTCGGCTAACTACGAGCCGATGCAGATACATGAATCGGTCGTTTGGGCTATGTTAGTGGTCACTTTGAAAGTACTCCAACCTACCACAAATGGAGCATATAATCCAATGATTTTTGCAGGGACTGGGCCTTTATCTCACCCAACAAGCATATCCCAGGTTTCAAAGTTACGTTTGCACTACATTTTCTTTTATTAGAGAGAAGATAAAGAAAAACTTTTGCGGATAACAGCTTTTGCGTTGGGGGCCTTCGGCCGCGCTTATAAAAAATAACCCTGGGCTACGCCATCCAAGTCCGGTCGTGTGTCATAACCGTGGCTACCGCCACGGTGATGTCCCTCTGCGTAGTACACCCTTCAACGTAGGCGGCCTTCGGCCGCGCTTATAAAATATAACCCTCATCCGGTAGAATTCTCCTTTCGGAGTAATATCTATGGCCCGGTCTACAGTACTTTTGCGGCCATTTCAACTCGCAAAATTGTACAATTTTGTACAAACGTAATTTTGAACCGTGAAATATGTTTGTTGGGTGATATAAAGCCTCAGTGGTGACGACAAACACACGCACATTTGTGTGTGTATAGTGTTTTGCATAGTAAATTTCACAAATTTAACAAGGAATATCTCGGGAACTATGAGCCTCCGGCAGGTGGGGTCTTCAGTTTTGTGAACGGTTTTTTTCTAGGCGTGGTGGAGAGGTGTAAACCCGACCCTCACTATTTCCCATGTACTCTGCTGTAAATAGTGTGCCGGAACTACGAATACCACCAATTTCTTGAAGGGATCACCAACGTTTTATAAACTAATAGAATTAGGACGATCTCGTGACTTACAGATTCTCATATCTACAAAAAAAAAGATTAAAGTTGTAATAAGTATTAATAATAACTACACTCATCCAAGGCTACTTGTATACTTACTGCTATGTATGTATGTATATCTCGCTTCCATGTTAATGATAGAATTTGGTGTTTGGTAATGTATATACATATGTTGCTCGGCATTAATGGATGAGTTTCTAAGACATAGCGATTCCGCATGTGTTGAGCTGGGTAGCAGTTGAGTTAAACAGCTACGTCTTAGAAACTGCTAGATGAATATATTAGCTGTTTGGCTTTACGCAAAATTTTGAGCTCAAGTACCGAACAAAATTTGTGATGGAAAAAAATGGAGAAAAGTGGCCAACTGTTGAACTGAACGGAACTGTGCGTTTCTAAGGCAAAGACTCAACAGTTGCACAACCGCTACGTCTTAGAAACTCACGATAGCAATTAAGATTTGCTTCTCTCTGGTATTGTGCGGTTTTCTAGCTCTTTTCTTTACTTCCCGGATCAGTGGAACTACTATTTCCACAATCTTGCTTTGGTGCATTTAGTTTTTCCCCTTATCATGCACAACCCTTTCGGTGTTTTTTAACATCTCTTGCCGCCACAAATCAAAAAAGTAATTTGGGTCCGTATAAAATTTAAGCCCATCTTTGCTATCATCAGCTATTAATTTATCGCATATCGTATAAGTTTCTAACATAGGCGCTGGCATTGTTGAATATGAAAATATTTTCTGATCAAAGATTTTAGTGGATCGAAATCCTTTTTCCTTCTAATATCAAAGAGCGTATATGGATACGCTCTCTGCTAATATCAATCAATGGAACATCTTCGATTGTACTATCCAACTGGGTAAACTTTTATTAATAAATCTATTCGGGTCTGTAGCGAATTCGCACGGTTACTAATATTTCCCAATTCACCAAATATATCTTCCGCATGCTTGGATAAGCATGATAATTGCCGAGTAATATTTGTTAGCGCTGTATTAGTTACAGTTTCCAATTATACAACACTGTCTCGTCCTCGATATCAAACTGGTAGTAACGTCAGTTACCTGATCTAGTCACAACATTTTACAATCTCTAATAGAAGAATTTTTAGAATTTCTTGTTAAATGGCAACCTCTTATTTAGACTGCCATCCCTATTTCATTACGTTCTGTTGTGCTGATCTAGTTACACGTGTTTTAACTATAATAACTGTTTATTGAAAAATGGATACATCAAAATCAATTTTAGAAGAGGCTATGCGGAGAATATCTGCTTTGGAAAAAGAAGCTGCGGATAGGAGGAATATCATCGATACAGGACGCAAAAGTCGTCAAAGAGAACGACGTAGTGTTACTACACGGAATCGCAGTTCTGAGAATCGAGATAGTACTTCAAGTAGCCGTTATATGTCGCACCGGTCAATTCGAAAATCTCATCATAGAGGTTATGTGCGTAAAACTAAAAATTATTCATCTTCAACTAGCTCGGGTACTACCCGTCATTCACGTTCACGAAGCAGAAATTCCAAGAGAAGGCGTTATAGGGTGGCACATCAACATTATGAGCAAAGTGAGGATGACCGTATCGCGCGACGAACGGCACCAAAGATCACACCCGGCGAGCGTGACCTGCGAGGCACGACACGGGCGCCAGGCAACTCACCTGGCAATTGCTTGAATGTCGTATCACCAATACCCGAACAAAGCTCTAAACAGGTAAATTCGGAATTGTCACCGGAGTCACCTGATCGCGAAGAAGTTTTGGCTGAATCTATGTTAGCATTTATTGGTCCAAATTCTATTGCTAACTCTAAAGAGATAAACCTTTTTCAACCACTAGCAGAAAACTGGCTTGGTCTAGGTAGAGCGGGACTTTCAAAGGAAAATTTAGATAATCTCATAGAAAAGTACCGAATACCGCAAAACTGTCCTGGGTTGGCGGGGCCAACCTTAAATCCAGAGCTCAAATTAACGTTAGCGCCGCATGCTCTTAAAAGAGATGATTTTCAGATAATAATTCAAAATCAACTGGGTGCGGCATTAAGTGCTTTGGGACAAGCTTTTTCAAAAACATTGAAACAAGATCCGGACAACGAAACAAATAAATTTATCAATGAAGCTCTTGGAGATGCAGGTAGAATGCTAACAGATTTACACCATAAATTACAACAACTAGACGTTCCTTTATATTGCCTGGTCTGACCTTATTGTCGAAAAGTGTCGCGACAGAAGGACCGGTTGATACGTTTTTATTCGGTGAATCGTTTACCGAACGAGTCAAAACAGCGACTATATTGGAAAAAGCGGGGAAAGACATGTTAAAAACATCGGTGGATACTGCTAAAACTCGACCTTCAAAATCGATGACAGGGGATATGCGAAAACAATATTTAAACTCCAAACCCCCTGTCAAGAAATACACTCAGAGGAAAACATATCAGGCAGGGGGCAGTGCATCTCGGAACAAAACAAATCATCACGACAGCAAGAATCGTACCAGGAATCGCAGCGCATACCATCGTTAGACCAGGTATGTAGTGTGGCAGGGCGACTAAAATTTTTTATGAGTGAGTGGCGACAACTTACTTCAGACAAGGTAGTGTTGCAAGCTATATCTGGACATAAAATTCCTTTTTGTGCAAGGGTATTTCAAACCCAAATATATAAAGAACTTAACATGAGAGGATGAGATGATTCATTATAAAAAAGAGATTAAATATCTACTGAACAAAGGTGCAATAAGCACCTGTAACACAAGTGAGAGTCAATTCGTGTCACCATATTTTTTAATAGACAAACCAAACGGGGAAAAAAATTTATTCTCAATTTAAAAAGGTTAAATCATTTTATTGTTGCTCCCCATTTTAAACTCGAGGATTGGAAGACCGTAACACAAATAATATCCCGAGATGATTTCTTGGCCTCAATTGATTTAGAAGATGCCTATTTTTTGATCCCGATCCATGAAAGCTACCGTAAATTTTTGAGGTTTTTTTTTTCAGGGCATTTATATGAATTTAATTGCTTACCTTTTGGACTATCAGTAGCTCCCTTTATATTTACCAAAATAATGAAACCAGTAGTAAAGGAGTTGCGATCGAAGGACTTGCAATCAGTCATTTATCTTGATGATATACTGCTGTTAGGCAAATCAGATTCTCTCTGTAGGAACAATATCAAGGAAACTACATCGCTCCTGCAAAAATTAGGATTAAAGATAAACTGGCAAAAATCACAATTAGAACCCTCTCAGAGCTGTAAGTTTTTGGGGTTTGTAGTCAATACACATGGATCGGCTTTTGTATGAGTCTTCCCCTTGAGAAACGTGATAAAATCAAGACAGCAGCCAAAAATCTAAGATCGAAACATAGGGTAAAAATTTAATTTCTAGCTCAATTTATCGGTTATCTTGTTGCAGCCTGTCCTGCAGTTCAATATGGAATGCTCTATACAAAACAACTAGAAAGACACAAGTTTTTAGCTCTTAGAGAAAATAACGGGGATTATAAACAAGAAGTATATATTGATTATCATTTACATGAAGACCTTGATTGGTGGATTAACAATATAACCACAGTAAATAAACCTATTAGGGAGGGTAGATTTACATTAGAAATATTTTCTGATGCTTCTCTTTCTGGCTGGGGAGTTAGTTGCGGGAAACAGCGGTCACATGGGTGGTGGAGTGATAGCGAAAAGAAAAATCATATTAATTGGCTGGAATTAAAAGCAGCCTTTTACGGACTAAAATGTTTTGCAACCCATGTAAAATCTACTGAAATTTTACTTAGAATAGATAATTCTACCGCGATTAGTTATATAAATAAAATGGGTTCTATACAATTTCCCAAATTATCTGCTCTTAGTAAGGAAATTTGGCAATGGTGTGAAAATAGAAAATTGTGGATTCAAGCCACTTATATTAAATCTTCAGAAAACCTAGAAGCGGATAAAGAATCACGTATTCGTTCGGAAGAAACAGAATGGGAAATAGCGGATTAAGCATTCAGTGAAATTGTGTCTACATTTGGCTAGCCAAATATTAATTTATTTGCGACAAATAATAATGGGAAATGCCCAGTTTTCTTTTCTTGGTTTCCGGATCCGGAGTCCGCAAGAGTAGATGCGTTCACCGCAGATTGGTCCAATATAAAATTTTACGCTTTCCACCATTTGCTCTTATCCTAAAAGTGATCAGAAAAATAATTAATGTTCAAGCAGAGGGTATATTGGTAGTACCAAATTGGCCATCAAGACCTTGGTTTCCACTTTTTAATGAATTACTTGTAGCCGAGCCTATTTATTTTGAAAGAAATATTAAGTTTTTAAAGTCTCCTTTCAGGAAATTCCACCCAGCATGGGAGTCAATAACATTAGTTGCAGGCAAATTATCGGCGAAGCGTTCACCAAAAACAAGCTCCAGAGGAATCGATGAAATACTTATTGGCATCATTATCCGAAAACACACTAAAACAATACAACAAACCGATAGTCGCGTGGTACCAATTTTGCATGGACAGGAAACTTTCTCCTTTCGAACCGAAGATAGCAACCGTTTTAGAATTTTTATCCCCGTTAGCGTCAGGTAAAAACAATTACGGCACTCTCAATACATACAGATCTGCTATCTCACTTTTGTCAACATGGGATATTGGAAGGGATCGGGTAATCAGAAGATTCTGCAAGGGAGTGTCCGTACTAAAGCCGCAACGTCCTAAATACAACCAAACATGGGACCCAACCATTGTGCTAGAATTTCTGATAAGTCTGGGACCGAACAATGAACTAGAACTTGATCGTATTTCCAAAAAACTAGCTACCCTCTTGGCATTAATGATAGCGCAAAGAGTTCAGACATCTAAAATTAAAATTGGCCATATTAGTTTCGATGAGAGTTCAATAATCATAAAAATTCCAGACAGAATTAAAACATCGAAGGTGGGCGGTATACAACCCAATCTGATTATTCCAAAATTTACGGAAAATATTACACTATGCCCGGTAACAACACTGCAAGCATATTTTCACAGGACGGAAGTGTTACGAAATCTAACAGATAATTTATTCATAACAATTAAAAAGCCATATCACCCAACATCATCACAAACCATTAGCAGATGGATAAAGCAAATGATGAAAGAAAGCGGACTAGATATGAATCAATTTACAGCGCATAGCACGCGTCATGCAGCTACTTCGGCGGCGTTCAGAAATGGAGTTGACATCGAGACGATACGAAAAGCTGCAGAGTGGACGGAAAAGTCTGAGACATTTGCTCGTTTTTATAATAGACAGGTTAAAAATAAAACACAGTTTGCGAAATCTATTTTTTGTTGTCAAAAAAATTTTTTATTTATTTATTTATTAAAGCTTATACATTGTAAAACATATGTACAACCTATTCATGCAGCACTAGCGTCAGAGGCCATCAGCTGTCTGTTTTGAGGGCTTTGGTCTAAGTTAATCTCAATAAATCACATTCCTTTAGGAAGTTATAAATGGTTCTTATATTTCCTTCAGTTGGATTAGAAAGCATAGATGTTGGATCTGTGTTGAAAAGGTGTTGTCTTTTATCTTGAAGCGACGTACAGGATACCAATATGTGACGAACAGTTGGTGTTTCATGGCAAAAAGGACATGAGTTGGTAATGTTCCTTCCAAGGAGATGAGCATGAGTGGCAATAGTGTGGCCGATCCTGAGGCGTATATATGGTGTGAGCAGATTTGTAGGTGTTTTTGATGAGTAGTGCGGTTTAGTTCTTGACGGGTTAATTATTGAGTAGTGATGGTTGTATGAAGTCCAATCGAGTGCTAGTTTAGTATGTCTATTATGGATGATGAGGCGATATATATCAGGTTTTGTGAAGAAACTGAACGTAAACGTGGGCATATTAGATGCTTCTTTAGCCAACTTATCGGCATAATTGTTCCCAGTTATTCCAGTGTGGCTTGGGATCCACATTAATTTAATATTTTTTGGATATGAGATAAGATAGTCTCTGGTTGTATTGATTGTAGTAGTGTGGTTGTTGCAATTTCGAATAGCTTGGAAACATGATAGGCTGTCAGTGCATATAATATATTTGCCTGGGTTTTTTGCAGCGTATTCGACGGCGTGAAGTATTGCGGTGGCTTCGGTGATAAAGGCTGAGCAGAATGGAAAAAGTAGTCCATGGGAAATCGTGTTCCCTTCTTCCGTAACTGCAGCAAAAGATGTTTGAGAAGCTTTGGATCCATCCGTGAAAATAAGCTTCCAATTATTGAGTTTCAAAGAGTGTCTGATTTCACAGAACTCAGAGATGTAGGTAGCATTGGGTGTAGTGCTTTTTGGAAACCGAACCAATTTGTCGATAAATGAATTTTCCGTAACAAGCCAAGGTGGATGACAAAGTTTGCGTAGTTTTGGAGTTTTAAATGGCAGGTTGTAGGTCTTGGCAAAATTAGCGCATATAGTTGATTTAATTTTTGGAGATCGAATACGATTTGATGCATTGAGCAAATCATTTTTTAGCGTATGATTGGATCCGAGGATGATCTTAGGATAAAGTTTGTAAATGCTGTCTTCCATGTTGTCACTTAGAAAAGGGAGGCCAGCTTCAGTCAGTATATTTTTGATAGGTGATGTTGGGAAAGCTCGAAGCGATCTCCTGATAGAAGCATGATATGGGGCAGCAAGAAGTTTAAGATGATTTTTGAGTGGTGTCCATAGATTTCCAAGGCGTAATTGATGACGGAAAGAACAAGAGCTTTGACCACGTTAATGAGCGAGCGCTTGCATGATAGGTATTTGACAATATTACTATTTTTAATAATTCTATTTCTAACGTATTGACAATGGTTTTTGAATGTATACTTATTGTCTAGAATTATTCCAAGAAACTTAAGTGTAGGAGTACAGGAAATATTTACATTATTAAATGAAATAGGTGGAAAGTTACAATTGTGTTTTTTACAAATGTGAAGCATTTTGGATTTGGAGTATGATATTGAGGCGCCGGAGGAAAGAGACCACGAGGATAGTTGGGAGAGGATGTCATTAAAGGTAGAAGAGAGTAAAGATAGATCAGAAGATTTAGAAAATAGGAGAAAGTCGTCAGCATATAATTGATGCTGAATAGATGGGAAATGGGAAACGGTTGCGCTGATTTCATCAAATGCTATGGTGAACAAAATAACAGATAACGGTGAGCCCTGAGTGGTGCCGTTATCTAAAGGGAAAATAGGGGAAGGAGAACCTGAAATGAGAACTTTAAATTTTCTTTGCGAAAGGAAAGATTTAACAAAATTAAAAATACGCGGGCCTACTTTCCATTTTATTAACTGCCTTAATACAACATGTATGCCAATACGGTCAAAGTCTTTTTCAAAGTCAAGCGAGAGAAGAGAAACATGATTTTTATTAGATAAGGTATCACATATGAATTGGTCAAGATGTAAAAGGGCGTCGATAGTGGTTTGGCCTTTTTTGAATGCAACTTGATTGGAGTGAATGAGTTTATTATATTGAAGAAACCAAGAGAGTCTGGTAGCGATTATTTTTTCTAAAAGCTTACCAAGACAGGGTAAGAGGGATATTGAGCGGTAGCTGGTGACTTCGCAGGGAGGTTTGCCAGGTTTTAGAATGGGGATAATTGCGCTGGTTTTCCAAGTATGTGGGATGTTTTCGGATCTGAAGATAGTGTTATAGTGGTTGATGAGTCGGGAAAGTAATGAAGTAGGGAGGTGTTTGATTATGGTATAGGATATTTTATCAAGGCCAGGAGTTTAATGTTATGTTCAGACACAACCTTAATTGAAAATTAAGAGCCTTCATTCAATTTTCAAGCCCAATGATTCTCAATTTACCATACAAAAATTTACGAAGTTAATGCTTCATTAGAAATTAATGAGTTCCTAATGAAGAACAATTCTGCATGCAACCCTGTTAGAAGGGTTGTTTCATAAGCAAAATTAAATGTCATGTTCAGAGAAATGTCATTAGCGTCAGGGTCCACTAAACAGGTTGTTTCGTCAGATCAGCTGAATTCTTGTTCTTCTTCATCACCTATCAAACTTTTTTTATTTCTGCATTCGTGTTTACGTTTGGTAAAAGTTGTGGGCTGAATGTCAAATTATTTCGTCCTCTTTGCAGTTTTGACATTTAGGTCACGAGAGTTTGATATTCAGCTCACGGCGTGTATGTGTGTATGTATCTTGAGTCGACCTGTTAAATGGGCCAAGTAAATTAAATATGTCTGAACACCAAATCTAGAGATGTTCAATCAAGCCCAATTGACTTAATTAATTTTTATGTCTGAACATGATATTACCTTTGACAGAAGATAATGTTAGATGAAGTTCAATTAAAGAAAGATCAGAGTCAAGGTCTCTGGCCGGTTGGGATAAAGAAGAAGGTAAATAGTGGCATGTTAGTAAGGACTGTTTGTTATTTGAGTATTGGGGTGGCAAGTTGGAGTTAGAGGAGTGGTAGGAAAAGTATTTAGCGAATTCTTAAGCTATATCCTGAGGATATAGTAGATTGCTTTGTGAGGAGTTGAGTGAGAGGATAGGAGAGAACGAAAGTTACCTGATAGTCGTTTTATGTTTGACCAGATTGTTTTGGGATCGGAGGAGGAGTTTATGTTGTTAGTAAAATCCTGGAAAGATTTAATTTTAGCTTACTCCACCAGGGGGGTTAGGATTACGAGGTTTAGGGGAGGTTTGTGGCATAGAGAGATTAGCTGCAGATCTTATGATTTTTTGGATTCTGGAAGTTTCCTGCAAGGGGGGGGGGGGGGGGTAATTTCCTCACCGTCTGCGGGCCAACTGCCTAACGACGAATTAAACGATTCTTCAATCGCACATTAAGTCGATAATTTGTAGACAATTGACGTGCCCCACGGTTTTATTTTAGTCTAGTCTATGTAAATGTTTATAATTCCCACGACTGTATCTATTTTATTATTTTTTGGTTTTTAGTACATTTATCTTAAACATTGCAATGTATGTATAACATAAAACTGTTTAACTTAAAAAGTTTTTTTACCTATTTTTATTTTCTAGTTTTTAGTTTTTATTTCTCATTCTGTTTAATTCATTTAGTGCTTCATTATTGCAAGGTTTCTTGCCCGTTAGTTTATTGCAGTCCAACGCCTCTATACGTAGTCCCTGCAAAGTTCTTACTCTACTAAGAGCCACGTAGGCTTGACCTTCTTCAAACAGTTTCGCACCTAAGTATACGACCGCGTGATCCACAGTGCTGCCCTGCATTTTATGTATTGTAGAAGCCCATGATAGTATTAAAGGCAACATTCTTCTTTCAGCCGTCCCGTAATTGTACTTAGCTTGAAACTGTATGGCTTTCGGGTGTATAAGATGTAATCCGTCTCTTGCGAAATCAATTCGGACGGAAGGTACATCTGTTGCATACATCTGAGTTCGACGAAATTGAGGCCAAACGATTTCGTTGATGTAGCCTATAGCGCCATTTACTAATCCCTTTGAAACGTCAATATTGGACCGTAGCATGACTTTTGCCCCCACAAATATTTCCAGTTCCGCTGGTAAACCCCCAGTTCCGCTGGTAAACCTCAGCTGGTATTATAGTAGCTATATCCACATGGTCTGCATTTCGTGTGGCGTGTACTAGCTGATCCTGCGCTTATTTAAGTAATGCACATGCTAAATATCAGCCAAATCGGTCCATAATTAGGATTTTCAGTTTTAATTACCCCGATCTCAGCTCCACCTAGCGGAATTTTTTTTAAGAAAATATTTCTTTTCAAGGTAGTAATACATGTTCCGAATTTCAGCCAAATCGGACCATAAATGTGATTTTTGTAAATATAGCGACCCAGGCGCCACCTATCGGAAGTTTTTTTTAGGAAAATATTTCCTTTCAAGGTAGTAATACATGTTCCGAATTTCAGCCAAATCGGACCATAAATGCGATTTTTGTAAATATAGCGACCCACGCGCCACCTAGCGGACTTTTTTTTTAAGAAAATATTTCTTTTCAAGCTAGTAATACATGTTCCGAATTTCAGCCAAATCGGACCATAAATGCGATTTTTGTAAATATAGCGACCCACGCGCTGGTAAAATTTTAGACGACGATACCCCGGCTAGAAAAAACGGTTTTTTAGGGGGGGTAGGGGGGCGGAGGGGATCACAAAACTGAAGACCCCAACCTCCGGAGGCCTATGGTTCCCGAGATATACGTCGTTAAAGTTCCGATATTTCCCATATAAATTTCACCGAACACTCGCAGGGTTGCCGTTGGGTGTTGGATTGGGTGTTGCCGTTTGGGGTCTGCGATGGTGGCCTTAGGCCGCGCTTATTTAAAATAACCCTGGGCTACGCCACCAAAGTCCGGACATACTGCCCAACCGTGGCTACCGCCACGGTGATGTCCTTCTGAGTAGTACACCGCGCGATTTGTTATTAAATTTTGGTATTTTTAAATAAAAATTGTCAAAAACTTTTCAGCGTTGGCGGCCTTCGGCCGCGCTTATTTAAAATAACCCTGGGCTACGCCACCAAAGTCCGGACATACTGCCCAACCGTGGCTACCGCCACGGTGATGTCCTTATGCGTAGTACACCGCGCGATTTGTTATTAAAAATGTTCATATTTAGGTGCCTTTTTCTTACTTACTTACCTCGATATGGCAACACAAAAAGTACTGTATAATACAACCCTGCATGTAGTCAGAAACACAGAAGCACACATAACTCGTCGCGGTTAGTGAAAAAATATAAAGAAATTAATAAAAGCGAGTTTTTTATAATAAAAACGTAAAATTCTCCCGAAAATATAAATAAAATCGAAGTTTAAATGTAATTAAAAGTTATAAAAGTGAAAACTTGTATAAAAAGTATCGTTCCAAAGGCAGTTGAATCAATTTTCCCACATGAAATTTTGCTTTTGGGAAGGGTGAATTTAACAATAAATTACATGAATTGTGTAATTAAAAAATCTGTGAAAATGATTTATTTAGTTAAATTAAAGCTAGAACTTGCAATTTAGTCACATTCCAACTGATTTTCATGGTGAAATTGCCATTATTTCGCATTTTCAAAAAGTGGATATCGACGTCGAAACTCTAGCCCACGCGCCACCTAGCGGAATTTTTTTTTTAAAGAAAATATTTCTTTTCAAGGTAGTAATACATGTTCCGAATTTCAGCCAAATCGGACCATAAATGCGATTTTTGTAAATATAGCGACCCACGCGCCACGTATCGGAAGTTTTTTTTAGGAAAATATTTCCTTTCAAGGTAGTAATACATGTTCCGAATTTCAGCCAAATCGGACCATAAATGCGATTTTTGTAAATATAGCGACCCAGGCGCCACCTATCGGAAGTTTTTTTTAGGAAAATATTTCCTTTCAAGGTAGTAATACATGTTCCGAATTTCAGCCAAATCGGACCATAAATGCGATTTTTGTAAATATAGCGACCCAGGCGCCACCTATCGGAAGTTTTTTTTAGGAAAATATTTCCTTTCAAGGTAGTAATACATGTTCCGAATTTCAGCCAAATCGGACCATAAATGCGATTTTTGTAAATATAGCGACCCACGCGCCACCTAGCGGAATTTTTTTTTTAAAGAAAATATTTCTTTTCAAGGTAGTAATACATGTTCCGAATTTCAGCCAAATCGGACCATAAATGTGATTTTTGTAAATATAGCGACCCAGGCGCCACCTATCGGAAGTTTTTTTTAGGAAAATATTTCCTTTCAAGGTAGTAATACATGTTCCGAATTTCAGCCAAATCGGACCATAAATGCGATTTTTGTAAATATAGCGACCCACGCGCCACCTAGCGGACTTTTTTTTTAAGAAAATATTTCTTTTCAAGCTAGTAATACATGTTCCGAATTTCAGCCAAATCGGACCATAAATGCGATTTTTGTAAATATAGCGACCCACGCGCTGGTAAAATTTTAGACGACGATACCCCGGCTAGAAAAAACGGTTTTTTAGGGGGGGTAGGGGGGCGGAGGGGATCACAAAACTGAAGACCCCAACCTCCGGAGGCCTATGGTTCCCGAGATATACGTCGTTAAAGTTCCGATATTTCCCATATAAATTTCACCGAACACTCGCAGGGTTGCCGTTGGGTGTTGGATTGGGTGTTGCCGTTTGGGGTCTGCGATGGTGGCCTTAGGCCGCGCTTATTTAAAATAACCCTGGGCTACGCCACCAAAGTCCGGACATACTGCCCAACCGTGGCTACCGCCACGGTGATGTCCTTCTGAGTAGTACACCGCGCGATTTGTTATTAAATTTTGGTATTTTTAAATAAAAATTGTCAAAAACTTTTCAGCGTTGGCGGCCTTCGGCCGCGCTTATTTAAAATAACCCTGGGCTACGCCACCAAAGTCCGGACATACTGCCCAACCGTGGCTACCGCCACGGTGATGTCCTTATGCGTAGTACACCGCGCGATTTGTTATTAAAAATGTTCATATTTAGGTGCCTTTTTCTTACTTACTTACCTCGATATGGCAACACAAAAAGTACTGTATAATACAACCCTGCATGTAGTCAGAAACACAGAAGCACACATAACTCGTCGCGGTTAGTGAAAAAATATAAAGAAATTAATAAAAGCGAGTTTTTTATAATAAAAACGTAAAATTCTCCCGAAAATATAAATAAAATCGAAGTTTAAATGTAATTAAAAGTTATAAAAGTGAAAACTTGTATAAAAAGTATCGTTCCAAAGGCAGTTGAATCAATTTTCCCACATGAAATTTTGCTTTTGGGAAGGGTGAATTTAACAATAAATTACATGAATTGTGTAATTAAAAAATCTGTGAAAATGATTTATTTAGTTAAATTAAAGCTAGAACTTGCAATTTAGTCACATTCCAACTGATTTTCATGGTGAAATTGCCATTATTTCGCATTTTCAAAAAGTGGATATCGACGTCGAAACTCTAGCCCACGCGCCACCTAGCGGAATTTTTTTTTTAAAGAAAATATTTCTTTTCAAGGTAGTAATACATGTTCCGAATTTCAGCCAAATCGGACCATAAATGCGATTTTTGTAAATATAGCGACCCACGCGCCACGTATCGGAATTTTTTTCATAATATTGCATTGTCATCGGGGTTATGGTGCTAACAGTCAACAACGAGTTCCCGCAACCCGTGTCAGCTGACACGATTTCCCTTATGAGAGTGCCATATAAATGAAAACTCACCAACGACCGAAACATACGAGTACGCAGCCCGTACCGCAGAAATCAACGAGCATTTTGATTTTTGCCGGAAAACGTGTCAGCTGATTGCTTTTGCTCAACGCGGTGTTGCCGAACGAACTTTTTTAGCCACTAAAACATTTGAACGGTATTTTTCATTGTATTATTAAACGAAATCAATGCGAGTGTAAAATGTAATGGAATATATCTTTCTTCATAGGAAAAACAGCTTAAGTTTACTTAAGCGAAATATGAGTTATTAGATAATTGTTTAGCTCATTTATTGAAAATAATTATCATTTATGTATATGTTATTAATTCACATGAAACCATTTTTAATACGTTTATTTTAGTTTCAAATAAACTTAAAATCGAGATTATCCAGTTATAACTTTTTTCGGAGCATAAATTCGCACAGGATGAAATAAAAAAGTTACATAAATGATGTTAGTAACTAGTAATTTACGATAAATAAAAGTAATTTTTATTTCAAAATTATCCCTTTTTACCATTTTTGAATGGGTCAACGGATAGCGGGCCAGCGGGTAGTGAACAACTGATATTTTCCGTCATAAAATTCACACAGGCAAACAAAATTGTGACAGTGGCAGCTTTTAGAAATTTTTTTGTGTAAAGCATAGTACTGAGTTCGAGTTTCACGTGAAACTGCTGTCAAAATCCATACAAAAAAACTGGTTGTGAAACATGTGTGAAATTTCACAGATATTTCACGACAAAGTTGTACCGAGTTCCTGCCGTGAAAAGTTGCGCAACATGCTAGCAACATTATGCCAGCAACATTTTTTCACGCCAAATTAAATATACAATGAAAGAGTTTTTAGTGCTTAGCACGAAATTTTTATTTTTAATTCAATTTTTAATTGTTAGGGTAAGTGGAAAAAAATTCAACAACTATTTACAGCGAAGGTTGAGTGTATAGCTATTTCACGAAAAACCATTTTCGATCATCAGCACTCTTTTCTGAAGTGGATGCACCGGGGATTGAACCCGAGTCCATTCCAACTTCAGCCGCAATGACCCAACGGATAAACACACTCGGCCATTGAGACTCTGTGCAAGCTGTTGGATTTTCCCCACTTTTGCCTTTTTCATTTTCAACATTAACGTTAGTGTGTATATGCTTTTGCATATATTCTACACAAACGTGCTGAATTTTTGTTGTAGGCAGTTCGCAATGAACATTGTTGTTGGTATTTATTTTATGTGTTTAGGCCAGCAGCCTAAACCCACATAACCGTGACCACCCTAATGTGTTAAATGTCATTTTGGCAACAAAGTAACGAGTGGCTGAATTAACGGCCACCGTTAACTGCTGTAATTTAACTTTTTCAGGTTATCTTGTACCCACTAGCGCTTTTAACTGGCACATTAAATCTCTACGAGATTGCTATTTTTGTTCGCCCAGTTGCGCCTTGTTGTATACCTTTTCTGCAATTTGCACATTAAATCGCCTAGTCCATTTCTATCTGTGTAAATCTGCAAATTTTCGAAAGAGTTACAATACTTCCGTATTTAAATTTTTGCATTAATTTACTTTAAACATTTTCCGTAATATCAAAAGAATGGAAACTTTCATCCGCCTCTCCGAGTCAGTTACGGAGTTCAGCCAGGAATTCCTGGGAGAACCTATAGAGGATCATGCAACAGCGACTCTCACGCTAAAGCAGGATGAATTAAAGGCGAGATGGAAGAAAACCATCGCGATTTATGATAAATTAATGCTAACAGAAGATCTCGCTAAAGAAAATGTAACGTCTGCTAAGCGGAAATACAAAGTCACATTTGATGACTACACCAAATGTATGTCCGCATTAGTAACAGAATTGGAAAAAAGAGCTTCTGCAAACAAATCCTCTCCACAACAACCTGAAGCGGTAGTTCAGGAAACGCACATTCGTTTACCTCCTTGCGATACCGATGTATTCAAGGGGGATTATTTATCATGGCCATCCTTCCGGGATATGTTTACGGCCATTTATATCTTGAACAAACGCCTTACACCGGTTGAGAAGCTTTATCATCTTAACCAGAAAACTTCCGGTGAGGCGAAAGAAATCGTTAGACGTTGCCCACTTACGAATGAAGGTTTTACTACGGCTTGGAAAAATCTAAGCGACAGGTACGAAAATAAACGTATCCTAGTAAATACGCAATTGAAAATTTTATTCAACCTGAAGTCAGTCGATTCTGAGTGTGGCACCGCGATCAAAAAATTACAACGCGAAATCAACAACTGCATATCTGCACTACAAAGCCACCAAATAGATATTTCAAACTGGGATGCGATAATAACCTATCTCTGTTCCACAAAACTCCCAGAGTGTACCTTGGCGCTTTGGGAACAGTCAATAGAAAATAAAACAGAAATATCAAAGTGGACAGACATGGATAGGTTCTTGTCGAATCGTTTCCAGGCCCTAGAAACGGTTTCAGGTCTAAGAGAAGCAAAACCAACGAAGACCTCGAAACCACAGAACGGCAATAATTCCTCAAAACTAGGTGTGTATCAAGCTAGTATCCCCAAAGGTTCGTGCAAAATGTGCAAGGGAAAAGAGCACACATTAAGAAATTGCCAAAAGTTTCAGAAACTGGCAATAAAAGATAGAATAAATTTCATTAAAACTAATAATTGCTGCCTTAACTGTCTGTCTCCTTCTCATACGGTGTCAAAATGCACCAGCTCTTTCAATTGCAGTTCATGTCATTCTCGACATCACACAATGCTGCATTTGCAGTCCTCTAATGCCAATCAAACGGGGCAAAAAGCAGATTCGAGGCCGTCCAATGATGGACCCTCAACTTCAAGACAGGCACAAACTCAAGCACAAGCAAAAGAAAAATCCACTTCAAATAATGTAGCTTCTTGTCATGCGAACACAAGCAAAGGGGTTTTATTGGGCACAGCTAGAGTAAATGTGCATTACAATGGGGTTAATTATTCAGCCAGAGCACTTATCGACTCTGGCTCTGAATGTTCGTTCATGACTGAACGACTCAAACGCAGAATTAACTTGCCATCAAAGCGTTTAGACGTGCAAGTGTCGGGTATTAATAACTCACATTCAGCTCAAGTGAAGCTATCGTGTGCTATCGAACTACGTTCATTAATTAACCCGCTCGTTAGTATTAATGCGGTTGTACTAGTTTTACCACAATTAACTGGCGATCTTCCCACATGCCAAGTAAATGCAATGACTCGGCAAGCTTTTCCAGATCTTGAACTAGCCGACAAGAGATTCTTTGTTCACGAACCAGTGGATCTGATTTTAGGAGGAGATGTATATCCACAAATCATGTTAGGAGGAATCAGAAAAAATGTGTTGAACACTCTAATAGCTCAAGAGACGGTATTTGGGTGGATTATAACCGGTCGTGCCGATGCACAAAATCCAACCAGCAAAAGAGTGTCGTTCTTCAACGAAATAACTTTAGATAAGCAACTGACAGCATTTTGGGAAGTGGAAGATGTGCCCAAGAAAAAGAGTATAACAGAAGATAATTCATACTGTGAAGAATTGTTTAAAAACACCACGCGTAGGAATCCTGATGGCAAATATACAGTGTCGTTACCCTTCAAAAAGGAATTTCCTCAAGCCATTCAGTTAGGGCCTTCTCTAAAAAGCGCATGTGCTCAGTTCCACAGAAATGAAACACGTCTAGCAACATCACCTGACTTACAGTCAGAATACAACAGAGTTCTAACAGAATATGAAACTTTAGGACACATGGCTAGACTACCATCCGCAATTCCATCTGATACTTCCGATTGTTACTTTTTACCTCATCATTCGGTAATAAAAGAAGATAGTACAACAACAAAAGTTAGGGTCGTTTTCAACGCATCATGCCCTACTGCGAATGGCAAGAGTCTAAATGATGTGCTTCATACTGGTCCGGTTTTACAAGCCGATCTTCCCCTTCTGATTCTACGCTGGAGACTATTCAAATACGTCTTCAACAGCGATATAGAAAAGATGTATAGGCAGATATGGGTACAGGATGAGCAAACCAAATACCAAAGAATAGTTTTTCGAAATAACTCAGCAGATCCTCTGCGCATATATGAGCTAAAAACCGTGACCTTTGGTGTTAATTGCGCTCCTTACCTCGCTATAAGAACGTTGCACCAGTTAGCAGACGATGTTAGAGAATCCTTCCCTCTAGCTTCAAATATACTTCTTACAAGTATGTACGTTGACGACGTACTCTCCGGTGGTCATACTATCGACTCCACCATAAAGGCACGAGATGAAATCAATACTGCCTTGAAATCTGCAGGTTTTATTCTCAGAAAATGGACATCAAACAGTAGTACCATTTTACGCGGCATTCCAAAAACCGACCTATTAAACGAAAACTTCTTAGAATTTGAAGATGCCAGTACGGCGAAAACTTTAGGAATTCGGTGGAATGCACATACCGACAATTTTTATTTTGCAGCAAAACCTATTGACAATACTAACTCTCTTACGAAACGAACAATTCTTTCGGCTATTGCAAAACTTTTTGACCCACTAGGTTGGCTTGCTCCCACTGTAATAATAGCCAAAATAATTATGCAAAACATTTGGCTAGAAGGAACAGGGTGGGACGAGCAAGTTTCAGACCAAACTTTGGAGCGATGGCAAACATTTACGCTGAACTACCCTTCCATCAACGAAATTAAAATCCCCAGATGGGTACATTTCTCTCCATCTGTTGAGATGGAAATCCACGGTTTTAGTGATGCGTCAGAAAAGGCATATGCTGCCACAGTTTATTTACGAACAAAAACGAGAGGAGAAGTCTATACACATCTATTAATGGCGAAAACCAGAGTATCTCCAGTAAAAACGATTTCCCTACCAAGATTGGAGCTGTGCGGTGCAGTTCTCCTAGCCGACATAGTGGACTCAGTTGTTGAGAATCTTAATCTAGGGCATTTGAAAATTCACCTCTGGACCGATTCTACTATCGTTTTGGCGTGGATAAGAAAACCTCCCTGCTCTTGGTCGACTTTCGTTGCACATCGTATAACGAAAATAATAGAAAAAACGGGGAACAAAAACTGGCGCCATGTAGATTCGGCTTCTAATCCTGCAGACTTGGCAAGTAGGGGTTTACAAGCGAATGATTTGGTTACCAACTCTTTGTGGTGGCAGGGTCCTTCTTGGTTACAAGAAGACGAATCGGAATGGCCAAAACAGGACGAAACATACCACACATCCGTGGAGGAAAAAAGGGTGAAAGCTCATAGCGTGCAAGTAGATAGTGATCCTCTCGAAAGGTTTTCCGACCTCCCACGTGCCCTGAGAGTCTTATCATACATTTTCAGGTTTTCTCGCTTCACCCACCCAAAAACAAGAACGTTGGAAAAACCAAAAACCCATACAATTTCATGTAAAGAAATCAAGGCCACTACACAACGGTTGATAACGATTTATCAGAAAAAGCATTACTCCGAAGAGTACGAAGCAAAAAGGGACGGCAAACCCATAGGTACAAAGAGTGACACTCTATCACTCAATCCGTTCATTGACAGTGATGGTATTTTGAGAGCTGGCGGTCGTCTTGAGGCATCCTGCAATCTGGCATATAACGAGCGTCATCCTATCATCCTGCCATACGATTGTCGTTTCACCCGTTTGTTAGTCCATTTTGTCCATCAGATCTCTTTACATGGGGAAAACCAGCTGATGCTGCGTCTTTTACGGACTCAGTATTGGATTCCCCGTGTAAAGAATATGATCCGGTCCGTCATATATAATTGTAAAGCCTGCACTATCCAGCGAAAGCGAACGCAAACCCAACTTATGGGAAATCTCCCTCAGGAACGTATAACCTATTCGCGTGCTTTCACTAATGCTGGAGTGGACTTTGCTGGTCCGTTCGACATAAAGTCCTATAGTGGCAGAGGGTGTCGTATGTCTAAAGGTTATGTCTGTCTGTTCGTCTGTTTTAGCACCAAGGCTATCCACTTGGAAGCTACAAGTGACCTCAGCACTGCCTCCTTCCTAGGAGCATTCGACCGTTTCATTGCTAGAAGAGGTTGCCCCAAGAATCTATATTCCGACAATGGAACTAACTTTGTCGGAGCATCCCGAGCTCTACGAGCTGAATTCAAAGCATTCATAACAAATTCTCGAGACCAAACACTCTCAAAATATTGCCATCAAACAATGGAATGGCACTTCATCCCTGCGGCCGCTCCTCATATGGGAGGATTGTGGGAAGCGGGAGTGAAAAGCTTCAAAAAGCATTTTCGAAAAGTCGCATCTGACCGCAAATTCACCATGGAAGAATTTGCTACCCTATTGTGCCGTATCGAAGCCTGTCTAAATTCCCGTCCGTTAAGCCCTATGTCCAATGAACCAACGTCTTTGGAACCCTTAACCCCGGGACATTTCCTGATAGGTGGGCACCTTCTTGCCCCACCTGAAATTGATGTGCATGAGAACCGAACATCTATTATTAATCGCTGGGAAAAGTTGAAGGCATTGCACCAAGAATTCTGCAGAAGATGGAAGACAGAATATCTTACTGAACTACAAAAGCGAATTAAGTGGAAACAACAGCAATCGAATCTCAAGGAAGGTGACTTAGTCGTCATTAAGGAGGACAATCTCCCACCTAACGAATGGAGATTAGGGCGAGTGGCAAAATTACACGCTGGAAATGACGATCGGGTGCGAGTCGTCGTACTCGATACCGCACGGGGTCAAACCACTCGACCAATTCACAAGCTGGTCTTATTACCGCAGGGCGAAGAAACCACCTCTCAGAGCACGACTTAAAATTTTCAAACTATTCTCAGCCACCTATCAACCTTTCCAACTGACCTATGCCAACAACTCAGCATCATATACTCATCCACACAAATAATCCTAACCAATAGCAAAGTAACATCTACACGCAAGTTGTACAACCAATGTTTTAACCACCAACCAAATACCTAATATACGCCTATATTCAGGTACACTGACATTAATATGTATGGTCGTATGTATGTGCGTACACGCAAGTTGTACAAAATATGCCACATTAGAACAACCCAATAAACAATTTTCTAAGTACTAGCAACTAGTACCATTTCACCCTCAAAGTAAGGGTTACGGGACTAGTCAGCCCCAAGAAAGGTTGCTTTCCATCAGAAGCTTAAAAATCCAATTGCCGTAAAGGCGTATATCGGCACGCTCAACTGCGCCAACCAAAAAGCTTCGCTTTCTTTGAAAAGCCACAGAACTTAAAACTAGCTCTATTTAGAGCCCCAGAAACCTATCGCTCCAGAAGGAGCCTCAGAGTACTTAAAGCTTCCAAAGAAGCCACCAGAAAGGTTGGGCTGACCCCGCCCATTATCCCGCAGAGCCCGCATACATACACTGCAAATACCTAAAAACCATACATAAATACATACAAACATACCATCTCTTACGGTTGTCTTGCTGCGGCAGTTTCACCTCCTCGCCCACTCTCCGCTATTCGTTTCATAAACCTGGAAGAAAGAACTACATTAGTTGCGTTTACGTTGAGATTAAGCATCAAAAAAAAAAAAAAACAAAAAAAAAAAAATATTTATATATATATAAATTTATATTTGATACCAAAATGTGCTTATTTTCACATTTGCGCAGCAACTTCTTTTTGCCCAAATCGTAAATGCGCAATATGCGTCCACAGCCGGCTAATAAATCGATTTCTGTTCAATACCTCAACCCCACATTCGAGCAAGTTGCATCGATTTTATAAACATCAATGCAACCGCCATTTGTTATGCACAGATTTAATTGCAGGTCTCTCGCCACACTCGCAACCAAATTGTAACGCCCATCAGCAGCAATGCTGAATTTCAGTATGCACAAAGACATGATGGCTTCGTTTGTGCGAGCTGAATTGTGACTAGCGTTTGATCATGTATAGGAGCCGCGTATTTGCGAAGCCCACAAACCCAAATTAGCTTTCAACGAGGAGAACGTCTCTTCGAGTAGCACATTCGCGCATTCTTACCAGCTGCCATGCGCATGTCCTGGGCCATTTGTTGTTTTGCATGCATTTTTCGCCTAATCTGTATAGGCATCAAAAGACGGCACCCAGCTTTTCCAACACTAAAATGCCCAGAGTATTTGTGTAGACCGCGACAATACCCTCATTACATTGTGCACAGGAAAAACCCGAAGCATATTCTAGGGTTTCATAGGAGAGCCGTATCAAATGGAAACGATTATGCTAACATGACAGCCTAGGACAGCGAGAGCAGGATGAGAGACAATCATTTCGAATAATAATGAAATAATACGCACCGTATTAATCGCTATACCACTAGCTAAAAACCGAGAACGTTGCTTTCTGTTGGGCGCTTGCCCAAGCGCGGATTTATTATCCTCTAGATTGTCTTCGCGTTTTAGTGTTTCTTCCATTTGTTTCGGAAACGCCGCCATCTTGCATCATAAAATCGGCCGTCTTCGCATTTGGATAAATGGATAAATTTTACACAGTACAAGCGTTTTGACGCCTCGCGTCAAGCCTACCAGCATAACTTGTATGGAATAGTGACGCATATCGATTTATCTGGTCTCCGGTGTGTATAAGATTACACAACGTCGTATTGAAGCAATATTCCGCAAAATTTACAGCTAGAAACTTATTGTGAAAGGGCTAGCCATTAGTTAAATGTTTGCCTTCGCCAGTAAAATTATTCATAATAACAAACGGCGATTGCTTAAATATATCCCCATCCAAATATTGACGTTTATTGAGAGATACAACATAGCGTGCCAATGTGAATAGATGAACCTTAAAAGTCAACATTGGCCCAGGTGCCATGCGTTCTAATGCGGCGAAAATCCAATGTTAAATCACATTTTTCTGGTGGCCAACCATAACCTGCAAAGAAAAGAAAAGAAGAAAAAAGAAGAAATTAGTTTCCATTGGAAATTGCCAACTTCAATGGAACCATACTTACCTTGTATATGCGCCCTTGATGTCCACTTATGCCCTTGTCCAAACGCGACCTGAAAAGAAAAAAAATAATAATAATTATATTCATGTTGTAGTATATTTTACTATTGTTAAATTGTAAAATATATTACAATACTTACCGCTTCAATCACGCCGTTGATTCCTTACCAAAATGACAATGAAAAATGGAGAAAATTCACCAAAGCTTTTCCATTGATCAATGTCAAAATTACATTCCACATATACAGTGTTGCCGCTAAAAATTTCAAAACGACAATTTATTTTACTTGTGGTTACTTGGTTGCCACACATCACGTTTTTCTTTTTCTCTACATTTAAGAAAATTCTCAAAAATAATAATTACATGATAGTTGAAAGTAAAAAGGACCAAAAGTGGCCCGAATTTGTAAGAAAAGGTTCAAATATTGCATATTTTCAAAAGGTTGGGTTCCTGTAGCCTGGCTCCAAAAAAGTATCAAATTGTCACTTTAGTGGCCCAACGGCAATACTGCTCAGATATGAGCGAAGGGTGACCAGACCACAAAAAACCATCGGCACGAAATTGTACCTTACAGGTATGCGAATCCGGTACTATGAAACTTCGGTACAACATGTACCACAATTTCAACCGCTAAACAATTCAATTAAAGCTGAATAATATTAATAGCTTTAAAGTAAGGGCACATATCATATACGAAAATTCGTACATTTTCATATTTTGATAAAAAATTAATTTCTCATTACTGGATGTGCTAATGAAAATGTATTTTACATCAAATATTATAATTAACTTATAAACGAAAACAGCGTAACAAATTCCGAATTGTTTCAACAATTACCTATCTAACAAAATTATCACACTTTTTTCATTTCGATAATTATCAAAAAACAAAATATATTATCGTAAAAACAAAAAAAAATTCACGTTTTTTTTTTCTAAAAGTTCTCAAAAATTTTTAAAGCCTAATCTTGGTATAATTGCGCACTTAAAGCATAGGTTGGTAATTGTCTTTTCCCATATTTTTGTTATTTTGTTTTGTCGGGTGGTAGCGTTCTGCGTCTAAAGATACATTTCGCAAAATATACCAACGCAGAAAATATACCAACGCAATTCACATGCCCGTTTCTTCACACAAAATTTTTCAAAATTTACTACTGCGAAAATAATGTACCTACGGTACATTCAAGACAATTTAAAATTTATAGAGCCACCTTAATAGGAATTTTCAATGTGGTTCAGAACCCGGCTAATCAGGTTGATGTGGAAGGTATGTGTTATGTTCCACACATAACCAACTGTCATAGCTACACACAGATGGCGCTGGCATGAAAAAACTAACCAAAAGAAACACAGTGGGTTACGCTCACTGGTTTTAAAAAAAAAAAAAAAAAAAAAAAAGGAAAAAAAAATAAGACCAACCGACACTGAAGTGCCACACCAAAAATGATATTAGATATTTGAATTTTGAATATGCCACCCAATTAGGAAACAAGATTTCTAAATTAGTCCCTACTTTGTTTATTACGTAGACATGGGACTTACTAGAGAGCGCATCAATGCCGAAGCCAAACCCGCCAAATTCCCGCTGAGCTGCCGTTTTTGTAAAAGGCACCATCCGGTTCGGCTTTGTCCGGTCTTTCGGGCCTGGGCCCCGACAGATCGTTTAAGGCAGGTGGTTATTTGGGGCATTTGCCAAAATTGTCTGTTGCCAACGCACCGATCAGCAAATTGTAAAAGCCGCTTCACTTGTAGACGATGCGGGGAACGTCACCATTCGATGCTACATATTGAAGCAACCGATGAACGCCCCCTGTCTGAGCTGGCTGATGATGACATCATTTCGCTGGCGGCGTCTGAGATATCGGTGCAGACCCGAGATGAAGACGAAGCTACGCTCGTCGGGTCAGACGCGGTGCAGGGGTCTGAGCCCCCTTCATCGCACGTGGTGGGTAGGATGGAGTCCAGGCACTTCCGTCCTCCATTACGCCATGAACGAACGGCAACAACTGGGCTGAAAAGGGTACCTAAACGAAATAGACGCCAACGCCAGCGTCAACGCCAACAATTGAAACGCCGCGGTGACACCGAAGTGCAAAACCGCTACCCTCCCACATTTCGTTCCGGATTGGTGCAATCAACCATTCCTCTGCCGATACAATGCCTAACGCCAGTAGCGCCTACGGCAATGGTCAAAGTAGAGGCCGGCGGACGGTTGCACGTAATCCGAGCGCTGTTGGACATGTGTGCCTCGTCCACCAGAATTCATCCCATCCTGGCGCAACAACTAAAAGTAAAAATTGAAAAATTACATGGGCGGACTGGATGTTTTTTGGTGATACGTGGCAGGCCTGTCCATCACACCGCTATCGCCACCCATGCCGTGATCGAGGCCTTCCGGATGGTCACACCAATAAAATCACTGAATAATGACGTGGCACGACGATACACCAATCTCGTACTGGCAGATGCGAACTTCCATCAGGCCTCCTCGGTGCAATTAGTGCTAGGAGCGGAAGTTTGCGCAAAAATTATGCTGCCCGACTCAACGGCTCCGGGAATAATAGGTCCTCTACGCCTTCAAGACACCATCTTTGGATGGGTGCTCTCCGGTGCCTGCTAGGGTAAACTAAAGTGCAGCAAGGGAACCACGTCTATGTACTAATGTCCTTTTCTTTTTCAGCTGACCCAGGGTTTGACCAGCAAATGTAGCCTAATTGTTTTCTTATATATATACATACATACATCCAGAGGCACATGTACATGTATATGCATATTTGTCTATTTAACCATACGTAATTGAATTTCTGTACGTTCACTGAATTGCTTACATACATACCTACATTCTGTGGAGTATAGATATGCATATGCATTTGTGTGCCTATGGCTGGATGAGTTTTTTTTTAAGTTTAAAAAATGAATTTTTGCATATGTACATACATTTTAACTGAATTTGTAAATGAATTTTTTAAAGTTTTAAAAACTGAATTTTAGCATACATTTTTAAATGAATTTTAACATATGTCATATGTCATTTATAAATGAATTTGTAAAAAAAAAAAAAAAAAAAATTTTTTTTGAATATTTCCATACACATATTTGTATTAAGTCGGTGAGGTGTTGCCACCCGTGTTGCATGCTGCAAGGGGGCCGGCATGTTTAGGCCAGCAGCCTAAACCCACAAAACCGTGACCACCCTAATGTGTTAAATGTCATTTTGGCAACAAAGTAACGAGTGGCTGAATTAACGGCCACCGTTAACTGCTGTAATTTAACTTTTTCAGGCTTCTTGCCATCAAAAGAAATTTCTTTCTTTCGATTCGAGTTCAAGCACTATTGGCGACACATCATCGACTTCCAAACGTAAGTATTTGTATTTCACTACGTGAATATATATATATATATACATAATACTTTTGGTCACTCCGTGATATTATACCTTTTGAATTATTTATTGCTCGCAGTTTATATAATTTTAAATTATTAATAAATTTATATTTATTAATAACGTTTATAACGTTTCTAACCAATTTGTTTTATTTCCCTTTTCACGGAAATATTCATTATGTATATACCAAACAACGTTAACAATTTTACTTGAAAGAGTTTTTAGTGCTTAGCACGAAATTTTTATTTTTAATTCAATTTTTAATTGTTAGGGTAAGTGGAAAAAAATTCAACAACTATTTACAGCGAAGGTTGAGTGTATAGCTATTTCACGAAAAACGTGATGTAACGTTAATGTTGAAAATGAAAAAGGCAAAAGTGGGGAAAATCCAACAGCTTGCACAGAGTCTCAATGGCCGAGTGTGTTTATCCGTTGGGTCATTGCGGCTGAAGTTGGAATGGACTCGGGTTCAATCCCCGGTGCATCCACTTCAGAAAAGAGTGCTGATGATCGAAAATGGTTTTTCGTGAAATAGCTATACACTCAACCTTCGCTGTAAATAGTTGTTGAATTTTTTTCCACTTACCCTAACAATTAAAAATTGAATTAAAAATAAAAATTTCGTGCTAAGCACTAAAAACTCTTTCAAGTAAAATTGTTAACGTTGTTTGGTATATACATAAAATAAATACCAACAACAATGTTCATTGCGAACTGCCTACAACAAAAATTCAGCACGTTTGTGGAGAATATATGCAAAAGCATATACACACTAACGTTAATGTTGAAAATGAAAAAGGCAAAAGTGGGGAAAATCCAACAGCTTGCACAGAGTCTCAATGGCCGAGTGTGTTTATCCGTTGGGTCATTGCGGCTGAAGTTGGAATGGACTCGGGTTCAATCCCCGGTGCATCCACTTCAGAAAAGAGTGCTGATGATCGAAAATGGTTTTTCGTGAAATAGCTATACACTCAACCTTCGCTGTAAATAGTTGTTGAATTTTTTTCCACTTACCCTAACAATTAAATATACAATGCCATTTATTTTCGAGTGAAAAGTGACATTTGTTGAAATTGAAATTTATATTTTGTATAAAATTTTTTTATTGGCCAAAATTTGAAAGTTGGTTCTAAAGGCGATGCTCCAAATTTTTTTTTTACATTTGCTCAGTTTTTGTTTTGGCATTTATTGTCATTTGACAAAAATTTTTTCTTGAAACATTTCACGCCAAAATAAATGCATGTTGCTGGCGAAATTTCACGGCGGTGAACTCAGTACTAGGCTTAAGCACGAAATAAAAATTGCGTATGGTTATTCCTTTATTCATTGCCAAAAAAGTGTATTTTCTTTTACTTATTTTTCACTTTTCAACAAGAAAATAACAAAATACATCAGAAATGCAACTCTGACTCCTGAGGAGGGATAGGACCCGCCACTCAAAAACCCGTTTTTACACCGCCGTCATTTGTTGTTGCGTTAAAAAATTAAGTTCCGCTTCGTATTCGTGTTCATGTGATCAAAACGCATGGATTGACACCCCACTTCTTGAAAATTTACCAATTTTCACCGTTGTCACCTAAACTAGATAATTACCAAAACTTGGAATACAAAATCGCGCATGTTTTTATTAAAAATTTTCGCCTGTGTCGCTTTTTTTCTTAAAGAAAACAATATATTTAAAAATTTAAATTGAGAGTAAACATCGGTACTAAGTTTGGGTCAGACCTGGGTAATATCAAGTACCAGTACGACTTGTGACAAGTACATTTTAAAAGAATTGTACTAGTACAAGTACAAGTACTTTCAGAATATTCAAGTACTAGTACAAGTACAAGTACAAAGAATTGAAAAAGAATTGAATTTTTAGCAAATGAATGTATATACAAATGAATGTACATTCAATTCTTTTCAATTACTTTGAAGTATTTGCTAAAAATTCAATTCTTTTTCAATTCTTTGTACTTGTACTTGTACTAGTACTTGAATATTCTGAAAGTACTTGTACTTGTACTAGTACTTGAATATTCTGAAAATACTTGGTACGAACTCATTACTTCAAGATCAAAATATAAAGTATTTAAGTACGTAATAGTTCAATTACTACTCAGTATTACCCAGGTATGGTTTGGGTATTTCATGCGAAATTTTTGTGTCTTCCGATTATTTCAAATACGGCAACACTCACACGGCTGTTCAAAATAGAAAACAGCTGATTTTTATCTTTTCATACGGGCACGCACTTTGTCTAACTCGGAACGAACTCGGGCTTCGGAAACGGGTCGTCAACTCGTTGTTGACTGTCGGCACCCTTATACATGCGTACAAAATTTCAGATTAATCAGTTGACAGGAAGAGGGTGAAATTTGAATTACTAAATTTGACCCAAGAATAAATAATAAATAAAACAAACGGGGTGAGCTAAATAAAACCGTTTAAAATGGGTTACACATTCATATTTTGTGCTTGTTTTCTGCAAGGAATGTAATATACCACCCTCCTTTAGATGAAATGCAAACACTTTAAAATTAAACAACGTTATAAACAATACATTTATTAACAACAAAAAACTCAAAAGCCGGAATTACAATAGCGCTGTGGCAGTAGCAGCGATCGTTTTTCGAAATCAGCTGATTTTTAGAAACTACGGTTTGCAATGAAGCGGCACATAATACAGAGGCAGCTGGGAGCACCGCTCCGTTTAGCCCAAATTCTAAATTCGCTGCCGCTGCCTTCAATCGCAGCCAACTTCAAAGTGTTGATGTGAACTTATGTCTGTTTCCGTACTATCCAATGTAATATATTTTTTACTAATTTTGTGTTTCCGTACTTTGATGCCAGCAAGCGGGAGAGAATTTAATTTTTACTTAATTAATTTCCACTAGCAAATATTGCTGGCGGGATGCAAAAGCAAAGAAGAAGAAAGAGCAGAGGAAAAAATGAAACAAGATTGATTATTTTAATTGAAAAAAGTGGACATGAAAATGGTAAGTAAATTTATGTCACCACGTGTCCAAGGTAAAAGGAAACAGACCTAATATATAAAGAAGTCACTGACAAATACTGCGAACGCTCTATTGTGTTTGGTCTGGCAGTCACTGCTCATATTAGACGCATCAGCTGATTCCGAAAACCGTCGCTGCCCGCTGCCACATCGCTGATGTAATTTGGGCTAAAGTTATAATGATTCAAACAACGTTTGGTACCTACACAGAGCGAAAACCACCTAATAAAATCGAACAAAAGTAAGAAGATATCTCTATAGTTTTTCTTTAAGAAGAATCCCTACTTACTTTCAATGGGATAGTCTTTTTAATAAAAATCAAGAAGAAATCTTCGAATATATATGTGGATATCTCCTTGAATTAATAAAGAGGGCGTTCTTCTTATTTTTATTAGTTTATCTAATTAAATTTATTAAAAAGTTAGTCTTATATACATACATATGTAAACTGAGTTAGCGGTTCACAGTCGACAACAATAATGCGTAAAGAAAAGTTGAGTAGAAAGTTTTTTATTTATTGTAAGAAGGTATAATTTTAAATAAAATTAAAAAGATTTACCTCTCAAAAATAAGAAGAAATCTCTATGGAAATATCTTCGAAAAATTGAGTAAGAAGTTTTCTATAATAAACTGTAAAGCCGGAATAAAGTTATGTATGTAATTTGAATTTGAAATGTTTTTTTTTTTTAGTTAATCCCCCCCAAAATGAAATCCTGGCTACGGCCTTGGTTTCCTGGATGATATTGTTAGAAGGAGGGAGGGAGTCTGAATAAGTAACACAAAGATTTTTAAATTTAGGCCAATCAGCAGAATTTGTTTTAAAAAATATTCTGGGTTTGAAAAAAATAGGGTTATGGGAAAATTTAGTTATATTCATGTTTGCATGAATAATTAAATTTAAGTTTTTTAATTTTTCTTTTTCGTTCCTTTAAATAACTTTTACTTTAGTTTTATTTAGAATTCATAAATTTTATTTTATTAAAATTTTTATGCACATTTCAGTTTACACCTTTTATTTAATTGTTTAACGGAGCGTGGAAGCGAGCTTTTTATGTTGCGATATATCGATCAACTGACTTTACATATTTTCTTAGTTTTACATATAGGGTAAGTAGAGATTACAGGTAACGGTTCGGGAGAGAGCGGGTAAGTATGGAGGTAAGTATGTGTGTTGGATTCTGAGGTAAGTGGGTACAAGGTGTAACAAAAGGTTGTGCATAAAGGGTGACGAGGAAAGGTAAGTACATTACATTACAATTTGAAATATGTTTATTTAGATACATATGAATCTATCCGCCGCGCTTAGAGCTCTATGAGGTCGTCCATGTCCTCAACATGCCGGCGGGCCTGCGGGGACGTGACCTGTACCAGGTCTTGTAACTGTTCCAGCGTCTCCCTTGCCTGATGTATAAGGCGTTCAAGGCGCCTCTGAGTTGGGCGCTGGGTTGTTCGTGGCCTACGGTGTGGCTGTTGGAGGACCACTCTACGAGCGGGAGTGGGCTGCCGTCTATTCCGAGGATTAACAATCAAATTTCGTTGTCTTCGCTCTGGCTGTGGATTAGTGCGATGTAGGAGGGTATGATGCGCTAACCCGCATTTGTGGCAACTATCGCCCGAGCTGCATGCGCCGGTTTTATGGGATGTGGCCAAGCAATTTACGCAATATCTATGCGCCCTGGCCGATTGGTACCTCTCATCTGGCGTCATTGCCAGGAAGGCTCGGCAGACGCGAAGCGAATGTGTGCCGCAGCAGAGTCGGCACTTCCGGTAATCCTGGGATCTGTAAAGAGGTGAGAGCATATGGAAAAAGGGAGAACGAAAGACCATTATTAGAGGGGGTCATGACATGTATTGGGATATGTCGAGAAATAAAGTTAATGTGTGAAGTTTCATTTATGCGGGTGGTAATAAACAGAGCTTGGTTATGTTGCGAGTAATAGTTCCGCATTTGGTGCGTATGTCTACCACTCGAACGTTCTGGTCAGGAGCGGGGTGAAGTTTTGAGATGCGCCCCAGTCGCCACTCGTTTGGTGGACGAGGTCACCTTCACTGAGATTCACTTCCTGGCTTTTCCACTTATTTCTCTTGTGGAGTTCTCGGAGATACTCGTTTTTCCAGCGCTTAGCAAATTGATGGTGGAGTACCCGTAGTCTTTGCCATTTGTGAGTGAGTGTGAGGTTTTCGGAATTGGGCTCAGGGATTGAGAGAAGTGGGGCACCACGGAGGAAGTGCCCTGGAGTTAGAGCTTGTAGATCATCGGGGTCTTGTGACATTGGGGTCAGCGGTCTGGAGTTTAATACCGCTTCGATGCGAATGAGGAGAGTGTTGAACTCCTCAAACGTGAACCTTTGGGATCCAGCGACTTTCGTGAAGTGAGTTTTGAAACTTTTCACTGCTGCTTCCCAGAGTCCTCCCATATGAGGGGCATATGGAGGTATGAATTGCCATGTGAGACTATGAATGGCATATTTTTCGGCGATATCTTTAGAGACTTCTTCGAGAAATGAGATTGATTCCCTGTTGAGACTACGTTGTGCTCCGACAAATGTTTTCCCGTTATCTGACATAATTTTGTGTGGTATGCCTCGGCGTCCAACGAACCGTGCGAAAGCGGCTTTGAAACATTCTGTGGTGAGATCGGAGCACACTTCGAGGTGAATAGCTTTTGTGGAGAAGCATACAAAGACACAAACGTATGCCTTGGAATGAGATGCTCGACGAAGTGTGGAGGTTTTCACGAGAAACGGACCAGCAAAATCGACGCCTGTGGTTTGGAAGGGAAGTGAGTAGGTCGAGCGTTCTGGGGGTAATGCGGCCATAATTTGCGACTTCATCTTTTGCTTGTAGAGCGTACATGTCTTGCAATGAAATATGCAAGTTTTCACCTTTTGCTTTAAGCGTGGGATGTAGTACTCCTGTTGTACCATGCGGATCATCAGCTGCTTTTCGGCGTGTAAGAGTGTTGAGTGGAGGAAGTTGAGTATGAGAGAACAGAGCTTTGAGTTGTCTGGTATTATTATCGGGTGACGCTCGTTATAGTTTAGGGCGGCATAAGTGAGACGTCCGTTCACGCGAAGGAGCCCTGATTTGTCCAGAAAAGGGTTGAGTGTTAATAACTGATCCCGCTTGTTTATGGGTTGCGATGAAGTTAAGTTTGAGATCGTTTTCCCATAATATTTATGTTGAGCATTTATTATGAGGCGTTTCTTTGCTTCGTTTATTTCATCGTGAGTGAGGACTGTGGTGGAGGGAATATGCAATTTTTTTGCTTTAGAAATAAATCGGAGCATGAAAGCTGTCACTCTTAGCGCTCTTGCATAGGAGGAGAAGCGGTCTAAGATGTGAGTGCTTTCGGTCATGTGGAATGCCTCTATTTTCCTCTGTTCTGGGGGGCATGAGTGGTTGGGTGTGCCTTTAGGCCAGCATTCGGGGGGCTTTACTAGCCATTCGGGACCTTTCCACCAGAGTGAGCACTCGGAGAGTTCGTTGGGTTTAGCTCCTCGGGTGCCTAAGTCAGCTGGGTTGTTGGCGCTTGAGACATGTCGCCATGTGGCATTGCTAACATTTTTAAGGATCTGGGATGTCCTGTTGGCAACGTACGTTTTCCATACCCATGGGGGCTTCTCGAGCCAGGCTAACACGATGGAGGAGTCTGTCCATAAGATTAGTTCATGGGATGGGAGATCCAATTGAGATAGGATCTGCTTTACTAACTTTGTTAGGAGGACTGCGCCGCATAGTTCCAATCGGGGAAGTGAAACTGTTTGCAGGGGTGCAACTTTAGTTTTTGCGGCGAGTAAATGGCAGGTTACATTCTCACCATCTTGAACTCTCAAATATAAACAAGCGCAGAACGCCTTTTCGGAGGCATCTGAGAACCCATGCACTTGTATTGAGTTTTCTGGGCTGAATTGTACCCAACGTGGGATCTCTATATCTTCGATCGCTGCGAGGTGCTTTCGAAAAGAGTTCCATTTTATGAGAGAGTTGGGCTTAACTGCTTCGTCCCAGTCTGTGCCTTACATCCAGAGTTGTTGGAGGAGCGTTTTCGCTGCTATCATTATGGGCGATAGCCATCCTGCCGGGTCGAAAAGTTTCGCAACAGATGAGAGAATCTGTATTTTCGTGGCAGTATTTGATTCGGGAAGTGGATTTACTGAATACGAGAAGGTATCAGTTAGAGCATTCCATTTTATTCCAAGAGTTTTAGTAGAGCTTGTATCGTGAAATTGGAGAAATTCGGAGTCTAGGAGATCAGACTCGGGTATATCTTTCAGCAGTTGTTTGTGATTTGCAGTTATCTTTTTCAACGGGAATCCTGCTGATTTGAGTACATCGATAGTTTGGGATATCGATTCGCGGACTGAAGAGAGATCATGTCCACCTGAGAGGATGTCGTCGACATATGTTTCGTAGACTAAAATTTTTGAGCATTTTGGGAATTTGCTTTCTGAGTCTTTGGCCAATTGATGAAGAGTTCTTATGGCCAAATATGGAGCACAGTTTACACCGAAGGTAACTGTTTTGAGTTTAAAGTCTTGTATAGGACTTTCGGGAGATCTGCGGAGTACGATTCTTTGGAAATCTTGATCTTCCTTGTGTACGTATATTTGGCGGTACATTTTTTCAATATCGCCGTTGAAGACGTACTTATATAGTCGCCATTTGAGGATGACGAGCATCAGGTCATTTTGAAGAGTGGGACCTGTATATAATACGTCATTGAGAGAGAGACCCGAGTGTGAGAGTTTTGATGCATTGAAAACTACTCGAACTTTAGTAGGTTTACTATCGGGTTTTATCACAGCGTGATGTGGAAGATAAAATGAGAAATATTTACCATCACGTATGATTTCGAGTGAGTTTGTGGGCTCCATGTGGTCTAGAATGAGATATTCTTTTAGGACCCGAGAGTAGGTGTTTTTGAGATCACCTTTTTTCTCAAGGCTTCGCTCGATGCTGAGATATTGCTGTTGAGCTGCGGGTCTAGAGTGCCCTAAAGCCATTGAGTTGGGAAACTCCGCCTTGAATGGGAGTTTTACCACATATCGGCCGTCTTCTCTTCGATACGTGGTTTGTGAGTATAGAGCTTCACAATATTCATCATCGGTTGTTTGAGTGGGAGCCGATGGTACCTCCTCCTGTTCCCAGAATTTTTTGAGAAGATCGCCTATGGAGTCACCTGAGTTTTCTACTACCTGGGTTGAGAATGTCGAGATTTGTTCTGACACTGGTCCGCTCAATATCCACCCAAAGATGGTGTTTTGAGCTATGAGGTTTCCGCCTATATTAGTTTTAAGACCGAGCAAGAGAATTTTTGGTAGTATGTCGCTACCAATCACCATGTCTATTCTGGCGGGAGAGAAGCAGTTGGGGTCTTCTAGAGGCAGTGACGCATATTCTTTGAGATCAATTTTAGTTACCCTGAACGATGGGAGGAATTGCGTCAACTGTGGTAGTATTATCGCGTGAGTTGCGATTTTGGTTATGCGATCTGGGGAACATATTGTTAACGAACATATTTTGTTGGAGTTTTGAACTGTTCGTCCGCCCATTCCGAGTATTTCGTACTGGGTCTTTGTTGTGGGGAGACCAAGTAACTTTTGCACACGAGATGTTACAAAAGTTTTGTGAGATCCTTGGTCTATGAGAGCACGTATTACAGTAGTCTCGCCATTATGGAGGATTGGCACGTTGGCTGTGGGAAGCAACGTTTTCTCTCTACTGTTTGAGTAATGTGATAGTGTTTGTTCGTTATTGCTCTGGGGTGAGCTTGAGAGTGAGTTTTGAGCTGCGGCCTGTTTTGAAGTACAAGGCCTTTCATCGAGAGTCACGTGAGATGTGACGCGATTTTTTGAGGAGTTTGGCGTTTGAGTTTTCGCCGGGTAGTGGAGTAGTGAGTGGTGTCGTTGTTGGCAATACGTGCATGTAAAACCACTACGACACTGATTCTCTGAGTGAGAATATGCTAAACAATTTTTGCAATAATTGTTTTCTTTCACGAACTTATTCCTTTCGGGGACGGAAAGTTCTTTAAATTTCACGCACATCATCATAGAGTGGTTAGAGTTGCACAGCTTGCATGAGACTGGCCTTTTTGACTCAGTGTGAAATGCGTGTGATTTGTTCCGAGAGGAGAACGATTGCTGTGTTGATGATGCTCGAGGTGTGAAATTGGAATGAGTTAAGTTGAGTTTGCCCGGCCTATATGTGTTGAGCCGTTCGACAACCTCGTAACGAGTTGTGAGAAATTGGTCCATTTCTGACAAGAGGGGTAGCTCTTTTCTTGAGTTTAGAGATTGCTCCCATAACCTAAGAGATTCGTCAGGGAGCTTTGAAGAGCAAAGATAAACGAGCAAAGGGTCCCAATTCTCTGTGGAGACTCCATTTGCCTTAAGTACAGCGAGACAATTGTTTATTGTCGTTTGGAGTTGCTGTATTTTTTCTCCGTTCTCTGAGTGAGCGGGTTGGAGATTGAAGAGTGCTTTAATCTGATTGTCTACTACAATCCTCCTATTTTCGTATCGAGACTTGAGAGCGTCCCAAGCGAGCTGGAAGTTGAGGTCCGTTAAAGCGTAATTCTTTATGATGAGAGCTGCTTGTCCACGAGTTTTCTGTCTTAAGTGGTACAGCTTCTGAGCGGGAGAGAGTTTGGGGTGGTCTATGTACACCGCAGTGAACATGGCTTTGAAGCTGGGCCATTCTTCATATCCTCCATGGAAGATTTGGGTGTCACAGGCCGGTACTTTCAGATATCCATGAGAATCTGGTTGGGTAAAGGGTAATTGGGGGGCGTTTGGGTTGAGTGTTAAGGGATTAGAGCTCGCCTTGAGTTTCCTGAGCAGCTCACGGATTTTCACCTTCGTATTTGTTCCATTGTCATTTGCGGTGTCGTACATAGAATAGCATTCTTCGCGTGTCTCATCATCCGCGCTACTCACTTCCATAGATTCGTGTGCTGCGTCCGCCAGTGCCATGAGCTTGTCCAATTGTTCCATTTGAACTGCAAGTCCGTCCTCTGTTTGCTCATCTTCCGGCGTGCTCCACCACTTCTCACAAAATTTTTCAAGCTTTTTCATTTGAAAGAAAAACTTCTTTTTGGAGAGAGAAAGCTTTTCTTCTTCACTTTGGGATTTTGACCTCGTTTTCGAGCCTTGTGGGACTTGAAGGGCTTGGGGAGTTTCTTGCTTTTCTAGCTTATCTTCCGGCATTGTATCTAATTTGGGGATAACTTTGGGCAATTATTTATTGGTGTATAAAGGTGCGTATTTATGGCTACTTGTATCAGCGCGTCTGATTACAAGTAAGTGCGTATATGGGTATAAGAGAAATTGAGAAAATATGTATATTTTATTCTTATTTAAAATGATTTATTTTATCTAAATTAATTGAATTTTATTAAAAAAAATTGTAATTTAAATTTATTTTTAATTATTTTTTATGTTTTTGGGTTTTAATTTATTAGTGCACACGGGGTGATGCTATATTTTTGTCCTGCACTGTACTGTCTCAGAGCTTAAGAGTACAGTATAAAAGGAAATGTTTACCCAGTTGTAATTTTGGGTGGTGCAATTTATGCGTTACTGGTCCCTTGTGAATGGGGTTTGGGATGAGTTGGTTATATTTTTATTAATTTTAGTAATTTGAGCGGCTTCGGAGGGGGCCTCTTTATATGGGGTGAGTGATCCCTTTGTAATGGGTTTGGGGTGAGTCGAAAATATATTTATATTTTTATGTATATATGTATATGGTATGTGTTTAATATATAAATGTATATATGTGGATGTGTAAATATATTGGGATTGAGTTTATGAACGTACTTGTACGTTATGAGGGGAGAAGAGCGGGATTATTTGCAGTAAGTGAAAATGAGATATTTCACTTTACTGGCTTTGAGGGATTGCTAAGTTATTTTTGTCCTTACTTCTTTGAGTCTGTTGAACTTAGCGGATTTATAAGTAAATATGTACTATACTTAAATGAGAGTGCCGTAAGAGGAAAATGGAAATGCCCTTATTTGGTAATATATGTGGGAATGCTTTGAGAGAGTAACGGGATGAATATATTGAGTTGGGCTATATGTACTTCTCGAGAGAGTTGAGATAGCGGAATTCTATATTGTGGCTTATATATATTTTTTTTTGTGATTTGGAGAGTAAGCGGTAGTTTTATATACCACAACTGAGAAATTTTTTGGGAGCGAATTCCGCTAATTATATGTACATATGTTATATATTATGTAGGGTTTACTTACTTTGGCATTCTCCTTTTATATATGTATATTTATGTACAAACCCTTTTAACCTTTGTGTGTTTTTATGTTGATTCAGATGTAGTGGTTTTTGTGGTTTTTTCTACCTCTATTTTTTTTTTTTTTTTTGTTAGTATTTTTATGTATATAAGTATTTGTAATTGTATTTATGTATGTATTTCTTTTGAAGTTTTTCGGTTTTTTTTTTTTTTTTGTCGTATGTTTTTTATTATTTCACCGTAGATATGTATGTGTATTTTTATGTATACGTATTTTTATGTATACGTATGTAAGTATATATACAATTTTTTCTATTTCTTTTTTTTTTGTATGTAAGTATATTTTTTATTTAATACAGTTTATATCCATGTATTTTTTGCAAATTTTTATGTATGTTTACACTTCTTCGTGTAGCGTTTCTAATTTTATCACCACCACTGTATGTATGTATGTATGTATATAACTTTAATTCTTCTAGTATTTATGTATGTATGCACGGTTATGTACTTTAAAGTTTTTGCGCTCTCTCGCTCTTTCAAAGTTATTTGTGATTTTATGTATCTATCGTTGTCCATATGTACGGCGGTAGGGCCTGTAGTTTTCTTTTAATATTTTAACTTTTAGTTTATATCTATGTATATACATACATATGTATGGAATTAAGTTTTTCACTGATTTTAGCTTGTTCCCAAGCAGTTTTTGTTTTCTTTTTTTTTTTTTTTTTGTATTTTGTGCTATTGCTTTTGTTTTTTTTTTTGTAAGTTAGGATCACCCTAATGTAATTTGTCACATATGTGTGTTTGTTTGTTTGTATTTTTCCACATATATTTTTATGTATGTTTGTATATTTTTCGCGCGCTTTTTTAACTTCTTCTTTTTTTTTTTTTTTTTTTTTTTTTTGTCACTCTTTTTGTTAGTTTTTAGTTGAATTGTTTTTGTTTTTGTAGTATTTTATTTAATTTTAGATTTTTATTTTAGAGCCACGGCGCGATTTCCGAATTATCTGTATTTATTTAAGCATATGTTTATGTATTGTTTTAGTTTTTTTTTTTTTTTTTTTTAAATGTTTAGGCTTCTGTTTTTTCGCACTGCGTTACCGGTTTTTGTTTTTAATAATTTATTTTAATTTTATTTTTATATTCTATTTAAACGATCTAATTTTATTTATTTTTTGGTTCTTTTTTTCAATTGGGTTTCGGCACCATATTCATGTTTGCATGAATAATTAAATTTAAGTTTTTTAATTTTTCTTTTTCGTTCCTTTAAATAACTTTTACTTTAGTTTTATTTAGAATTCATAAATTTTATTTTATTAAAATTTTTATGCACATTTCAGTTTACACCTTTTATTTAATTGTTTAACGGAGCGTGGAAGCGAGCTTTTTATGTTGCGATATATCGATCAACTGACTTTACATATTTTCTTAGTTTTACATATAGGGTAAGTAGAGATTACAGGTAACGGTTCGGGAGAGAGCGGGTAAGTATGGAGGTAAGTATGTGTGTTGGATTCTGAGGTAAGTGGGTACAAGGTGTAACAAAAGGTTGTGCATAAAGGGTGACGAGGAAAGGTAAGTACATTACATTACAATTTGAAATATGTTTATTTAGATACATATGAATCTATCCGCCGCGCTTAGAGCTCTATGAGGTCGTCCATGTCCTCAACAAGTTAAGATGGGGTAATGATCACTACCGTGGAGATCGTTTAAACATTGCCAATCAAATTTTGGGGAGATGGAAGAGGAGCAGAGGGAAAGGTCAATCCGTGTAAAGGTGGAATGGGTGGAGAAGTGAGTGGGGGAACCATCATTCAGTACAACACAGTTTGAGGCAAGTATGGCTTCTTCAATAATGCGTCCTTTGGCGTTAAATGAGGACGATCCCCATAAAGGACACCAGGCATTGAAATCACCAGCTAGAAAGAAGGGGGAAGGTTTAGAGGGGAGAAGGTTAAGGAAGTCAGCAGAAGTGAATGTGTGGTGAGGGGGAGAATAAAGCACAGGTTATTGTGATTTTGATAGGGGAGGAAATTTCTATGGAGATGGAAGAGATGTTGGAAGTGGGTAAAGGAAGTATGTTATGTGGGATGTTTCTTTTAATCAAAATTGCTATACCTTGTTTGCTTGAAGCAATGGATGGAGAGTTATAGAAATGGCCAATATAGGCGGTTGGAGTTAGGGCAGATAAATTGCTTGCTATGTGTGTTTCATTTAATAATATTACTGAGGGTTTATGGGTTTTTATTAAAATTTCGAGCTCAAAGTAGTTGTTAATGTATCCGTTAATATTCCATTGAAGAAAAGTTAACATACTGGGTTATAATAAAAATTTAAAATGAGAGAGTAATGAAGAGCGAAAGTTGTGAGTGGGTTGAAATTTGTAATTGGATATAAAAAATTTTATGTGTTCGCGGTTTTTTCGGTATCAGGAGGGGGAGGTGAGGCGGTAAAGAGTGGAATAGTGGACGGGGTAATAGGGGTAGAGGGTGTGGTAGTGGAAAGGGGAGAGAAGGGAGGGCAGGGAGAACTATTTAGGGAAGATAGTGAGGGGGAAGGGGTATCGGGGGTTTGTATATTTATTGTCGGCGTGATTGAATAAGTTGTTGGAATATTGTTAGATGATGAAGGTCTATTTTCGGCGTTAGAAATGATTTTGATGGAAGTTTTTTCTTTGTTGTTGGAGTTTATTAATTGATTGTTGTTATTTGAAGCAAAAGAAAGAGATATGGCTGTTGAGGGTAATTGAGATTTGTATGAATTGATTGCTTCGCGCAAAGAGCATTTGTTTTTGGTTTTGATTTTTAGTATTTCTTTGGATTGGATAAATTTGGGGCAGATGTTGGAGGAGGAGGGATGTTCACCATCACAGTTAGCGCATTTAACTCTAGTGCAATCAGTGGGTGGGGTGTGGTTGGGAGGTAGGTTGCATATTTGACAAGAGGGTGTATTTTTGCAGCGTTTTGTTGTGTGGCCTAGCAGTTGACGATATTTGCAGCGCATAGGGTTAGGATAGTAGGGGCGGATATCGAGGGTGCGCCAGGCAACATCAATACGATTTGGTAAAGTATATTTATCAAATGTTAATAATATGGCGCCCGTGGGTACCTTTACTTAACTTAGTAAATTTGTGTACTGCGGTGACTCCTTGATCCTTTAGGCCATCAATTATTTCCTCATCTGAAAGCTGGCTGATGAATGGGGCATAAATTGTGCCTTTGACTGTATTCAGAGTGTTATGAAGAGAGATCTTTACAGCGCCTACCCCGGGAATATGTTTAGTTGATATGAATTTGTCTGCTATTTTTTGGTTTTTGACTAAAAGTAGCAGGCTGCCATCGCGGAGCTCAGATATGTTGTTATATTCTTTGCTGATATTTTGGATGCCCTTGTGGACAGCGAACCAAGAAAAGGATGCAATAGGTTTGGAGGTGTCGTTTGAGTTGATGGTAACGAATTTCGGATCATCTTTCTTTGAGATAGGTAATTCTGGGAAGACGTCCATGGGTGAATAGTCTCCCTTTTTTCTCTTCTTTTTGTTGGTGGGAGATAATAGTGCAAACCTATTATCCCCCAAGCTGATGGCCCCAGGGGCCATTGTGATGAAATAATTGAGTTTCTTTCAGTTTTAGTATGTATTTAATCGAAAAGCAAAATGAAAAAACGTGGCAAGAAAAAAACAAATGAGTAGGTTATGACTCGTTATAATGCGCGCGTATGTAGCGAGTAGATTTTAAGCGAGTTTAAACCGTGAAAAAAGCGACCGTACGGCTTGACTGTTCGGTAGCGAATTATTGTCAAAATAATTTGAATTAAATAAAACACGTTAAGACAAATCTCGTGACTTTGTAAATAACTACCAGTTTGATATCGAGGACGAGACAGTGTTGTATAATTATACGGTCAAACGAACTTACCTGAGTGAAGTTCGATCGTAATTATACTAGCTGTATCGTCCGAAGATATCAAACCCACCCACCCAAAGTTTTATATACCTCGTTTTAAAATTTTAGTAATACCCTGGCTCGATTTGTCGGAACTGTAAATAAATGAAATAGGGATGGCAGTCTAAATAAGAGGTTGCCATTTAACAAGAAATTCTAAAAATTCTTCTATTAGAGATTGTAAAATGTTGTGACTAGATCAGGTAACTGACGTTACTACCAGTTTTTTATCTTCGGACGAGACAGCTAGTATAATTACGATCGAACTTCACTCAGGTAAGTTCGTTTGATCGTATAATTAGATGTTAATTTATTTAATTCAAGCCATGGCCAAATAATCTGGTCATGATTCAAGCAGCTATTTGCCAAATTGTAAACAAAGAATAAGGAGAGAAGAAAAATGTAGAAACAACCAACAGAGTTGCACTCTGAAGTAACTATGAAATGATTTTTAAGTTTATTAAAAATAAACAAAAATGCAATTACACATATGAAAATCAGAAGAGGAACAAGAAATACCACAAAAGAAAACCACCTAATGCATTTATAATTGTTAATTTCAAGTTTTTATTATAGTCTTATAATCAGTTTAAAATGATCCAGCGCAACTTTTCTATGCCCATGTAAGTGAAGCCCTGTGACCAACTGTGACGCAGGGTTGTAACACGTGGTATTAAAAACAGGTGATCATAGCTGTTTTTCATCGATTGCCAAGTTATCTTACTATATAGAGTATACTTTGATTTTTACTCTTTTGTATTTTGACAGTTCGCTACGTGCACGAATATAGGTTACGTAGATCATTTAAATCAAAATTTGCAATTAATTCGTTTCTTGCATTTTAATTAATATGACCATCAACAAAAATAAGTATTACAATCACAACTCATCAATCATAAAAAATTTACTCTTGAACTGAGAATGTATTTACTCTTCCATTTGCTTTCACAAGGAAAATATGACAATTTTTCTTGACACAGTAAATTTTTCCATCTCATTTTATTACACAAAATTTTATTAGATGATATTCCATTTTGTCTTTTACGTGTTTTGTTAATGCATTGAAAAAGTGTCGATTCATTAATCAAAACGTTGATAGGTTCGGCGTAATTAGCATCTCTATGTTAATTTGGCCACTAATTTGATCAGCTGTTGAAGAATGCAATGCAAATATCGCTATGCAACGGATTTTTGGTGTTGCAGATTGCAAATTGCTTGGCGATTGGTTTGCAATGAAAATTTGCTATGCAACGATGCAAGGCCATTTGCACCCAATCATGAATACCAATATAGTATAATTTCGGTTGGCATTGGCGAAACCGTGGTATAAAAAATACAGGTATGTGCATTGCCATTTTGACGCTGTCTTTTTGATTAAAAAGCAGATTTTTGAATTTTGATTTTATGTCAGTTTTGGAGTATAGCGATGCCAGACTTTTATTTTTTGAATGCGTAGATTTTTACTTGAAAGTTTGGGTATTTCAAGAATCAAAGGACAGAAAGTGAAAATACTTAAAAAGGGCACTAGTTAGCTGATATATGGAACTTTCGGTAGCTCCTCTTCGCTCACTCCACAAATCTTCATCCACTCTCCGCGAATAAAGGGTATCGTCGGAAATTGGAAAAATTTTATTTACGTTTGTATTTATATGGCCGTTTTAATTCTAATAATTATTTTATGTGAATTTAAATGAGCTATTGGCCATTTTTTTTTTAATGAAGAAAAATTGAAAAAAATTTTTTGGTAGTAGTTATGGATCCATTTCGGAGACCACCACATCCCCTCATCAGACTTCTTCAAGCGGCCTCAACCGAGAATCGAACTTAAGTCGTTCGATTGGTAGTCCAATGTCTATCCCATTGAGCTACCACCGCCGTCAGCTTTGTTTCGCTTAAATTTCAATTTTTTTGTACAAAGTTCTAAAGCTATTAACAAGCAAAGCTTTTGTACAGGCAATGCTTGTTATTGTTTTCAGACTTTTGTTTTTCGGCGGGCTCTCGGATAAACATATTTACGTTTGTATTTATATGGCCGTTTTAATTCTAATAATTATTTTATGTGAATTTAAATGAGGTATTGGCCATTTTTTTTTTAATGAAGAAAAATTGAAAAAAATTTTTTGGAAAAAATTTTTTGGTAGAAGTTATGGATCCATTTCGGAGACCACCACATCCCCTCATCAGACTTCTTCAAGCGGCCTCAACCAAGAATCGAACTTAAGTCGTTCGATTGGTAGTCCAATGTCTATCCCATTGAGCTACCACCGCCGTCAGCTTTGTTTCGCTTAAATTTCAATTTTTTTGTACAAAGTTCTATAGCTATTAACAAGCAAAGCTTTTGTACAGGCAATGCTTGTTATTGTTTTCAGACTTTTGTTTTTCGGCGGGCTCTCGGATATACATATTTACGTTTGTATTTATATGGCCGTTTTAATTCTAATAATTATTTTATGTGAATTTAAATGAGGTATTGGCCATTTTTTTTTAATGAAGAAAAATTGAAAAAAATTTTTTGGAAAAAATTTTTTGGTAGAAGTTATGGATCCATTTCGGAGACCACCACATCCCCTCATCAGACTTCTTCAAGCGGCCTCAACCGAGAATCGAACTTAAGTCGTTCTATTGGTAGTCCAATGTCTATCCCATTGAGCTACCACCGCCGTCAGCTTTGTTTCGCTTAAATTTCAATTTTCACTCCATTACAATCCACATACCAACAACAGTAGCCCAATGACACTCTGCCTTTGCTACCTAGTATGTTGGTGCGATTGTGTGTTTGGTTTGTACAAAGTTCTAAAGCTGTTAGCAAGCAAAGCTTTTGTACAGGCAATGCTTGTTATTGTTTTCAGACTTTTGTTTTTCGGCAGGCTCTCCGATATACATATTTACGTTTGTATTTATATGGCCGTTTTAATTCTAATAATTATTTTATGTGAATTTAAATGAGCTATTGGCCATTTTTTTTTTAATGAAGAAAAATTGAATAAATTTTTTTGGTAGAAGTTATGGATCCATTTCGGAGACCACCATATCCCCTCATCAGACTTCTTCAAGCGGCCTCAACCGAGAATCGAACTTAAGTCGTTCGATTAGTAGTCCAATGTCTATCCCATTGAGCTACCACCGCCGTCAGCTTTGTTTCGCTTAAATTTCAATTTCCCCTCCATTACAATCCACATACCAACAACAGTAGCCCAATGACACTCTGCCTTTACTACCTGGTATGTTGGTGCGATTGTGTGTTTGGTTTGTACAAAGTTCTAAAGCTATTAGGTTAGGTTAGGTTGAGGTGGCTGTCTCCGCAATTCATGAAAGCGGGGACACACTTAGGCCGAGGTGGCCCATTGTGATACCACACGGGAGCCCTAGCTTCCTTATCCCTGTTTACAAACCTTTCCGAAAAAATTAGATTCAAAAGTATGATAAGATTAGATGCCCGTGAAGCTAAACCAGCGCGTTTGTTTCATGAAGCGCAGAAAATCTAGTGTCCTTGCATTTTCCATCTCCGCCAGGCACTCGAAAAAGTGTTTATGGAGGAAGCGGTACCTGGATAGCGACAGTGCGGGGCAGTGGCATAGATAGTGCTCAACACTCTCTATTTCCTCCACGTCCCTACAGCTGCGGCAGAAGTCGTTTTTATATAGGCCCATGCGAGAGGCGTGAGTGCCCATAAGACAATGGCCTGTTAGAAGTCCCACCAGCGGACCTATAGAGAGCCGATTCAGATGCAGCACCGATACAGACCTAGCCTCATCCAGTCTAGGCCAGATTTGCCTAGAAATCACACAAGTTGACTCCTTGGCCCATCTAGCGTTAGCCTGTTCAATGGAGCGAGATCTCAACCAATGCTTGCACGAGTTAAGCGGGGGGCCAACCCATGCCGCAGATGTGATATCCTGCAAGCTTGTGCCTTCCCTTGCCAACTCATCTGCAATGCAGTTGCCCCGAACGTTGCTATGGCCTGGAACCCAAATGACGTTCAGGTCGCACCTTTCGGCTAGTTTGTTCAAAGACTCCCTACATTTCATTGCAACTATAGATGTAGCATTGTTACTCTGTAAGGATTTTATGGCAGCTTGGCTGTCAGAGAAGATTTTGATAGAATTTATGTCTGGCAGATCTGTCAGGCGACGACCTGCTTCCCATATGGCTATGAGCTCAGCCTGATAGACACTGCAGTGATCAGGTAGGCGCAAACTTACTTTCAGATGAAGCTTTTCGCAGAAAAACCCACTTCCAACTCTATTGTTCAATTTAGAGCCGTCCGTGTAAATGTGCAGTGTATTAGGGTCGGGATCCCCTAAGTTCTTCCACTCGCTCCTCTCCGGGATTCTTGTGGAGAATTTGTTATCCCAACAAAAGGCTGGTATTGCATAGTCCAGCTTAAGAAAATTGGCAGGGACGTTACTAAGAATTTGAGCGTGCCCGAATCTGGTGTCCCTCCAGGGTTCGGTTGCATTGAGCCTTGCCGCGTTGCAGCTGGCAATGAGTTTCCCCTGTATATCCGTGGGGAGAAGAAATAGGATGGTTTCGAGAGCTTTAGTTGGGGTGGAGGGAAGGGCTCCGCTAATAAGCATGGAAGCCATTCGCTGCACTCTAGTTAATTTGCTCTTATTGGTTTCGAGTTCCAGTGCTGGCCACCATATGGTGACTGCATAGAAGAGAATAGGTCGCACTACCGCTGTGTACAGCCAATGGACGATTTGGGGGTTAAGTCCCCATCTCTTGCCTATCGCTGATTTACATGCGTAAAGTGCTAACATGGCTTTTTGGGATCGTACTTCTACGTTCCGTTTCCAGTTTAGTTTTCTGTCTAGAATAACACCAAGGTATTTAACCTCGGTAGAGAGTTTAATCTCCTTCCCATTTATGGACGGAGGTTTGAATTCAGGTATCTTATGTTTGCGGGTAAACAGAACCATTTCCGTTTTCTCAGAGCTGACACTGAGCCCGCATTTCAGAGACCAGGTTTTTACAATGTTGAGTGCATTTTGCAAAAGGTCGCTCAGCACCGGTATATGCTTGCCAGTCGCTGTCAGGGCGATGTCATCGGCGTACGCAATGACCTGGCAGCCCGTGTGCTGAAGTTTAGAGAGCAGGGTGTTCACCGTTAGGTTCCAAAGCAGAGGAGACAAAACTCCACCCTGGGGTGTTCCCCTGTTGGCATACCTAGTTATCGATGAATTACCCATTTCAGAAATAATGGCTCTTCTACTAAGAAGAAGTTCGACAAACCTCACGAGAGCCTCTTCTACCTCCAAGTCCCGTAGGGCGGTGGTAACGGCTCCCGGTAGAACATTGTTGAAAGCTCCTTCTATGTCTAGAAAGATGCCCAGTGTGAATTCCTTAAAGGCTAGCCCCTTTTCTATCTTGGAAGTGATAGCGTGTAGAGCAGTCTCTACGGACTTGCCTTTGGAATAAGCGTGTTGAAAAGGAGATAGAGTATTCGCACGGAGCCTGATATAGACATCCAGCAATCTCTCAAGAACTTTGAGTAGAAAAGAGGTCAGGCTTATCGGCCTGAAATCCTTTGAGCTGCTGTAGGAGGCTCTGCCCCCTTTAGGAATAAAGATCACCTTCGCCTTGGTCCATTCCAGAGGAATGTATGACAGGTTGAGGCAGGCTTTATAGATAGGAACAAGTAGAGGGGTTAGAGTATCACTTGCTGCCTGTAATTCAGCAGGAAAGATTCCATCTATTCCCGGAGATTTGAAGGGTTTGAAGGATTTAATTGCCCATTTTACCCTTATGTTAGTAATTATGTGCTCCAAGTCATTAGATGTCCTGGGGTTAGAGTAGGTTCTATAAGGTTCCGAGGTGCACCCTGGGAAGTGTGTGGTGACCAGGGTGTTCAGAATATCAGTACTAGATGTGGCCCAGTCCCCATTTTGCATTCGGATACAGCTTGGGGGTACTGGGTTAGTAGAGAGGACCTTTCGTAGACGATTGGCCTCAGAGATTTCTTCTATGTCGCTAGCGAAGTTTTTCCATGAGTCTCTTTTAGCTCTTTGGATCGACTTCTTGAAAATTTTTAGGGCATCCTTGTAGGCTTGCCAGTTGCCAGTTGTTTTCGCCTGGTTGAAGAGTTTTCTGCTGTTAAGCCGAAGCTTGGAGATCTCCGGGTTCCACCAATAAGGTTTCTTTTTACCCCGAACTTTGACCTCCGGGCAGGCACTCTTGAAAGCAGCGTTACAGGATTTAGTAACAAAGTCAACTGCTTCATCGATTTTAGACGATGTGTCCAGCACACCGAGAGAAACAGACCCGTTATTGGAGATAGGCGCTTCATCAGTTGTTAACGGTAGGCTTAACATACCGAGAGAAGCGTGCTCAAAGAGCGTAGCAGACAGTTTCTGATTAAACAGAGCCCAATCCGTACGCCTCCTGTTCCTGTATCCCGCTCTAAGCGGAGGTCTCAAGAGTAGATTAAAAGTTATATACATATGATCAGAGAAGGAGTTTTCTCCGGACACCTGCCATTCCTTGACATAGTCAGAAAGCGGGCCTGTGACCAGAGTGATATCAAGTACCTCACTCCTGTTTGCGGTGACAAAAGTAGGTTTGCCTCCAGAGTTACATATGGATAAATTATTAGATATAATAAAATCAAAAAGAGACTCACCCCTCGCGTTTACATCCGATGAGCCCCATGTTGTGTGGTGGGCATTGGCATCGGCCCCGATCAGCAGTTGGAGCCCTAAACGTTCGGCTTCCTTAACCGCACCAAGTAGCCGATCTTGCCCAGAAATGGGGCGGTCATACGCCAAATAGACAGAGGCGATCCATATCGGTTTACCTTTCAGCTCGAGGCTGATGCAGACCATATCTTCGTCGCTGAAAAGAGATACCATAAAGTAGGAAATGTAGTAGATACCACATGGTAGTCCCCAGATTTGAGGCCACAGACCCTGGATCCAACGACCCAAGGCTCCTGGACCAGAACGATCGCCTCAGCAGTCTTGCTGAGACGTAAGAGTAGTGCAGCCGAAACTGCTTTGGAGTGATGCAGGTTAATTTGCAGTACCTGCATCATTTTGGTCGTCGGAATGCATCTCGACGTCCGCCGCTACTGTACCCGCTCCTTCGGAGACCTCAATGACTGTGGAGTGAAAGTCGGCCTCCTCCGGATCCGAATCCAGCAGCGTGCATTCGTCGAGCATGTTGTAGAACGGGCCTACCAACTCAGACACCGAGAACGTATCGCTCTCGGAGTCCAGAGTGTTGTCTGCCCGTTCATTAGCGGCCCCATGTCCACTCGAGGTGTTGCATGGAGCCCGGACGTTCATAGTTAAGGGGGTAGTGGGTTCGCTCATGGCGTTGCCCCCTACCTCCACAGAATTGGAATTGGATGCTTTCGTAGAACACCCCCCATCCCCAGAGCCCTGCGGATCGGGTGCGCTCAAGGCGCTGCCCTCAGCCCCAAGGCTCGGAAGACCAGGGTTGTCCTCGTCGGCTACCAGTTCATCCTCCTTCTGGGGATCATCCCTTCTGATTTTCGGCGTGATGGTAAAAAGGCCGTAGCGGATTGTACCACCTCGCTTCTCAATCCACGGGGGAGACGCCTCGCTTATGACAAGCCCAACCTGGCGTTGCATCTCCCTCACGTCACCAACACGTACTACCCTCCAATCGCTTGTGGGCATTTCCGCGTTGGAGCGAGAGATGATCCTCAGAATTCTATCCGGATCAGATGGCTCAGCCGGGACCCAGACCCAGGCTCTCGGTCTGTTCGGAATTTCTTCCTTACTGACCGCAACCAAGTCAGACCCGGGCCACAGCTCACCCACCTCGGACATAGCCAGTTTATAAAGCTCGTACGAGCGCTCATCTGCGCATGTTACGAGCTTTATTCTGCCCTGATGCCATCCGCCATCCCGGATATCAGGAGGAGGCCCCGGAAACGGTCCAGAAGCTCCTCATAGTTCCTGAGAAGACCTATGAGGATCATCTTCCACTTTTCCGGGGACAGGTTCCCGTCCGGGTGGCCGCGGTCCATAACTGCCAGCGTTAAGGTGGCTTTCGCCGCCTCGCTGAAAGTTTTGGTCAGGGCAGGAGGTGTGTTCGAAGGCCTGTGCCTCTTTGGAACGTTCGAAGCGTTCTCTAGAGATCGGGGTCTCTTCGAGGTCAGTGCCTGGTTAGATGTCGAGGGACCAGACTGGGGGGTGGTTGTCGGACCGGAAGTCGCTTTAGCCTGTTTGGCAGCGAGAATCTTCTTTGCCCAAACCAACGAACTCTTCTGCTCCGCCGTCAATTTGTCGTAGGGAAGATTTTTAGTCCTCTCTACGATCTTGGCGGCGCTGCGAACATTTCGCTGGCTGCGCACCGACATCGGAATCCTCTTACTAGCCTTAGAACACTCGGGGTGTTCAGCGGGCTTAGTAAGAGAGTCCCTGGCAGGAGCAGGGGCTTGCACTTCGTCCGTGGAGGACTTGGTGCTGCTATCCACTGCCTGCCGTTCAGAGGTGCCCGGTTGAGAGATTGGGGAGACCACCCGTGCCAGCTCAGCTGGTGGTTGCTTTCCCTCAAGGGGCTTAGCTGTACCAGCTTTGACGGCAGTAGTCGGCTTACCCTCAAGGGGTTTAGTCTTCCTGCTTGCTTGCATAGGTGGTCGAAGTTGTGATGTGGGCCGTGAAGGCCCGCTCGGCGCCGTCTTAGCGGTACCCGAGGGGTTGGTTACTACTTTATCGCCAAGTCCAACGGCGGCATCGTTACCCGTGCAGGGATCCGAGGCTATTTGTTTTTTTATTCATTTCATGTTTTGTGCGGTCGCCTACTGAGACGAGACCTTTCGGCGACCTGAAGTAAGGAAAGGGGGAAAGGGAACGGTCGACTACGGTAGAGCCCCTTACCGCAGCAAGTCCACCGCTACTCCCGGAGGTGGACCGGTATCCGGGAGGCTCCGTAAGAATACAGTCGGTTACCCCTGACTGCAAACCATCCAATGGGCACGGAAACGCATAACACCCTGGATTAGGGGGTTTTTGTGTGTGTGTTGGTGCGGTGATCTCCGCATGGGACACCTGGGATACAACCTGCTTGCCGCGACAGGCAGGATGCGCCCAAGGGTACCATACGGAGCTTCCCTCTTAGTTCATGGAGAGACAGGGCAGGTCCCTCAAGGGGAATTCACCCTGGTCCCCATTTAAGCCCCATCCCCAACGACAAGGAGACCAACGTGATGGAGTCTAAAGCTATTAACAAGCAAAGCTTTTGTACAGACAATGCTTGTTATTGTTTTCAGACTTTTGTTTTTCGGCAGGCTCTCCGATATACACATTTACGTTTGTATTTATATGGCCGTTTTAATTCTAATAATTATTTTATGTGAATTTAAATGAGCTATTGGCCATTTTTTTTTAATGAAGAAAAATTTAAAAAAATTTTTTGGTAGAAGTTATGGATCCATTTCGGAGACCACCACATCCCCTCATCACACATCTTCAAGCGGCCTCAACCGAGAATCGAACTTAAGTCGTTCGATTGGTAGTCCAATGTCTATCCCATTGAGCTACCACCGCCGTCAGCTTTGTTTCGCTTAAATTTCAATTTTCCCTCCATTAAAATCCACATACCAAAAACAGTAGCCCAATGACACTCTGCCTTTGCTACCTAGTATGTTGGTGCGATTGTGTTTGGTTTGTACAAAGTTCTAAAGCTATTAACAAGCAAAGCTTTTGTACAGGCAATGCTTGTTGTTGTTTTCAGACTTTTGTTTTTCGGCAGGCTCTCCGATATACATATTTACGTTTGTATTTATATGGCCGTTTTAATTCTAATAATTATTTTATGTGAATTTAAATGAGCTATTGGCCATTTTTTTTTTAATGAAGAAAAATTTATCGGTTGAGGCCGCTTGAAGAAGTCTGATGAGGGGATGGTCTCCGAAATGGATCCATAACTTCTACCAAAAAAATTTTTTCACAAATAATTATTGGAAAAATTTTATATCAGCGTCTTTGCAGCCATATTTGGTATTATTGCACCGCGGAAATAAGGGTACTTATTTTTTTGTAATTGGATTGGACATATGTACATAGTAGGAAAAACAAAAAGGAGCACACCTCGAATTGGAGAGAAGCTCGGCCATAAAACTCGTCAGAGTTAGAGCCTATACACACTTGCGACTCAATCGATTTAGTCGAATGTTGATTTGCATGGGAATGTATGGAAGAATTCACACTACATTCAATTAGTCGTACAACTGAAACAGTTGGATTTGCAGTCCAATTTCATTCCAACTGAAACAGTTGTACAACTGCTTGATCAGGAAGGCGCCCTTCTACGTATTCACACTAGAGACAATTTAGTCGAACGACTACAACAACAACAGTGATATTCGTAGTGGAAAGAGTTGCCATGCTGCCAGCACTACTTTTATTTCACTTTTGGTAAATTGCAGAGATTAAATATTTTTTAATTAATATTTTCAAAATGTTAAAAAAAAAAACAAAAGGTTCGTTTCTTATTAACTACACCATTTCCAGATGGATTTTAGAAAGCGTTAACTGGATTTTAGAAAGGGGAAATTGGATTTTAGAAATGTCAATTGGACTTTAGAAAGCGTTAAAAAGATTTGAGAAAACGAAAATTGGATTTTTGAAAGCGTGAATTGGATTTCAGAATGTGCGTGTAAAATAAATTTTACACAGAATTTTTCGAATAGAAATTCTTTATTGCGTATGAAAGTATAAATTAATAATTATATAAATTTTCGAAAATCCAATTTACAGTTTCCAAAGTGCAATTTCCCTTTTCTAAAATCAAATTGACATTTCTAAAATCCAATTTTCCCTTTCTAAAATCCAGTTGGCTATTCTAAAATCCAATTTCCCCTTTCTAAAATCCAATTGACATTTCTAAAATCCAATTTCCCCTTTCTAAAATCCAATTGACATTTCTAAGATCCAATTTCCACTTTCTAAAATCCAGTTGACGCTTTCTAAAATCCATCTGGAAATGGTGTAGTTATAGACAAGAATTATATAACTAAGGATATTTACTTCCGTTTTCATGTGTTTCTTGATATTGTTGTTCTCTTCAAATGTCATTAATCGCATTTTAAAATAGAAATAATGAAAATGAAATTGCATGGAAATTATTAATGGCTAATTTTGACTATTTTTTCCGTTTCTTTTACTTCTCTTCTTTCGCCTTTATGAGCGTCATTCCTTCCGTTTTTCTCTTTTCATTTACTTGACAGCTAGTTGCTAGTTTAATAAGAAACAAAGCCAAACAATTTATGCACTTTTTGTTTATTTTATTGTTTTTTATTTATTAATCAAGTTGACAGCTGACAAGAAGGTACTTTCATGTAAGAATGCAGATAAACTGATAAACTTTAGCAATTTAATACTTCATCACTTTATATGAAGACCACTAATGTAAAATTTGCTGTGTAAAATGTGAACATTGGCAACACTATGTCATTGTCAATCACCCGACTATTTAGTCTCTAGTGTGAATAGCTGCCACCGATTCGACTAAATAGTTGGAGTAGTGTGAATAAAACAGTCCAATTCGACCAAATCGATTGAGTCGCAAGTGTGTATAGGCTCTTATAATAGCGCCATTGTATTATTATTACATACATACATATATAGACTGGAAATCACTCGGTATGGCGGTGTACATACATATCGTCGTTTAACCCTAAAAAGATAATCTGCGTCCATGATTCAACAATAAAGGTTTTCGCATGACGACATACCTTCATACATAGTGGGGCCAGAAGTGTCATGCAAAGAGGAATGTAGAAGAATTTGACAGATTTGGCCCCTATGGAAATGCTAGGGTGCGTGTGTGTGTGGAATATGTCAACAAAAAAATGCTTGTGTTCGTGTGTTTATGAAGATTGAAGAAGAAGTCAGCTGATCTTATGCATTCTCCTTTATTGTTCCTCCATGTCTGCGTCAAAATTACGCATTCACTTTCGAATTATTGTTCTCACTCCCTCAATTATGTGAATACGTCGCTGAACGTTATATATATTTCAGTTGAGGTCCATATCTCCCACGAGACACATAATTTTCTGTGGTAAGCTTTGCCAATTTCTCAATATGAGGGGTCAGTGAGTCAAAATTACGCATGATTATCTTTACCGTGACTTTCAGGAAGCATTTCTCATGTATTGCATGAGGACAAGGATGACTTCCATTCATCAGAACATTATACTGAAGAGCCAGGATAATAAAAAAAAATATATGTGTTGTATTGTGGCAGCTGTGGTGAAGTGGGTAAAGTGCTCGCCTGCCATACCAAGGGTCCCGGGTTCAACCCCCAGCCGACCCAACACCAAAATTTAAATAAATAAATTTTCTAATTACAAGTCAATTATTATTAATTTTTAAAATGACGGTCACCTCTCGGTAGTAGACGGCATACCCTCCCAGTGTATTTCTGCCATGAAAGCGGTACTCACAAAAATACATTCGCCGTTAGGAGTCGGCATAAAACTGTAAGCCCACCCACTTAGTAGGAAAAACAAAATTAAGGAGCACGCTTCGAATTGGGAAAGAAGTTCGACCTTAAAACTCGTTAGAACCATTGAATTATATTATATTATGTATTGACCATAATTCTTTTTCTTCTTCTTAATTAACGCGTAATGGTCTAGACGCTTTTGGCCGAGTCCAAAAAAGTGCGCCGCTCGTGTCTGTTTTGTGCTGCTTGGCGCCAATTGGAAATACCTAGGCAGGACGAGTCGGGCTTCACCTGATCTTCCCAAAACAGAGAAGGTGTCCCTTTTCTTCTTTTATACATATTGCCCTTCAAAAAACGGCTAAAGGCCATGGGTCATGCAATAAGTGCAAAAATGCTATATGTCGCGAGCACAATATTTGATGTGTTCCAAAATTGTGTTTGACCGACCTTCATAAAAAATTTTCATTTATTTCTCTTAATGAGTTTCCAGTTTATTTAGATTGTAAGTAAAAAAATCTAATTTTAGCAAAGTTATTCAAAAAAGGACGAAAAATGGGTGTTTCCTAATTTCTGGAGAAAATTGAAAAAGCGATTTTGTTTTAGTTTTTTTATAAACTAAAATAGCGTTTGTCGAGTGTAGGAAAGCTTATGAGTTGCAGGAATTTTACCACAAAAGAGCGAGAGGATCAGAGGATGTGAGCGAGAAAGAAGACTAGCTATTTGTAGGAATCCACACAAAATTTGTGTGGGTACTTTCCTAAAATGTGTCAAAATCTCTGAAGAAGAGGAAGAAATTGTAAACAGTGTTGCCACAGCCTCAAAAAATTTGGTGTCACAAATTGATACATTTATGGTTTTTTTAGTATTACCGAAAAATGTTTGAAAAAAAATTAAAATTAATAAAATATGCTGCTTTTGGGGTTCTAACACAGAAAAATTTTTGAGAAAAAAATTAAAATTAATAAAGTAAGCTACTTTCGTGGTTTTAACGATATCGTTTTTTTTTTAATAATATAAAAATATAAAGATAATACTTAAATTTCACATGCAAATAAATATGAATACTTTGGTACTGTACCGAGTAATATAAAAGTTCTATAAAATGCAATGGGTCAAACGAGCTGGGTGATCTAGTTGCCAGAGCTGATTCTGGAATTGATTTGGAGTCATTGAATCAGTTCTTAAATATTTGTCGCGCTGTCCTCCTTTAAGTCAAAATGTCTGCTATGCGGAGTGGTCCAACCAAAAATTTCATAAAAATAAAATTTGTTCTAAGCCAAAATAAAAATTATCTACGTATCATTCATATGTAATTGTGCTTAGGTGTTTTTTTTTTTTTATAAATTTAAGTACTCCCTCACGAAGGCGATGAAGGTATTCCACGCAGGATTATTGTGGATGGGTACGTAGATTTTGCCCCAGAAAGAGGATTCTGTGGTCCTTTCAACCCGTTATCACCAAAATAAAGGTATTTTGAAAAAACATATATTTATATTTCGAAAACTATCGGCCTCCGGACTATTCCAACTTCAGATATAGGATCGGAGGACGGTGAAACGCCCCTTTTATAAACGGTTTTTACAATCGGTAAAGGAAAGTGTGACCACGAAAAAAAAACCATGAAGGCATCAATTTATGATACCATAATTTTTGAGGCTGTGGCAACACTGTTCCTAAGCGTCATTTTTGACACTTAATAGCTTTTCGCACAAATGCGTTTATTGAACTTTTGCCTTCATCTTCAGTTTGACATAAAATAGCATTCTACCCAAAATCTCACCAAACAGACCTTAAATTTAAATATATTTTATTTATGATGTTTACAATTATTTTACATATCTATAATAAGGTCTGTGCAAGTTCAGGGAAAATTTGTAAATAAACTGTGAAGATATAGCTGAAAACCCCATCATGCGTCAATTTTACGCATGATTATCTTTAACGTATGTAAAAATATGATTATCTAACTAGGTTTAAAGTGCAAAACCACGTGACATTTTTGCCAAAAATGAGATTTCACCAAAAATACATTCCTGGCGTCCGTCCCCATCCATTCATGCAACAATTTTGAGATTCACACAACGCAATTCCAAATAATGACAGTTTCAAAACCGCTTTTCAAGAATTGAAATTTTTCGAACCAATATCGCGAATAACAGGTGTTAGTGCTTTATAACTCCATATACTAAATTTGAGTATACCTTTCATAAACACGAAATGGATTATAACTTTGTTTTATTGAAGAAAAGTTTTCACGAACGCCTGCAAAACCGCGTATACCGCATGCAAATTGTGTAAGTCCTTTTTTAAAACTTTGTAGGAGAGACGAAAAACAAAAAATTAAACAATTTCGAAATGAAGAAAAAAAATCCGTTCATGTAAATATTTTGGACTTACACAATTTTCTTTTATTTTGGGACTTACATAATTTGCGTATCACTGAATAACAACGAGTAGAAATAAGACCAGTCACAGACTTGTTTAGCGCGGTGCGTATTTGATTTTTCTAGCGTTCTACATAAAAATACACTTTTTCATAAAAATGGACTTACATAGTTTGCACTCTAAGCTAGCGATATGTAAGCCAATAACTGCACATATAACTGTTTTTCGCGAAAATGATATTTGGATTATAACTTTGTTTTATTGAAGAAAATTTTTCACGTACGCCTGCAAAACCGCGTATACGTCACTATTGAACACAATAAAAGATGGCAAGACTGCTTATAAATACATATGTATGTAAGCCAATGACTGCACACTTAACTGTACGCGGTATTGTATTTGGTCGATACGCGTTATTGCACTTTATGCGACGATGTAGAGTTATAATAGATCAATCTCAACAAGAATCATCAATGATCATTCAGCAGTGAGACAAATTTACTGCAGGGTTGTGTAATTTTCCGAATTTGAAAAAATTTCTTTCAATTCAAATCGAAAAAATTCGTTTCTATGAATAGGTGCCATGGTTACAATTTATTTTTAAAACAAAGCAGTGAAAAATGCCCATAATGGAGGATTTTTATCATTGAGTATGGCAGCATGAAATGTCATAATCTGCTTAATTGTTAGGTGGTTAATATGGCGACGAAAACTTGACGTTTGTTTTATACTATGTTCATGCTGGATTTGAAACGCAACATTTTGCATTTTCGAAGATGGCTTTTCGAAAAGTGTTAATGCTGCCGCGTTTTGTAAGTGCGCATTTGAGAAGTTCGAAACAAACGGAGCTAATATCCCAAATTACGCAATCAGGTGTTGAGGTTTATTTTTTTTGTTTTGTCTAATTAAAAAAATAGAACAAGAATTTGCAAAATATGTAATAATATAATACACTAATTTTGCAAACCAAACGTACCAACCGCTTTGGTATTAATTTTGATCTCTGTTTTGTTTACTTTCGTTCATTACATGTAGAGTGACGTCATCATGGAGCTCGTGTGCCCATGCTCATGCTAACCTATATGCGAAATCTTATAGGTATTTCGTTCTTGTATTGCCAGAGTGTTGCCACTATTTTCCATTCGAATGGCAAATTTTTTCGAAGATTTCAGGGTTGCTTTCTGCGTTAGCATTCAAAACGCAAAAAAATAGTTGCGTTAAGTTGCATTTTGGTGGTGGCATTTGTATGGAGAAATGTAACATTTAATGTTGCGTTTTGGACTAAACGCAAAAATGCCTCCGAAACGCAAAACGCATGCTCACCATGAACATGCTATTACCTGTATACTTATACCATGGGCGAAACTTGTTAGGTCTGTTCGATAAACGCACTAGAGTACTCTAGTGCAGAAAAAAGCGTTCGATGAACATTTGTTTTGTATTAAACTGTTCAGAACTCAGTTTCTTGAGTTAGCACCAACTTACACTTTAGAGCGTTTTCACATTACTCGGTGCGGTATCGGATCGACATTTTTTGTTTTTACCGAAAGTATACCGAAACCTTACCGACCACATGTATTTCAATTGGCACTTTCACATTAGTGTTGCATACATGAAATCGGAGCGGATTAATTTCGGTATACCGCAACGCGGTAAGACCGGTCAGTAAAATTTGAGGAATTACTGCATACATTTTTGCGGCGTGATAAAAGAAGTAGAACAAAGTCAGTAAAAACTCGTTTCGGCTATAAATGTAGCAAGTTATAATGTCTTCGTCTTCGCTAGAAGACATTATTGTTATTATTGAGTGATTTGATGAAGTTAAAAATTTTGTTTTGCAAATTTCGATGTTTGTTTTCCTATTTTCTGCCGATTACACACCGAAAGTATTCCCACAAGTGTGAAAAACACAGCAACGCGGAATCGTTTCGGTAAGCTGAAAATACCGAGCAAAAAATGTCGATCCGATGTCGTACCGAGTAATGTGAAAAGGCCCTTAACTGTACGCGGTGTTGTATTTGGTCGATACGCGTTATTGCACTTTATGCGACGATGTAGAGTTATAATAGATCAATCTCAACAAGAATCATCAATGATCATTCAGCAGTGAGACAAATTTACTGCAGGGTTGTGTAATTTTTCGAATTTGAAAAAATTTCTTTCAATTCATATCGAAAAAATTCGTTTCTATGAATAGGTGCCATGGTTACAATTTATTTTTAAAACAAAGCAGTGAAAAATGCCCATAATGGAGGATTTTTATCATTGAGTATGGCAGCATGAAATGTCATAATCTGCTTAATTGTTAGGTGGTTAATATGGCGACGAAAACTTGACGTTTGTTTTATACTATGTTCATGCTGGATTTGAAACGCAACATTTTGCATTTTCGAAGATGGCTTTTCGAAAAGTGTTCATGCTGCCGCGTTTTGTAAATGCGCATTTGAGAAGTTCGAAACAAACGGAGCTAATATCCCAGATTACGCAATCAGGTGTTGAGGTTTATTTTTTTGTTTTGTCTAATTAAAAAAATAGAACAAGAATTTGCAAAATATGTAATAATATAATACACTAATTTTGCAAACCAAACGTACCAACCGCTTTGGTATTAATTTTGATCTCTGTTTTGTTTACTTTCGTTCATTACATGTAGAGTGACGTCATCATGGAGCTCGTGTGCCCATGCTCATGCTAACCTATATGCGAAATCTTGTAGGTATTTCGTTCTTGTATTGCCAGAGTGTTGCCACTATTTTCCATTCGAATGGCAAATTTTTTCGAAGATTTCAGGGTTGCTTTCTGCGTTAGCATTCAAAACGCAAAAAAATAGTTGCGTTAAGTTGCATTTTGGTGGTGGCATTTGTATGGAGAAATGTAACATTTAATGTTGCGTTTTGGACTAAACGCAAAAATGCCTCCGAAACGCAAAACGCAGGCTCACCATGAACATGCTATTACCTGTATACTAATACCATGGGCGAAACTTGTTAGGTCTGTTCGATAAACGCACTAGAGTACTCTAGTGCAGAAAAAAGCGTTCGATGAACATTTCTTTTGTATTAAACTGTTCAGAACTCAGTTTCTTGAGTTAGCACCAACTTACACTTTAGAGCGTTTTCACATTACTCGGTGCGGTATCGGATCGACATTTTTTGTTTTTACCGAAAGTATACCGAAACCTTACCGACCACATGTATTTCAATTGGCACTTTCACATTAGTGTTGCATACATGAAATCGGAGCGGATTAATTTCGGTATACCGCAACGCGGTAAGACCGGTCAGTAAAATTTGAGGAATTACTGCATACATTTTGCGGCGTGATAAAAGAAGAAGAACAAAGTCAGTAAAAACTCGTCTCGGCTATAAATGTAGCAAGTTATAATGTCTTCGTCTTCGCTAGAAGACATTATTGTTATTATTGAGTGATTTGATGAAGCTAAAAATTTTGTTTTGCAAATTTCGATGTTTGTTTTCCTATTTTCTGCCGATTACACACCGAAAGTATTCCCGCAAGTGTGAAAAACACAGCAACGCGGAATCGTTTCGGTAAGCTGAAAATACCGAGCAAAAAATGTCGATCCGATGTCGTACCGAGTAATGTGAAAAGGCCCTTAACTGTACGCGGTATTGTATTTGGTCGATACGCGTTATTGCACTTTATGCGACGATGTAGAGTTATAATAGATCAATCTCAACAAGAATCATCAATGATCATTCAGCAGTGAGACAAATTTACTGCAGGGTTGTGTAATTTTTCGAATTTGAAAAAATTTCTTTCAATTCATATCGAAAAAATTCGTTTCTATGAATAGGTGCCATGGTTACAATTTATTTTTAAAACAAAGCAGTGAAAAATGCCCATAATGGAGGACTTTTATCATTGAGTATGGCAGCATGAAATGTCATAATCTGCTTAATTGTTAGGTGGTTAATATGGCGACGAAAACTTCACGTTTGTTTTATACTATGTTCATGCTGGATTTGAAACGCAACATTTTGCATTTTCGAAGATGGCTTTTCGAAAAGTGTTCATGCTGCCGCGTTTTGTAAATGCGCATTTGAGAAGTTCGAAACAAACGGAGCTAATATCCCAGATTACGCAATCAGGTGTTGAGGTTTATTTTTTTTGTTTTGTCTAATTAAAAAAATAGAACAAGAATTTGCAAAACATGTAATAATATAATACACTAATTTTGCAAACCAAACGTACCAACCGCTTTGGTATTAATTTTGATCTCCGTTTTGTTTACTTTCGTTCATTACATGTAGGAAGACGTCATCATGGAGCTCGTGTGTCTAGTGCTCGAGTACTCTAGTGCAGAAAAATGCGTTCGATGAACATTTTTTTTGTATTAAACTGTTCAGAACTCAGTTTCTTGAGTTAGCACCAACTTACACTTTAGAGCGTTTTCACATTACTCGGTGCGGTATCGGATCGACATTTTTTGTTTTTACCGAAAGTATACCAAAACCTTACCGACCACATGTATTTCAATTGGCACTTTCACATTAGTGTTGCATACGGAGCGGATTAATTTCGGTATACCGCAACGCGGTAAGACCGGTCAGTAAAATTTGAGGAATTACTGCATACATTTTTGCGGCGTAATAAAAGAAGAGGGAAAATTTTCCAACCGTCTACCACGCCTTGGAAAAAAATAGTTATTGGGCGTTGTAGAGGAGATCCTCATGATTCTAAACGTAAAAGTCCTGGCTTCCGGAGATGTATAGTTTTTAAGTAATTTGTAGTTAAAGTTGCAAAAAAAGTCATATTTTACCTCACTTTTCTCTGCGAAACAATGAAATAGAAACACCGGCGTTGCCACACGCAGTCGACTATTTCATAAGGCCGTCGTCACAGTGGGAAACGAGTTGGGGCGTATTGAATTTTTCTGCGTTGGCGGCCTTCGGCCGCGCTTATAAAAAATAACCCTGGGCTACGCCATCCGTCCGGACGTGTGCCCTAACCGTGGCTACCGCCACGGTGATGTCCTTCTGCGTAGTACACCCTTCAGCGTAGGCGGCCTTCGCCTTTAGTTACTCATTTCATTGGCTCCGAATCGAGCACTGTACATGCGACCTTATCATGTGACTTACCTTTTGGTAGGTGTGGCATCACCATTATATGTTGGTGGCCATTATTATTATTGAAAAGGTAAAAAAGTAGTTGGTGGAACAATTAAAATGTACAATTCGGCAAATAAAATTAATAAAAAGTGTGTGAAAGTGCTTCGAACAGTTTAATGAAGCTACGTGTGAAATTATAGTAAGGATTAGGTGTGTTTAATTTAGAAATTGGTGATAATGGTGTTAGTTTATTTAACAACAATTTGCTATTATCAATAATAGTAAAATATTTATGAAAGTAATAAATTTAGATGAAGAAAAGTCTCGCCTAACATCCCCTGAAAGATTCATTTGAAAAACATTAATACTTTTGGAGATATAGCTTTTGGTAGACAGAAGGAAATGTGAGCCAAAGAAGAAGACCAAAGTAAGTAAAAAACTCGTTTCGGCTATAAATGTAGCAAGTTATAATGTCTTCGTCTTCACTAGAAGACATTATTATTATTATTGAGTGATTGTTGAATTTTAAAATTTTATATTGTAAATTTCGATGTTTGTTTTCTTATTTTCTGAAGATTACGCACCGAAAGTATTCCCACAAGTGTGAAATACACGGCAAGGCGGAATGGTTTCGGTAAGCTAAAAATACCGAGGAAAAAATGTCGATCCGAAGTCGTACCGAGTAATGTGAAAAGGCCCTTACTGCACTAAACTACACCATGTTCAGCTGGCTTAAGTTTGTGCAGCATAGTCCGTGTCCAAACACAGCAACTCTGCCGCGAAATTATTCAACGATTCTCTTTTGTGCCGCTGTTCTGTCTTCCATTTGTCCAAACACATCAACTCGTCGCTGGCCAACTTTTGTTCATTATGTTTTGTTCTGGCATTCTTCAAACGCTCTGATTGGTCACTGGCGATAAGAATTGCTGCACAAAGCGTGTTGTCGGAGCACCGACGACTTGGTGCCCCCCTCCTTTCCTCGTCGCCTTCTCACCCACAAACGAACAAAAGCAGCGGGTTGCACAACTTCGTGTCTCCGTGTTTGGACGTCGACATACGAAACCAGTTGTTTTTAATAGTTAATAGCATGTTCATGGTGAGCCTGCGTTTTGCGTTTCGGAGGCATTTTTGCGTTTAGTCCAAAACGCAACATTAAATGTTACATTTCTCCATACAAATGCCACCACCAAAATGCAACTTAACGCAACTATTTTTTTGCGTTTTGAATGCTAACGCAGAAACACAACCCTGAAATCTTCGAAAAAATTTGCCATTCGAATGGAAAATAGTGGCAACACTCTGGTAATACAAGAACGAAATACCTACAAGATTACGTATATAGAGCAGCATGAGCATGGGCACACGAGCTCCATGATGACGTCACTCTACATGTAATGAACGGAAGTAAACAAAACAGAGATCAAAATTAATACCAAAGCGGGTGGTACGTTTGGTTTGCGAAATTAATGTATTATATTATTACATATTTTGCAAATTCTTGTTCTATATTTTTAATTAGACAAAACAAAAAAATAAACCTCAACACCTGATTGCGTAATCTGGGATATAAGCTCCGTTTATTTCGAACTTCTCAAATGCGCATTTACAAAACGCGGCAGCATGAACATAGTATAATACTATGTTCATGCTGGATTTGAAACGCAACATTTTGCATTTTCGAAGATGGCTTTTCGAAAAGTGGATTTGGTACAGACCGAAAGCGTGGTCAAAGTCAAATGGGTAGGCAACCAAACGAAATTACCAATACATTTTTTGAAGGGCAGAAGCCGCAATTAGGGAAAAGTTTACGAGTGAAAAGAAAGCAAAAAATGTGGCGTTACCCGATCAAAGATGGACCATATGTGTAAGTTTAATATGTATAAATTTGACCATTGAGAATTGTTTGTTTACATAAATCAGAATGTTTTGTTTCCATGAATGAGCTGGTTTGCAGTAAATCAGCATTTCGTTCGTTGAAGCCCTTGCAACTGTCAGATGTTGTTCTGCCCTACACTGTTCTACACTTCAGTGTACTCACCGAACAGACCTGTTATTTAAGGTAATTAACGCCGAAACAGGATCCAACTATACATGTCGGCTCTTCAGATCAGCTGACTTCTTTTTCTTCAACCGCTATCCAATTTCTCTACTTCTCCATATTCTATACATACATTTGTATTGTCCGTGTCCAAACACAGCAACTCTGCCGCGAAATTATCCAACGATTCTCTTTTGTGCCGCTGTTCTCCCTTCCATTTGTCCAAACACATCAACTCGTCGCTGGCCAACGCTGTAGAGTGACGTCATCATGGAGCTCGTGTGCCCATGCTCATGCTAATCTATATGCGAAATCTTGTAGGTATTTCGTTCTTGTATTACCAGAGTGTTGCCACTATTTTCCATTCGAATGGGAAATTTTTTCGAAGATTTCAGGGTTGTGTTTCTGCGTTAGCATTCAAAACGCAAAAAAATAGTTGCGTTAAGTTGCATTTTGGTGGTGGCATTTGTATGGAGAAATGTAACATTTAATGTTGCGTTTTGGACTAAACGCAAAAATGCCTCCGAAACGCAAAACGCAGGCTCACCATGAACATGCTATTACCTTGTTACGTGCGGGTTTTCTAGGCTGACACATATATCACGGCTCCATTGCGCCACGCCCTAATGTTGCATGCCCCAAGTGCCGCGCAGGTATGCTTGCGTCAAGCACGAACTAGCTCGCCGGACTATGGGGTGGATTTGGCGGTTTGAAGCACGCTGCCGCACCATACAAAAAAAATCATACCTGCCTGCTTTCATCTCAGTTCCGAGGATATTGGCCCGATTTATGCCCCCCTGTCATCACCCGCACCCCCTTACTGTCCTCCTCACTCTTCCATGCCGGCTCATGGTGTTGCTTGGCCGGCCGCTCTCTACTCACCCTACCATGGTCGGCTATGGCGATTTGTCGCCGACCCCAAAATAACACCCTGAATCCTCTTAATTCAGCCCCCTCATTCCACCGTCTCTTCCCATTTCCGTCCGTCTATACCGCATCCGAATAATTCGTCACAAACTCTTTCAACTTAAATGTCCATAATAATGGGTTTATTTACATATCAAAATTCAAATCGTGTATATATGTGTTCGTTACACATATGTATGAGTTTCATTTCCCGTACACGGGTTTGTAAAAAAAAAACTTAAAATATGACTTAAATCTAGATTGACTCTTCAGCGGTATGCTGGTTGCACAAATGAATGCTTGTAAACTTTATCGTCTCACAATTCTAAACCTACAACTACGATTGCATCTTCAATGGTGTCTTAGTGAACGCGTGAACAGAGGCGGATTATCCCTAAGGCAAACTAGGCACTTGCCTAGGGGCGCGTAGTTACAAGGGGCGCGAGCTCAGAATTTTTAAACAAATAAAGAAAATAACATATCGACGATTAAGAATTAAAGCTGATCTATAATAGATCGATAATAGATAAATCGATTATATTGCACAAGCATCGATATATTGTGCAATATTGCGCGTTTGTTGCGTCGTCAGGCTTGCCAGTACTGGCGATTTGTCGCCAAATTGGCGATTTTTTACAAACTTTGGCGACCAATTTATGAAAATTGGCGATGGCGACTTTTCTGGCGATTATCAAAATATTAGATTATATTAATAAAAAAGCAATTACTTTTTCAAGCCTTTTTCTCAAATTTTGAAAGTTTCTTCATACAAATTTTTGTCAAATTACAAAAAATTTGAGAAATAACAATTGCTTTTTGTTTATTAATACGACCCATTATCTCCACTTTGCCAATAAATCTTACGATATGTAGAGATCTATTGAGAAAATAAATATATACTACAAATAAAAATATACTCTGGCAACCATTTTCTGCACACTTGAGTGCAAACGAAAATTTTGGTCTGCACACTCGCCTATCCACGATACGACGGTCTGTACAACTTTGACACCCTACGGGACAGTGAGCTTCAGCTGACACCGCACGTGCAGTTCATCGCAGACATATGTTTTGTGCATCGTCGACAGCACTTTCTTAAGGGCCTTGTGAGAAAAGTGATGCCTGGCTTTGCGTACGTGTGATCTTGCATCACCTTCTCTCTTATGTACTTTGGCTATCTATTCAAAATAGGTTTGCCTCTTTTACTCCAATCACAAGTGATCAAAAACAGTAGCACTCTAGTTAGCAGCATAGTTTATATCTATAAGTTGCGACACTCTCAGCTGATCGTTTGGCATGTTGTGCCTGTCAGCATGTAGTGCTGTGCAAAAGTTACAAAAAAAAAATTTAAATGAATTTTGAAATCGTTAATTCTTTAAAATTATTGGATGAATTGAATTTGTTATGGTATATTTGTAGCAATAATAACAAAAAATTAACATATTTTTGAGTTTTAATTGATTTTATTAGGAATTTTGGCAATTTTCTTGTGAAGATTTTGCAACGTTTGAATACAACGCTGTGGTCGATTCTTCTTCATATTTGGTTTATTTAGTTTCCCATTCTCCCATTGACACATAATGTGCCTGTCACTTTTTGCAACAACAATTCCCATGGTTGAAATTTGTTTTGATGGGAATACAGTGAGTCACAGTGAAACACCTTTCGTTTGATACCCATATTGTACTAACACATTTTGGTGCACATATTGGCCGATAACTCCGAAACCGGTCGAGATATCGAAACAAGTAATACCTTAAACTTTAAATTGAGTGTCTAGCAATCCAATTTAAAAAAAAGTTTCGTTCAATTCCATTCAGCACTTTTTGAGTGATACGGCCACAAACATACGGACAGACAGACAAAAATTCTAAAAATGGTTGATTTGGATTCTACTGGCTTAATAATGCTTCCCCCAATCATTTTTTTCTCGATATCTGCAATGTACAGACATCGACCTGTTACAATTTTATTATATGTAGAGATTAACAAATTATCTAAGCTTTTACATCATCTATATCTACATCTACACTAATATTATAAAGAGGAAAGATTTTGATTGTTAGGGTGTAAAACAACTAGGTAGTTAAAATTTATAGTATTATGATGGCCATTTATGGTCGGTACAGGGGCGCCGAGAAAGTGGCTGCCTAGGGCGCTCTGGACCTTTAATCCGCCACTGCGCGTGAATGCGCGTACATACGTATTTAGATTAATACTAACAGTCAAATGACAATGACTTATTCCGAAAAATCGCTTAAATCTAAATTATCGCATTCCGTGATGCACCTATCTATGTGAACACAGTCACAGGTTATATTTTATGCCGCTGTACATACTTGCTTAGCCTATTGTGAAATTTCAAATCCATACGTGAATCAAATTGGCCTATTCATTAGGCTTCTTCTCAAATCTTATACTCTATTGTCTAGTGTATAATAATAAAATGGAAAGTTAACTGGCGTTGTCTCACCCGTCAATGGGTTAGTTTTCATAAAACCCCCAGAATACAAAAAAAAAACAATGTCAAACGCTAAGAGAGATTCCTACCCTACCCAAGACGTCTTGATTGTACGGGGAGGCGCAAACTTAATTTGCTCGCAATCATTCCTAAACCCCGGCGATTTTAATTATTATCCACAGGTGAAACCCCGCCTCCTTGTGCACAGATATTGTCTGTGTGACTACAAAATTCATAGCTCTGGGAGCTACCCGTAAGTAGACTCATGCAAAAAAAATAATTTATATTTACAAACATATATGGGTATATATAAAGGGTTGGTGTGTATAGGGATGCATGTGTGCAAGCATGTGTGTACGCATGTATTCAACGTCTTAGTTACATATCTTATTCAACCGAAAAATTGATTGCCTGATCGCACCCAAATATGTGCGTGTACATATACATATGCAAGTGCCTGCTGCATGCCACAATCTTACCGCGTGGGCGTTTCTTTTTTCATACACACACACATGCCCACACATATACATGGCGGAGGATCGCAGCGGTACATGTTTGCGCTGTGGTGAAAATGGGCACATTGCAAAAAAATGTACGTCAGCACCCAAATGCATAATCTGTAAAACAACAGGAGGAAACGAACATGACCATCCCACTGGATGTTTCAAATGCCCGGCGTATAAAAAAGCGGTAAACCAACTAAAACAATGACGATGATAAAGTGCCTACAAATAAACCTTAACCACTGTGAAGCGGCACAAGACCTGCTAAAACAGACGATACTGGAGCAAAATATTGACTTGGCGCTTATTAGTGAACAATATAAAGCACCCTCTGTGACAGGAAGCTGGCTCCAGGACAAGAGGGGGAAAAGCGCACTTTGGGCATGCCGAGAAATTCCATTCGAGGGGAGAGGCAGCAATCAAGAGGAGGGTTTCGTCTACGCAAAACTAGGGGGAATACACTTTTATAGTTGCTACGCACCGCCAAGTGAACCAATAGAAAATTTCAAAAGAATGCTTCGCCATTTAGCATCCGATGCTGTTGGGAAGACGCCAGTCATTATTGCTGGAGATTTTAATGCATGGGCGGTAGAATGGGGTAGCTCAAAAACAACTCCACGTGGCCAAGCATTACTGGAAGCGCGTGTCAACCTTGATATAGTGTTGCTCAATAAGGGAGGCAAGAACACATACCAAAAAGGGATTGCAGGGTCGATCATTGATCTGACGTTTTGCAGCGCCACAATACTCAATAGAGTAACCTGGGAAGTTTCAGATGGATTTACGTACAGTGACCACTTTGCAATTTCTTTCACAATACATCCGCAGCGAAGCATGCAATGCAAACAAAGAATTCGAATTCCCAAAGTGCAAACCCTTGGCTGGAAGAGCAAGATGCTGGACCGGAGCATGCTGGAATACATGACAGAGCTCATACCAGACACTCCGAACAGTAACGCGGATAATGCCAACACCTGTGCTAAAAAGCTAATGAATCTCGTCAAGAATGTCTGCGATGCATCAATGCCACGGAAAAAGAGGGTAATCAACAGAAGAGCAATATATTGGTGGAGCACTACAATAGCAGACCTACGCGCCGAATGCCTGAAAATGCGACGACAATACCAAAGACAAAGGAAAAGGAACAACCCTGAGTACCAACGTCTACAAGCAGCATATAAAAGCAAGCGGCATGAACTACGGAAAGCGATTCGACAAAATAAGCGCGATGCATTCAAAGAGTTGATAAAAGACGTGGATGATAACCCATGGGGAAGTGGGTACAATATTGTATTAAAAAAGCTAAGAGGGTCAAACGCGAAACCGCCAGTATGTTCCCAGATAAATGGAAACGACAGCGATTGGTACTGCTACCCAAAGGAGACAAACCTCCCGAGCAGCCGTCATCTTATAGACCGCTGTGTATGTTGGATACCGCAGGAAAGCTGCTTGAAGGAATAATTTGCGCGCGACTCACGGAGACAACAGAAGGATACAACGGACTCTCGAATTCTCAGTATGGGTTCAGGAAGAAACGATCGACGGTTGACGCTATAGAAAATGTCTGCAATATCGCACGTAAAGCACTTGAGGGCAAGAGGTGGTTTGAAGGTACCAAACAATATTGTGCGGTAGTTACACTCGATGTGAAAAACGCATTCAACACTGCTAATTGGAGCCAAATACTGAAATCGATGGTGAATATGCATGTCCCGGATTATCTAACCCGAATTATCACAAGCTATTTCAGCGGAAGAGTGCTCTTCTATGATACCAACGAAGGTTCTCAAAAATACGATGTGACAGGAGGGGTTCCACAGGGATCGGTTCTGGGGCCAATCCTCTGGAATATTATGTATGATGGCGTCCTGAAAGTAAGAAAACCAGATGGTGTATCGATAGTAGGATACTCTGATGATATTGCAATCGTTGTCGTTGCCTAGCACATTGTGGATGTTTCGCGCATGTGTAGCGAAACAATAGCGTCGGTGAAAAGCTGGCTGCAAACAGCAGGATTGGAGTTAGCAGAACACAAGACAGAGGCGTTGCTGATGTCCAGTCGGAAGAAGCTAGAAGAAATGCAGATACGAGTAGGTGCCCACAACATAAGATCTAGCCCTAACATCAAATATCTTGGCGTTATATTGGACCGCCGACTTAGCTTTAAGGACCACTTAACGTATGTTAGCGAGAAGGCACGAAAAGTCTGCACAGCCATTGCAAGACTAATGCCGAATACAGGAGGCCCAAGACAACAAAAACGGATGCTCCTCTCGAGTGTCAGCACGTCAATTTTATTATACGCTGCACCAGTCTGGGTAACTGCAACGCAGGTGCCATCATATATAAAACCGCCTGCTTCAGTTAACAGGCTAGCTTCGCTAAGGGTATGCTGCGCCTTCGGGACAGTGTCAGATGAAGCTGCAAATCTGCTGGCTGGCAGATACCCAGTGGATATAGCTGCAAAAGCGGCGGCAGAAATTAAGTGCGATCCAAAAAAACGAAATGAGATTTGGGAAAGATATCAAATAGAGTGGCAACGAAGGTGGATGGAAACATCGAAAGGGCAATGGACGAAGAAATTGATCCCCAGAGTAGGTGAATGGATCAAGAGGAACCATGGTGAAACCAACTTCTTTCTAACGCAGTTTTTCACGGGCCATGGCTGTTTCAGACAGTACTTATACAAATACACGCATGTCGACCACCCATATTGCTTGCACTGTGATGGGAAGGTAGAAAACGCCGAGCATATATTAATGGAATGTAGCAGATTTGTAGTAGAAAGAAAGCAGCTTGAACTCTGTATAGGGAAAGCGGTGTCTCCTGAAGCCTTGATCCAAGCGATGTTAGCGGAAGAGGATAAATGGAACAAATGTGCGTATATTATAATGGAAGTAATGAAGCAACTCAGGCTAGATGAGCGAAGCGCGCGGCGACAAAATTCACGCTGAGTGAGGACGACGAATGATATTCAGAGCCAGCCCTGCGAAGTATATTCAGATCTGATAGTGCCGCAGGGAATGTCACTGGCCTAGTGCACGTAGGTGGCTGGGTTTAGTCCGTAGGTGCCAGGAGGCAAATCGGGCATGCAAATAGCACGGGCTGTTTGTATCTATGAAGATTCCCACCTTCCTGGTCGTAGCCAAAAAAATTAAAAAAAAACATATACATGGCCAAGTGCTCGCACCCTGTATGCAGACATCAATGCAGAAATATGAATATCTTTAACCAAATGTTTCTGGTGTTTATCCGCAAGCAACCACATCCATAAAAAATCGTTTCGCACTTGAACATGCGCATACATACGCATATACCAATGTACTCTACACTGTGCAGCCGTGGTCTGTCTTTAAATGTTTACATTCATACACCCATATGCGGCTGCGCGATGGCAAAACAACTTATCTACCAATTTCTCCACTGGCACATATAAGTACATCAATAAGCGCGTGCCAAATCTGTGCTACTCACTGGCATTATCATTCGTATTGCCACTTGCTCCAGCCACAATCAGTGTTATTACGACAGCGATTCACCAATTTGACCCAATGATCATTTGGAGTCAACAGAAGCACAGATTTGCCACTCACAGGCCTAAACTAGTTACGTGTGTATACATATATGTACACAGATGCTTTTAGGCACTGTCCATACACATATTTACATATGAAAACTGGTACACCAAAAAAACAAAAGAACCCTCTTCTTGGCATCCACGTCTCCTCTGGTCTGCGGCTTTCTGCTCTCTATCGTCGATTCTGCTCGTGTACGCCGCCGTGGACACTTCTGCTGCTGCGCTGCGGCTGCACACTATTGTTTTCTCTACCCCACTACGTATCTACATGTAAACACTCACCGCCTGCAATTTCTGCATACTATACACACAATATTTTTTTCGTATAATTCCTGTTTTTGTGCTAAAAAAAATATATAATTGATCAATTTAACTCAATAGTATTGTGAAAAAGTGTCGGAAAAAGTGTCGCAATTTAGTGTGCTATCAAATTAATATAAAACTGCTTTATTTAAACTCTAAAGCGTAAATTAAGTGTTATTGCTGAGTGATTGTGCATATTGTTGTTGCATTGATCGCACAATAGCAAAAGCTCCCACACACAAAACTCCACCACAAACCTCTTTTTCACCACTAAGTGGTGAATTAGTGTGGACACAAACCATTCGTGTAAAGTTTATACATAAGTATCAGAGCTGTAAAAAGCTGCAACCACATTGTATTACAATCATAAAAAGTTGTACATATTACAAGCGCAGCCGGGTGCAAATGAATATAGACTAAAATATTCGTTTGCACCAGCGAGATGCCCCCCAACCATACTCCTCCTAAAGTAGGAGGTTCCCAACAAGTCGAAGTGCGAGATGCCCAACAAGCCCAAGTGCAACTACAGCACCAAACACCGAGATCCCTAGGTACACCCCAACAAATGTCCCAACATCTAACCCCATCCCGCCTGCCTAGTACCAACGTACCAAACGTACAACAGCAGATCGAAACCCTCCAAAGGCAACTGGAAATTCTCTATGCCCAACAACAACAAGCCCAGAAACCCCAAACTGCAGGAAACTTGACAACTGCTACCCCAACCGACCAATGGAAGATCGTCAATCCCAAACGCCAACGCGAAAGCCCAAGTAAAAATACTGCCTCTAAAAAACAGGCTAAACTTGATAATTATTACTGGCTTGGAAGCCGCCAACCAAATGAAAATGAAAACGAAAACAGATTTGCCTCCCTTGAAGTTGAGGAAACTAACCAACCAACTGAAAAAATACCCAAGCCGCCGCCAATATTTATAGACAAAGTTCTAAACATTCCCCCCCTAATGAGTTTACTACAAGAAGTTGCTCCAAACTCCTATGATCTAAAGCTCACAGGCAAGGATCAAGTAAAAGTACAAGCATCATCCCTGGATGCTTACAAAACCATAGTGTCACAACTGGAACAGAAGGGCACAGAGTTCCACACTTATAAAACAAAACAAGAACGTACCTTCAGAGTTGTTCTCAGAAACATGCACTCCTCAATAGACACAAAAGAAATTGTGGATTCTCTAAAAGATCTCGGTCACTCAGTCACAAACATTTGGAACATAAAACACAGAGTCACAAAAAATCCTCTCCCAATGTTTATCATTGAACTCAAACCCGCCTCCAATAACAAGGAGATATATCAAATTAAAAGTCTCCTGCACTCAAGAATTGCTTTCGAGCCCCCACACCCGAAGCGTGAAATACCGCAATGCGCCAACTGTCAGCAATATGGCCACACAAAGTCCTACTGTCGTCGAAAATCAGTATGTATAAAATGTGCTGGAAACCACCTCTCCGCTGATTGCAAGCGAAAGACAAGATCTGAAGATGTCAAATGCGCTCTATGTGAAGGCAACCATCCAGCAAATTATAAAGGCTGTATGGTATACAAAAACATCCAAAGCGCCAAATACCCAACTCTGAGGAAAAAAGCTCCTGCACAGCCCCAAGAGAAACCACAACAGCCAATTCAAACCCCAATGCAGATTGAAACCCCAATTGAAATTGACCAATACCCAGCCACATATGCTCAAGCAGCAAAGAAAGGCGTAACACCCCGCTCGAACCCTAATAATGCCATTCCAAATAGTAATGAAACCCACACCCCAACGCAAAACACTAACGAAATGCGAGAAATGATAGACTTACTGAAACAAGTCATGCAACAAATGACATCAATGATGAGCCTCCTCGTCACCCTCACGACTAAAAACTGTGCATCTTCAACCCGTTGAAAATTATCATTTGGAATGCCAATGGCCTATCCAAACACTTACTTGAAGTTAAAACTTTACTTCAGACCCACGATATAGATATACTCCTCATATCTGAGACCCACTTTACTGACAAAAGCTACTTTGAAGTACCCAACTACAAGTTTTACCACACAAAACACCCCAGTAACAACGCTCATGGAGGCTCAGGTATCTTGATACGGAAAAGTATTAAACATTACAGCACGAATTCATTCCGTACAAATGCTATACAAGCCACAAATATTGTCATTGAAGACCCGAGCGGCCAGCTTACACTCTCTGCTATCTATAGCCCGCCGAGGCACTCTATCAGCACTGCAGAATATGAAAATTTCTTCAAAACTCTTGGAAATCGATTTCTAGCTGGGGGCGATTACAATGCCAAACACACGTTCTGGGGCTCTCGTCTCATTACCCCTAAAGGAAGACAACTATATAATGCTATTAGCAATCTCAGTTTAACTCCATTCTCTACTGGAACTCCCACTTATTGGCCAACAGATAAAAATAAAATACCCGACTTAATCGATTTCTGCGTGGTGAAAGGCGTGAATTCTTCAGATATAAATTGCAAATCGTGCTTTGAATTGTCTTCCGACCACTCTCCAATCCTGGTAACAATTGATAAAAATTTTACACCGGCAGCGGAACAATGCAGCCTTTACAATCGGAAGACTGATTGGGAATACTTCCGACACATCATCACGTCTAATCTTGACTTCAAATTAGCCCTGAAATCTGCTGAAGATATAGAGGCAGCAGTCGAACATTTTAACAGCTGCATCCAACAAGCTGCATGGAAATCAACTCCCACCCTCATCAGACAAAAAAGGACAAGCGTTACCCACAACATACAAGCTAAGCTCAAAGAAAAACGACTCGCAAGGAAAAAATGGCAACAAACCCGTCACCCCGACGACAAGAAAAGATAGAATGCTCTCACCAAAGAACTCAAAAACATCCTCAAAATTGAACACAACAGACAAGTTCAACAATATCTCAGTAATATTGATGCAACAGCTGCAACTGATTACTCCCTTTGGAAAGCTGCTAGTAAGCTAAAAAGGCCGATTTTCTACAATTCTCCAATACGAATGGAAAATAACGAATGGGCGAAAAGTGACGCAGAGAAAGCAAATACTTTTGCACGCCACCTAAAATCAGTATTCACCCCACATGATATTGAACCCCCACTAAGCACAACAACAGAAGTGAAAAATACTCTGAGTCATCCCTATCAAATGGACCTCCCCATAAAACGATTCGCAATATCGGAGGTAAAAACCGTAATAGCGATGCTCAACCCAAAGAAAGCTCCTGGGTAAGATATTATTAATGGCAATGTACTAAAACACTTACCTTACGAAGGCATAAAATTTCTCACCCAACTTTTTAATGCAGTACTAATAACTGCATTCATACCCCCTCAATGGAAAGTCGCTCAGATGAAAATGATTCTGAAACCAGGAAAGCCCCCTGATACGGCAGCGTCTTACAGACCCATTAGTCTGCTGCCCATTGTCTCAAAAGTCTTGGAAGTTCTCTTCCTTAAAAGACTCCTACCCAAAATAGAAGAGCGTAACATTATACCTAATCACCAATTTGGCTTCAGAAGAGGACACGGAACAATTGAACAAGTACATAGACTTACCGAGAAAATCTACTCTGCCTTTGAGCAAAAAAAATACTGTACAGCTGCCTTTCTAGATATATCCCAAGCTTTTGATCGCGTATGGCACGACGGCCTGCTCTATAAAATAAAAAATACTCTCCCTACAAGCTACTTCCTATTTATACAATCTTATCTAAAAAATCGTTACTTTTTCGTCAAAGAAGGAGCAGAGCAGTCTGAGCTTTACGAGAGCTTAGCAGGCGTCCCGCAAGGTAGTGTAATGGGCCCAATACTGTACCTACTTTACACATACGACCTCCCAATAGCAGAAGGAGTCACTATCGGCACTTTTGCCGATGACACTGCTGTACTGGCTTCAGACCTCAACCCTAACGTCGCCTCACTCAAGCTTCAAAGAAGTTTAAATAAAATTACCCATTGGCTGAAAGACTGGCGGATAAAGTCAAATGAATCAAAATCTGTTCAAGTGACGTTTACCACTAGGCGCAACACTTGCCCACCCGTAAAACTCAATGGCATTGATATACCGCAAAGTGACGTAACAAAGTACCTGGGTATGCATCTCGACAGAAAACTAACATGGAGAACCCACATATTCACCAAACGAAAAGCTCTTGGTATAAAACTGAGAAATCTTTATTGGCTCATGAATCGAAACTCCCAACTATCAATCGACAACAAACTCCTGCTCTACTCAGCTATCTTAAAACCCATCTGGACCTATGGCATACAGCTATGGGGAACCGCAGCAAACTCAAATATAGAGATTATCCAAAGATTCCAATCGAAAACCATTAGAATGATTGTAAATGCGCCCTACTACGTCACGAACGACCAACTACATCGTGACCTAAAGATACCTACTATATCTCAAGAAATCAGAAAGTATGCTGCATCATACAAAATGAGAATATTAGCTCACCCCAACCCACTCGTTCTAGCCCTGACGGCAAGACCAACCAATTTCGTACGCCTCAAAAGAAAATCATTTACAGATCTTTGCTGATGCACTATAATAAATGGATGCGCTACTGAGAGCAATCCATACATGCCCACCATGTTTATTAAGTCATTATTAATTACTAATTACTTTTAACGAACCACAAAATTGTTGGATGTATTTTATTTATACAGTTGGCAAAATATATTGGATGCTAAAAAAAAAAAAAAAAAAATATATGTTTGCCTTTACGCCGCTGAGTTATGATGTCTGACGGATCATGCGGACGCCAAACCTGCCATCACACGCTTGGTGGTGGTTTTTTCGTTTTTGTCGGGACGATTCAAACAAAGAGGAGTAAATAGTTACCAGCTTATGCGCATATGTACTGGACGAACGACTGCGTCATATGCGTGCTGGTGATTTCTATGTCTTTAGTGGCGCATGTACGGGCCGCTGCTGCGTTTTGCTCTTTTTTCATCGACGTTTGTATTTACCACTTACTTGAACATGTTTGCGTGGTTGTTTCGCGTATTGCTTCTGGCGGCGTCTCGCTGCAAACAGCCCCGCCGTGCCGGCACCAAGCCCGGCAACGAGGGTAACTTCACTGTGGCTGCTAGCTGCTCTATTTCGTGCTGCTGCCGGCCAACCGCACGACGCGTTCGTCTCAACTTTGTTGGTTTTTTCCTTCTTCCTCTGGCGACACTGATCTGCTGGAAGCGCCGGCACAAAACTTGAGTATTCGCGAATGCTACGATAATAGGCACATGCACATTTATGTAATTAAAATTAACATTGGGCACTTCAATTACCGCACATACTTTATAAATGTGCATACATATATATTCATATGCATATCTATACATATATACATATGTACATATATGCAAGCACATTTATTTGGGCACATGTGTTTTGCACTTACCTATTTACCAGCAAGTACAAACGCAAATTTTTGATGCTATGGCTCTGGGCTGTTTGTTCTCCACTAAATTCGTTCAGCAGGTCTGAAATTTTCAAGAAATTTAAATTGATTGAAGAAATAAAAATGGATTGGCAGGCCGCCACATGTTTTAAGTACTTACCCAACTTGGTCGTCTCGTCCGCTCACTTTGCCAGTACAACTTAAAATGGCGATTGAAGTAAAACGAATTTCGCAATTCGGCAGCGGTTCGTGAATTGTGACGCGCGTGGCGTATGAAGGAACTATGAAGGAGAATGCGGTAATTAGCCGACTTCTTCTTCAATCTTCATAAACACCCGAACATAAGCATTTTGCTCTGTTGACATATGCCACACACGCACGCACCCTAGCATTTCCATAGGGGACGGCTATGTCAAATTCTTCTACGTTTCTCTTTGCCTGACACTTCTGGCCCCACTAAGCATGAAGGTATGTCGGCATGCGAGAACCTTTATTATTGAATCATGGCATGGCGTAAGAGCTATGTTTCATTAACTCTATGCCCACTCGGAATTGCTTTTATGTGCACTATTAAGGTGGTCGCAACAACCTGTATACTTATACCATGGGCGAAACTTGTTAGATCTGTTCGATAAACGCACTAGAGTACTCTAGTGCAGAAAAATGCGTTCGATGAACATTTTTTTTTTGTATTAAACTGTTCAGAACTCAGTTTCTCGAGTTAGCACCAACTTACACTTTAGAGCGTTTTCACATTACTCGGTGCGGTATCGGATCGACATTTTTTGTTTTTACCGAAAGTATACCGAAACCTTACCGACCACATGTATTTCAATTGGCACTTTCACATTAGTGTTGCATACATGAAATCGGAGCGGATTAATTTCGGTATACCGCAACGCGGTAAGACCGGTCAGTAAAATTTGAGGAATTACTGCATACATTTTTGCGGCGTAATAAAAGAAGAGGGAAAATTTTCCAACCGTCTACCACACCTTGGAAAAAAAGAGTTATTGGGCGTTGTAGAGGAGATCCTCCTGATTCTAAATGTAAAAGTCCTGGCTTCCGGAGATGTATAGTTTTTAAGTAATTTGTAGTTAAAGTTGCAAATAAAAATAGGTAAAAAAACTTTTTAAGTTAAACGGTTTTATGTTATACATACATTGCAATGTTTAAGATAAATGTACTAAAAACCAAAAAATAATAAAATAGATACAGTCGTGGGAATTATAAACATTTGCATAGACTAGACTAAAATAAAACCGGGGGGCACGTCAATTGTCTACAATCGTTGATTAAAATGTTTGTTTTGTAATGTTACACTATAATTAGGCAGTTGTTCAACCGACAACGATGGACGTGTGATAAATAGGGCTAGAATGTGGAAAAAAGCTAGCAAGCTCGATTATAAACGAGTTTTAGGGTTTCATAGTGGTGAGCGAGTAGTACTTTTATCATATGTTTTGTCGATTAAAGACAAACTACGAGCAGTGAAATGATTCCTCGTGTGAATGTCCAACGATAAACTAGTTGCAACATCTCTTTTATTAACATGGAGTGTATAACTATTGGAATTTCCATGAGCAAGAAAATAGTAAGTATTTTCCTCACCGTCTGCGGGCCAACTGCCTAACGACGAATTAAACGATTCTTCTATCGCACATTAAGTCGATAATTTGTAGACAATTGACGTGCCCCCCGGTTTTATTTTAGTCTAGTCTATGCAAATGTTTATAATTCCCACGACTGTATCTATTTTATTATTTTTTGGTTTTTAGTACATTTATCTTAAACATTGCAATGTATGTATAACATAAAACCGTTTAACTTAAAAAGTTTTTTTACCTATTTTTATTTTCTAGTTTTTAGTTTTTATTTCGCATTCTGTTTAATTCATTTAGTGCTTCATTATTGCAAGGTTTCTTGCCCGTTAGTTTATTGCAGTCCAACGCCTCTATAGCGACCCACGCGCCACCTATCGGAAGTTTTTTTTAGGAAAATATTTCCTTTCAAGGTAGTAATACATGTTCCGAATTTCAGCCAAATCGGACCATAAATGCGATTTTTGTAAATATAGCGACCCACGCGCCACCTAGCGGAATTTTTTTTTTTAAGAAAATATTTCTTTTCATGGTAGTAATACATGTTCCGAATTTCAGCCAAATAGGACCATAAATGCGATTTTTGTAAATATAGCGACCCACGCGCCACCTATCGGAATTTTTTTTTCATAATATTGCATTGTCATCGGGGTTATACATGCGTGCAAAATTTCAGATTAATCGGTTGACAGGAAGAGGGTGAAATTTGAATTACTAAATTTGACCCAAGAATAAAGAATAAATAATAAAACAAACGGGGTGAGCTAAATAAAACCGTTTAAAAAAGTCATATTTTACCTCACTTTTCTCTGCGAAACAATGAAATAGAAACACCGGCGTTGCCACACGCAGTCGACTATTTCATAAGGCCGTCGTCACAGTGGGAAACGAGTTGGGGCGTATTGAATTTTTCTGCGTTGGCGGCCTTCGGCCGCGCTTATAAAAAATAACCCTGGGCTACGCCATCCGTCCGGACGTGTGCCCTAACCGTGGCTACCGCCACGGTGATGTCCTTCTGCGTAGTACACCCTTCAGCGTAGGCGGCCTTCGCCTTTAGTTACTCATTTCATTGGCTCCGAATCGAGCACTGTACATGCGACCTTATCATGTGACTTACCTTTTGGTAGGTGTGGCATCACCATTATATGTTGGTGGCCATTATTATTATTGAAAAGGTAAAAAAGTAGTTGGTGGAACAATTAAAATGTACAATTCGGCAAATAAAATTAATAAAAAGTGTGTGAAAGTGCTTCGAACAGTTTAATAAAGCTACGTGTGAAATTATAGTAAGGATTAGGTGTGTTTAATTTAGAAATTGATGATAATGGTGTTAGTTTATTTAACAACAATTTGCTATTATCAATAATAGTAAAATATTTATGAAAGTAATAAATTTAGATGAAGAAAAGTCTCGCCTAACATCCCCTGAAAGATTCATTTGAAAAACATTAATACTTTTGGAGATATAGCTTTTGGTAGACAGAAGGAAATGTGAGCCAAAGAAGAAGAACAAAGTAAGTAAAAAACTCGTTTCGGCTATAAATGTAGCAAGTTATAATGTCTTCGTCTTCACTAGAAGACATTATTATTATTATTGAGTGATTGTTGAATTTTAAAATTTTATATTGTAAATTTCGATGTTTGTTTTCTTATTTTCTGAAGATTACACACCGAAAGTATTCCCACAAGTGTGAAACACACGGCAAGGCGGAATGGTTTCGGTAAGCTAAAAATACCGAGGAAAAAATGTCGATCCGAAGTCGTACCGAGTAATGTGAAAAGGCCCTTACTGCACTAAACTACACCATGTTCAGCTGGTTTAAGTTTGTGCAGCATAGTCCGTGTCCAAATACAGCAACTCTGCCGCGAAATTATCCAACGATTCTCTTTTGTGCCGCTGTTCTGTCTTCCATTTGTCCAAACACATCAACTCGTCGCTGGCCAACTTTTGTTCATTATGTTTTGTTCTGGCATTCTTCAAATGCTCTGATTGGTCACTGGCGATAAGAATTGCTACACAAAGCGTGTTGTCCGAGCACCGACGACTTGGTGCCCCCCTCCTTTCCTCGTCGCCTTCTCACCAACAAACGAACAAAAGCAGCGGGTTGCTCAACTTCGTGTCTCCGTGTTTGGACGTCGACATACGAAACCAGTTGTTTTTAATAGTTAATAGCATGTTCATGGTGAGCCTGCGTTTTGCGTTTCGGAGGCATTTTTGCGTTTAGTCCAAAACGCAACATTAAATGTTACATTTCTCTATACAAATGCCACCACCAAAATGCAACTTAACGCAACTATTTTTTTGCGTTTTGAATGCTAACGCAGAAACCAGGGATCGTAACGATTATGACTTTTATCGAAAACGTCAAAAAATAACTATTAAACTTTGACTTTTATTTTTTACGTCAGAAAATAACTATTAAAATTTGATTTTTATTTTTTACGTCAGAAAATAACGATTAAACTTTGATTTTTATTTTTTACGTCAAAAATAGAAATCAAAATGGCGTAGATCAATGAATATTGGTATCTGGGTCATATTTGGTATATAGGTCGATGCGTATACCAATACGGAAGCGAATGCGAATACCGAATACCGAATACGAATACCGAGTACCGAGAACCGAATATGCATACGAATATGCATATGAATTTGTATGAATATTAGTATAAAAAGTGTGTGAAGGGGAATACGGATACCAGTATGAACACGTACATATACCGAATACCGACCACGAATACTGCATATCCAAACGAATACTTATAGCGAATTCGATCTCCCGAATTCAAATATCGAACACCGAGTACCGAATATTAATATGAAAAGTAGGAGGAGGCGAATACGATGTGATGTCATGATATGATGTCATGATGGATGTCATGATGTGATGTGATGTCATGATGTGATGTCATGATGTGATGTCAAGATGTGATGTGATGTCATGATGTGATGTCATGATGTGATGTGATGTCATGTTGTGATGTGATGTCATGATGTGGTGTCATGATGTGATGTGATGTCATGATGTGATGTCATGATGTGATGTGATGTCATGATGTGATGTCATGATGTGATGTCATGATGTGATGTGATGTCATGATGTGATGTCGTGATGTGATGTCATGATGTGATGTCATGATGTGCTGTGATTATGTGATGTGATGTCATGACACATATGAATATGTATGCATTCACCTACTTTTCAGATTAATATTCGGTACTGGTCGGTATTTGAATTCGGGACTCGAATTCGCTATACGTATTCGTTTCGATATGCAGTATTCGTGGTCGGTATTCGGTATATGTACGTGTTCATACTGGTATCCATATTCCCCTTCACACAATTTTCATACTCATATTCATACATATTCATATGAATATTCGTATGCATATTCGATTCTCGGTACTCGGTATTCGTATTCGGTATTCGGTATTCGCATTCGCTTCCGTATTGGTATACGCATCGACCTATATACCAAATATGACCCAGATACCAATATTCATTGTCCTACGCCATTTTGATTTTTATTTTTGACGTAAAAAATAAAAATCAAAGTTTAATCGTTATTTTCTGACGTAAAAAATAAAAATCAAATTTTAATAGTTATTTTTTGATTTTTTCGATAAAAATCAAAAAAATAAAAATCACATCGGATTGACCATCTGTGGCCCACGAGCATCACAATGGTATATATAAATGTTTAAAATATTAACCCCTTCCCTTTGACTTTTTGAGTTGAAATTTCAAAAATAACAATTATTTTCCATCCCTGGCAGAAACACAACCCTGAAATCTTCGACAAAATTTGCCATTCGAATGGAAAATAGTGGCAACACTCTGGTAATACAAGAACGAAATACCTACAAGATTACGTATATACAGCAGCATGAGCATGGGCACACGAGCTCCATGATGACGTCACTCTACATGTAATGAACGAAAGTAAACAAAACAGAGATCAAAATTAATACCAAAGCGGGTGGCACGTTTGGTTTGCGAAATTAATGTATTATATTATTACATATTTTGCAAATTCTTGTTCTATATTTTTAATTAGACAAAACAAAAAAATAAACCTCAACACCTGATTGCGTAATCTGGGATATAAGCTCCGTTTATTTCGAACTTCTCAAATGCGCATTTACAAAACGCGGCAGCATGAACATAGTATAATACTATGTTCATGCTGGATTTGAAACGCAACATTTTGCATTTTCGAAGATGGCTTTTCGAAAAGTGGATTTGGTACAGACCGAAAGCGTGGTCAAAGTCAAATGGGTAGGCAACCAAACGAAATTACCAATACATTTTTTGAAGGGCAGAAGCCGCAATTAGGGAAAAGTTTACGAGTGAAAAGAAATCAAAAAATGTGGCGTTACCCGATCAAAGATGGACCATATGTGTAAGTTTAATATGTATAAATTTGACCATTGAGAATTGTTTGTTTACATAAATCAGAATGTTTTGTTTCCATGAATCAGCTGGTTTGCACTAAATCAGCATTTCGTTCGTTGAAGCCCTTGCAACTGTCAGATGTTGTTCTGCCCTACACTGTTCTACACTTCAGTGTACTCACCGAACAGACCTGTTATTTAAGGTAATTAACGCCGAAACAGGATCCAACTATACATGTCGGCTCTTCAGATCAGCTGACTTCTTTTTCTTCAACCGCTATCCAATTTCTCTACTTCTCCATATTCTATACATACATTTGTGTTGTCCGTGTCCAAACACAGGAACTCTGCCGCGAAATTATCCAACGATTCTCTTTTGTGCCGCTGTTCTCCCTTCCATTTGTCCAAACACATCAACTCGTCGCTGGCCAACATTTGTTCATTATGTTTTGTTCTGGCATTCTGCGAACGTCGACAATGTCGACGTCCAAACACGGAGACACGAAGTTGAGCAACCCGCTGCTTTTGTTCGTTTGTGGGTGAGAAGGCGACGAGGAAAGGAGGGGGGCACCAAGTCGTTGGTGCTCGGACAACACGCTTTGTGCAGCAATTCTTATCGCCAACGACCAATCAGAGCGTTCGAAGAATGCCAGAACAGAACATAATGAACAAAAGTTGGCTAGCGACGAGTTGATGTGTTTGGACAAATGGAAGACAGAACAGCGGCACAAAGAGAATCGTTGGATAATTTCGCAGCAGAGTTGCTGTGTTTGGACACGGACATTTACTATTGGTCAAATTCTTCGTTCTCTGAGTTTCTCCATCATTCGCTCGTGAGCTGAATGCAGTGATGCCAAGTATAGGGAAAAGAGGCTACATGTAGGGAAATTCAACCTCAAATTTGCAGTGTAGGGAAAAACGGACAGATTTTCAAAAATTAGCTAAATGTAGGGAATTTTTGAAGTTAAAAATTTTCGTTTCCTTTGCCACGAATTAATTTTTTCTAAGAACCTAATATTTTTTATTACGTACAAATAAAATGTTTCTGCATGATTGAATGCAACATTTCAAAATTGTACTTTGTTCTGTGGGCCTTTTCTGTAACCAATTTGCGAAAATTTTTGGATGGACATTGTAAATTTGCGATCAGTTTTGCGATCAGGATATTCTGTAGGATATTTTGGTCGAATTCTATAGTATACTTGGACAGTTGTTTCCGATAATCATTGCAGAGGTATCGAGGGTAATTTTTGTGTCGGTAGATTTTGCGCTTTTCGGTCGCAAAATAAGTTACAGAATCCCAGCCCTGATCTGGCAATATATTAGTTAACCTGCTTACAGGGCCTCGGAGCAAAAGTTTTTGTTTCGTTAGCTTCGTTCACACAAAAACACCTAATCCAGGGTTGTTGTTGTTTTTTTTGTAGATTTACTAAGCCCTGCTTAGCCAACGAGTTCTGCTCACAAATTGTCATCAATTTCACTTAACGGAAGGCCCAAGAATGTTGCAGCTTCTTTTGGGCTTGTGCAGAGGGTCAAGGGTGTTAAGTTAGTTGGTTTCAAGTGGCATGCAAGGAGGTGTTGTGTGTCATGCGGCGTCTCTCCACATGCCGGACATACGTTTGGATCGATTCTGGCCCTGTAGGAATTGAGCCTACTACAGAAGCCCGACCTTAATTGTGATAAGGTGACTCGAGTTTATCTGGACAACTCTAGTTCTTCTGCAGCTATTGGTGGTGGTTGGTCTCTAATTATTATGTACGCGGGGCGGGTTGAAACGAAGGTGGAGACTGTTTCGTTGTGTATCTCCTTTATTGCCTGCCTGTATGTTGTGGGGTCTAGCGGTTGATTATGTATTTTATGCGGTTCGGGCTGCAGTAGATGGTTGTTTGGATGACCTCTGGGGTAGCATCCCAGGAGAAACTGTTTGCTAAGCGTGATGTTATGATTCTCAACTGGGAGCACCTGTGCCCCGTGATGTAGGCAGGCCCGCAGAGAGCCGAGCCGGGCCCCTGGGACAGTTCGCGTTTACGGGCCCCCCTAAAAAATAAATTCAATCTAGTAAAAAAATAACATAAAAAAATTTTTCAATTTACATTGTCAGTTTTATCTTATATTATAAATGTGAAATGGAAATTGTGTTTAAACTCAATTGGCGAGAAAACCGCTGAACGGATCCTCACGAAACTTTGCACACCTAGGTATTTTCACCCGGTAATTGCTATAGGCATATTTTTAATCTGATTAAAAGTCAGGGATGGGCACCTCCCATACAAAATTTTCCTTTTTTTCGTAATATCTCTTGAAATATTTGTACTAGAATAATGAAAATTTTTGTGAAGGAATAATACAAAAATATATACTCAACGGATAAACAATTTAGGTCTTGGTAAAGCAGGGATGGGCACTCTCCTCCCATATAAACTGAAATTTTCACATCGAATATCTCTGGAAATATTTGTAGTAGGGTACTGAAAACTGGTGTGAGGGCATATGAGATAACTATGTATTAAACGGGAAAAACACTAGGTCTTGGTAAAGCAGGGAAGGGCACCTCCCATACAAACTGAAACTTTCACAGCGAATATCTCTGAATATATTTGTAGTAGGGTACTGAAAACTGGTGTGAGGGCATGTGAGATAACTATGTATTAAACGGGTAAAACTGCTAGGTCTTGGTAAAGCAGGGATGGGCACCTCCCATACAAACTGAAATTTTCACATCGAATATCTCTGGAAATATTTGTAGTAGGGTACTGAAAATTGGTGTGAGGGCATGTGAGATAACTATGTATTAAACGGGTAAAAACGCTAGGTCTTGGTAAAGCAGGGATGGGCACCTCCCATACAAACTGAAATTTTCACAGCGAAAATCTCTGGAAATATTTGTAGTACGGTACTGAAAAGTCGTGTGAGGGCATGTGAGATAACTATGTATTAAACGGGTAAAAACGCTAGGCCTTGGTAAAGCAGGGATGGGCACCTCCCATACAAACTGAAATTTTCACATCGAATATCTCTGGAAATATTTGTAGTAGGGTACTGAAAACTAGTGTGAGGGCATGTGAGATAACTATGTATTAAACGGGTAAAAATGCTAGGTCTTGGTAAAGCAGGGATGGGCACCTCCCATACAAACTGAAATTTTCACATCGAATATCTCTGGAAATATTTGTAGTAGGGTATTGAAAATTGGTGTTAGGGCATGTGAAATAACTATGTATTAAACGGGTAAAAACGCTAGGTCTTAGTAAAGCAGGGATGGGCACCTCCCATACGAACTGAAACTTTCACAGCGAATATCTCTGAAAATATTTGTAGTAGGGTACTGAAAACTGGTGTGAGGGCATGTGAGATAACTATGTATTAAACGGGTAAAAACGCTAGGTCTTGGTAAAGCAGGGATGGGCACCTCGCATACAAACTGAAATTTTTACAGCGAAAATCTCTTGAAATATTTATAGTAGGGTACTGAAAATTGGTGTTGGGCATATGAGATAATTACGTACTCAACGGACAAAAAAAAAATAAGAAAACTATCTTTGACGTCAAGAATGATATTTTTCTATGTAACTTTTTTGGACTAACTCAATATGCTAATATTTTTAAAAGCACGTGGTGTGAAACCCGCGGGTAACCTCTAGTTTCATATAAAATAAGATTTACTAGAGCACTTACATATAGGGTCTATGCACGATGCGTCTGATTCAAGAGTACTAGTCACACCGACATGACTCTGGCATGACTCAAGAAAATCAAAATTAGTTTGATATTTTGCTGTGACTCGCCTGTCAAATTTTGTCAGTTAATTTCCAAACCGTTTAAAAAGTAAATAACGAAAAGAAAAAAATATATTTTATTTTCAAAAATGTTTGCCAATAAGTTCGATATTGAGGAAGATAAAATTTTTTTTACTTGAATTCATCGAAGTATACAGGTCGTCTGAGATATTCATTTCGAACCTTCTGCAATGAAAACTATTCACAAATGAATGACGCAAGTGAGCCCAGAATGACAGCGAGTCAACACGTACACAGATGACTCGCGAGTCAGACGCACTGTGTTTAGACCCCAATACGTACATAAATGAAATGTTAGATCTCATTGTTTGATTTGCTTACATTAACTTTTTTAAATACATTTTAAGGGCTTGAATCATCCAAGGAAAACCTCCCGTGCTTTTTGGTCTGCGAATATGGAAATTACTGAGTCAAAACTAATGCTGCGAGCAAGGCTGGAGGCCAATGCCAATGTTCCAAGGCTTGTCAAGCTATTGGCTCATAGTAGAACGCAAAAAATTTTTTAGGCGAGACAATAGACTGAAAGAACGCTCCCCTTCAGCCACACTGACTGGAAGTGTGCAAAATATTCTTAATGCTATGCAGATGTTAGGAAATATTACTTCCATCTTCAAGTTATGAAGTTTGTTCAGAAGTTGTAATGGTGGCAGCGAATCACATCCCAAATTTGTTAAGTGGATGGCTTTGAGATAAATGATTTCATCTATTAGATCCGTAGAAATATCTATGCCATAAATCGTGCAGAATGCCGTTGCCTTTTCTCTGAGCTCTTCTTCCGACAGATCCTGATACTTCCACAAAAAACTAAATTTTGGCTTTGATCAGAAACTCAGTTTGAAGCGCAACTTGATTTTCTAGTACAAGCAGAGCGTTCATAAACGTAAATTTTGCATGAAGCGTCGCTCATCACAATCATCAAAAAAATAATTACTGTCGATGTTGCGTTTCATGCTGCGTTTCTGATCATACCCTTAATCGCAATGTCAGTTTATTTACTTAATCCTTCTTGCACTTGTTCCTGGTAATAACTCTAGTATCTAACTATAAAATCATGGAAATAATAGTAGATAGATAATGGTATTGTTTTTAATAATTTTTTAAATTTTGTATACCTTAACTCTTTGAAATCAATTTAAACAGGGTTACCAACATTTCTCATTTAAAAAGTAAATATTTCTGAGAAGCTTGGTTCACCACCTTACCAATTGCGGTTCTTTGGAAACTCTAAATCAAAGTCGATTTTCCTCAATTTCAACTCACTTTTCTAGGATTTGCCCATGTATAAACAAGGTAAATATTTGATTGGATGCTTATAATTTTAGTTTGGTGATTTGGTTAAGTTAAACACTTCAATTTTAAAACAATTTTTTGTAGCAACAAAATACCTATGTATATATCTATGAAATCCTAGTTCGAGTACTGTCAATACTGCTTTGCCTTTCCGGGCCCTCAAAAACCTTCCGGGCCCCAGGGCAATTGCCCTGGCTGCCCCCCTCTCTCCGCGGCCCTGGATGTAGGTGACGTTCCGACGACATGAGTAGACTTCCCGTAGCGGTACGTAACGCCGAATTTCGGCAGGCTTGGAATTTCTTATACTGCGTCCTGAAAGTCTCCGTCGACCATATTGGCGATGCACAGTTCAAGACCGGCCGGCCGATTGCTTTGAATGTTGCGATAAGGGTTTCTTTGTCTTTATGTCGCATTAGATGGTTTGCAGTGAAGGGTAACCGAAAAGCCGTTAATACATGAAATTTATTTGGAGAAAACTAAAATATTTTATAAGCTGACTCAAAATTTTATTAAAAAAAAACGAAATAAGGATTGATTAGGTCACCTCACGAAACATTGCCAGTCGACGATATATATATTGGACCCGTATGTCTCGAGCTTCTAAATACTCTTCCGAAATCAGCTTCTGAGCGAATAAGAATAAAGGAAAATTTTTTTGAAAATATGCTTAGAAACATAAAAATTTCTATGTATGCGTGCCACGTACGTCTTCAATAAAAACTTTATTTGCATCAATTTTGTGTGTGTGTAGGTCAATATAGAGAAAATACGGCGTAGGGAAATTTGTGGGGAAAAATTTTGTTAGCGTAGGGAAAAGTAGGGAATTTTTTGGCATGCCGTAGGGATTTTTGGTCCAAGAATATTGGCGTCACTGGCTGAATGTCAAATTATTGCGTTCTCCTTTTAGTGTTGACATTCCCTTTGACATTCAGCTCACGGCGTGTTAGTGTGTATGTGTCAGGGACCGACCTATTAATTGGATCCAAGGTTTATCCAAATAGAGGTTATATTACTTCCGATTTCATGTGTTTCTTGTTTCTTTATATATGTCAAATCACATAGAAAAATTTTTTCCAATCCGTTTTGTTTGACATTCTACAAGAACTTTCTTCGCCATGATTGGCGGAATACCATTTAGTATACATACACAATTCCAATCAGCTTATCTACTGCGATATCCTTCTTTAGATAATTCTTGATTGGATCATGCGCCGAAACAACAATTATCGCTGAAATTACTCTTAAATAACGTCAATTTGGGCCTGCCTTTAGTATCATCCAAGTTTGACCATGATCCAATTTCCAGGTCGGTCCATGGTGCATTCACAAAAAAGTGCCGTGAGCTGAATGTCAAACGGAATGTCAAAACTGAAAGGAGAACGAAATAATTTGACATTCAGCTCACGAGCGAATGATGGAGAAACTCAGAGAACGAAGAATTTGACCAATAGTAAACACGAATGTATGTATAGAATATGCAAAAGCAGAGAAATTGGATAGCTGTTGAAGAAAAAGAAGAAGTCAGCTGATCTGAACAGCCGACCTGTATTTAGGGATGGCAAAAAAAATTTAATAATCGATTAACCGTTTTTTAAGTTAATCGAAAGGGTTCGATTATTAATCGCGAATAATCGTAGGGAATTAACCGATTATAACCGTTTTTCGATTACAATTACTGATAAATTAATACGTAGTACCCCAAGAAGACAAACAAGCTAATTTTTATACATACCATGTATGTGTGTTCGTTTTTATTATAATAATAAAAAATCGTTATTTCAGAGAAAAAATCGTCAATACTTAAAACACGTTATAAACAAAAAAGTGTCGGCTTTCCACTAAGAAAGCGCACCACGAAAAAAAAAATTACTTTTTCAGGGGCTCTCAGATATCTCAAAACAGAAATCAAAACTTGCAGGAAGTTTACAGTTTACGAGATAATTGTCGTTAAGGTTAGATGGGTCCATAGATATTACCCCAGAGAAATATGTCGGCTGAGGATTATTTTTTTTAAAGCGCGGCTGAAGGCCGCCAACGAAAATATTGTTCTACACACATACATATATGCATTTTCTCGTTTTAATACGTGCTTTTATCTCGGAAATAAATCGTAGTTTTCGTGTTTTGTTTGGTAAATTTTAAAATCTTAACAACAAATATCTTGTAAACTACAAGTCTCCGGAAATTTTTGATTTCAGTTCCAAGTCCTGTGAGAGCCCCTCTACCCCGCTGAAAAAGTCATTTATTTCGGGGCGTTGTTCCTTAATGGAAAATTTTCCCAAAACCAATTTTAAGGAGGTACGAATTAATACAAATCCGTATATAAATGAAATCATATTTAAAAAAAGCTGTGCACATTTATCTGCACATTGCGCTTACTTAAATAACATCATCAATCATTCATTAATACTAACATTTTGCCTTGAAAAATAATTTACAAAATATAAGGATTTATTTCATGAAGATAGCCATTTAATTATTGTACTGAGATGGTTTAAATTTTTAATAATGTCACTTTCCTTAAAAAAATATACAATAAACGAAAAAATCGTCATTTATTGAGAAAAATCGTCAAATCATTGCATAAAATCGTCAATACGGCAACGCTGGCTGGAGGGAACGTATATTGCGATTTTTTGGATATACTCACAAAACCGTAGGTAACTGAATTCGGACTCGAATGAAAAGGCGGTAATTCTCGATTATTTCCTTTCGATTATTTTCGACTTTAGAGGAAAAAGGTTAATCGAAAAAATAATCAAAAGGAAAAAACCGATACATTTTAAACGTTAACCGAAAGAAATTAACCGATTATAATCGTTTTTCCGGTTATAGTTGCCATCCCTACCTGTATTGGTGGATCCTGAGTTTGACTTAATATTGGAATCGCTTTAATTGAAAGAAACTGAAGTACTCACGTGAAGATTAGATATGGACAAATCGTGTGCAAAAAATTATCATGCAAGTTTTTAGTGTAATTAATATATAATTATAATTGGATTGTGTAGTTGAAGTAGCTAAATATACTTTCCTATCATGTGTGTATGAATGAGAGTCGGTCACGCTTTCCTTTACAGATCCAGGAGGTGGGGGGGGAGGCGCGGTTGAAAACCGTTTTTACAGGGAGGCGTGGCACCGTTATTGGACGTTGTAGAGGAGATCCTCCTGATTCTAAATGTAAAAGTCCTGGCTTCTGGAGATGTATAGTTTTTAAGTAATTTGTAGTTAAAGTTGCAAAAAAGGTCAAATTTAACTTCACTTTTGGGTTGGCTTTCCAATAATGTCACACACCCCGAGAAAAACGACTTTTACTGGGTTGTAGGGGAGGTGGAGTAGGTTCTGAATCAGTTAAATTTAGGCGCCGGACGTACGTAGTTTTCCCGGAATTTGTTAAAGTTGTTAAGTTTTTACCAATAACAACCCCATTTCCTCATTTACAAAACAAATTTCACTCTTTATTTTAGTCACAACACGAACATTACTAATATATTTAATAAATTTTACAATATTGCGTTAAAATCACTTTTATTAAAAATGTTGCCAATAGCGACTTCACAGGGTGTACTACGCAGAAGGACATCACCGTGGCGGTAGCCACGGTTAGGGCACACGTCCGGACGGATGGCGTAGCCCAGGGTTATTTTTTATAAGCGCGGCCGAAGGCCGCCAACGCAGAAAAGTGTTCTGCGCAAAAGTTTTTTCTTTATCTATCGAATTTATATGGAGTTACTAAACTTTAACCATAAATTTCTCGAAAATGAGGTACGTCCGGCGCCGAAAATTTACGGATTCAGAACACCCTTCCCTTCCCCTACCACCCGGTAGAAGTCGTTTTTTTGGGGGCGTGTGACATTATTGGAAAGTTTCCCCTCACTTTTCTCTGCGAAACAATGAAATAGAAACACCGGTGTTGCCACACGCAGTCGACTATTTCATAAGGCCGTCGTCACAGTGGTAAACGAGATGGGTCGTATTGAATTTTTCTGCGTTGGCGGCCTTCGGCCGCGCTTATAAAAAATAACCCTGGGCTACGCCATCCGTCCGGACGTGTGCCCCAACCGTGGCTACCGCCACGGTGATGTCCTTCTGCGTAGTACACCCTTCAGCGTAGGCGGCCTTCGCCTTTATTTACTAATTTCATTGGCTCCGAATCGCGCACTGTGCATGCGACCTTATCATGTGAATTACTTTTTGGTAGGTGTTTTTTTTTTTTTTTTTTTTTTTTTTTTTTTACGAGGAGGAAGCTTCGAAAGTCTTTACCCCGTCAGTGTGGGACTCGAACCAGCACTAAACCTCCTACTGTCATCGTACCGAACCCCCCGGTACTACTGTCAGGCTACCGTCGGGAGGTGGGTTGAGCACAGGGCTCGAAGCGTTCGTAATTGTCGCGTTATTTCCCTCAGTCTGCCTTAGGAGGCTTCACCCGTTCCCCTAGAGGCGATCACTGTTAGGTGGTCTGCGGAGGCCAATTATCCGCACCACACGCTATGACGGATGCAGGAAGCCTAGCTCCTGTACGTATCCGTAACGGATGCAGGAGGCCGAGCTCCTGTACGTATCCGTTCCAATCGTAGTGGTCATTGTAAGGTGGTCTGCGGAGACAAAGCTCCACACCACGCGCGCTGACGGACGCAGGAGGCCTAGCTCCTGTATGTATCCGTAACGGATGCAGGAGGCCTAGCTCCTGTGCGTATCCGTTCCACTGGAAGTGGTCATTCTTTAGATATCTGGTGGTCTGCGGAGACCGAAGCTCCACACCACACGCTATGACGGATGCAGGAGGCCTAGCTCCTGTACGTATCCGTAACGGATGCAGGAGGCCGAGCTCCTGTACGTATCCGTTCCACTGGAAGTGGTCATTGTTTAGTGGTCAGGTGGTCTGCGGAGGCCAAAGCTCCACACCACGCGCTATGATGGATGCAAGAGGCCGAGCTCCTGTACGTATCCGTTCCACTCGAAGTGGTCAATTAGTCGACCTATTCTGTGATAAGTGATATGCGGACGCCTAAGTTCCGTGGCACGCGCGATGACGGATGTAGGAGGCAGAACTCCTATACGTATCCGTTCCACTCGAGGTCTCGAAGTACCTTTGATTAGAGACTGTAATCTGACATGAATAGTGTTTCTTTAGTCGCCGCTCATTCGCCGTATTCTCTCCAGGCTTCTCAGTGTTTTCATGGTGTCTGCTATTACGTCACTTGCTACAGTCCATTTTGCCTTGCTTTCTAGCATATGCTTCACGAATTACTCTGGTGTATAGTTGCCTCCAAATAGTCTACGGAGCTTGTTTCTAGATTCGTAAAATATTGCACACTCAAAGAATACGTGATAGGTGTGGCATCACTATTATATGTTGGTGGCCATTTTTATTATTGAAAAGGTACAAAAGCAGTTGGTCGAACAATTAAAATGTAAAATTCGGCAAATAAAATTAATAAAAAGTGTGTGAAAGTGGTTCGAACAGCTTAATAAAGCTACGTGTGAAAATATAGTAAGGATTATTTGTGTGTTTAATTTAGAAATTGGTGATAATGGTGTTAGTTTATTTAACAACAATTTGCTATTATTAATATTAGTAAAATATTTATCAAAGTCATAAATTTAGATAAAGAAAAGTCTCGACTAACATCCCCTGAAAGATTCATTCGAAAAACATTAATACTTTTGGAGATATAGCTTTTGGTAGACAGAAGGAAATGTGAGCCGTTGTCTCACATATCACAAAAAACAAAGGGTAATTATCTAGTTTACTTTGGTTTTATTAAAAAAATAGTATTTATTTGCAACATATTAAGGCTTAAGTGCAGAATACCGACCGTTTGGCTAGAAAAAAAAAACAAAAAAGTGGACGTGGTTCGCCTTTTTTTCCTGATTTCAATGGTATAATTTTTTTTTGGGGCTCGTTGATATGAGGGGAGTTAGAGGGGGTTGAAGGTAAAATTTTCGAAATTTTGAAATGCGAATATCTCGAAAAGTTCTTTACCGATTTTAAAATGCAATGCACTGTTGTAAAGGTAATTAAAAACACTTTTTTATGATATGTATATGTATATGCTTATAGTAAATAGTTTGTTGGAAAATTGAGAAAATAAAAAAAAAAATAAAGTTTTTTTGTAAAAAACAAATTTTATTTAAAAAAAATATTATAAACATATATTTTTGTTACTGAAATCAAAAAGAGAATTCTATTACCTTTAATTTGATATATAAAATGTTATATAAATGTGTATAATTAATAAGAAAATTTGGCATAAGTGCAGAATAGCTACATTTTGCAAATCGACAAAATTTATATTGGGATCGATAAAGCTTCTCAAGGTGAGTTTAAAAATATAATTTTTTTTTGGTGCAAATATATAGGTGGGGAGTTAGGGGGGGGCAAAGTTTCAAAAATCAATATTTTTAAATGCTTATATTTCGGAAAGTATTGGGGTTAATTTCGATATTTTTACGTGGTTGAAAAGGTAATTAAAATACCTTTCAGGTGATATACATATTTACATATATTTATTTAAAATTGTTGTAAAAAAATGGAAAAAACAAAATTATTACCATTTGAGTTGGGAAAATGTACGTTTTCTTAAAAAAATACGTTATAAATAAATTATTAAAATTGTTTTAAAATAAAGAAGACAAAATCACCTTTAATTTGATGTATGACTTTGTTTGGTAATATTTAATTGTAATGTAAAATAGTGGAATTAAAGAATTTATTCTATATGGCAACACTGAAAATTAATATAGTGAGCAAATTACGGTTTAAAACCGTTATTTTTTCAAAGTGTTTTTATTATCATTCACGTAACTGCAGATAAAAATGGCATTAAATATTTTAAATATATATAAAATTTTTGAATGTAAGGAGGATGGGGAGATTAGCGAGAGTGCCTTAGAGTTTTTGCAGGCTCGAAATCTTATACCCCGGGAAGGAACGTATTGTTGCCCGGAAGGCCATACGCTTAAATTGACAAAAGACTCGCAATTCGCTGACGGCTATGTATGGAGGTTTGGTTAATTAATTTTTTTTTTTTTTTAAATACTGGTAAGTTATTTGCTTTGTAGATGCTGGAAGGAGACCAAAGGGAAAAAAATTAAGAAGTGCGACGTTAAAATATCTATCCGCAGAGACACATTTTTCGACAAAACCAAGTTGTCAATTTTTAAAGTGGTAGTGTTTTGCTACCTTTGGTGCAAAAATGTGTCTCAGGATTTTATAATGGATGAGATAGATATATCCCGACATACAGCCGTCGATTGGAGTAGCTTTTGCCGGGAAGTGGTGTATGACGCGATGATAGTTAGAAAGGAAAAGATTGGTGGCGCAGGAATGGTGGTGGAAATTGACGAAAGCAAGTTTGGACGAAGGAAATACCATCGTGGTCATCGCGTAGAGGGTCAATGGGTGTTTGGTGGAGTTGAGAGGGGTTCCAACAGGTGTTTCCTTGTGCCGGTGGAAAAACGCGATAAAGACACATTATTGCAGGTGATCAAAGAGTGTATTCTGCCGAACACGACGATAGTGTCTGACTTTTGGAAGGTAGATTTTACTATAATTTATAATTTTTCAAAATTTTAATTTTTTACACTTAAATTTAAAGGCGTACGATTGTTTGGCAGATGAAGGCTATACGCACTTTCGCGTGAATCATTCGGTGCATTTTAAGGACCCGGAAACCTCCCAACACACCAACACCATTGAGGGTCTTTGGCGCCACGTCAAGCATTCGATGCCTCAATATCATCGAAAAAAGACTTTTTTTTACGGCTATTTAGCCAAATATATATTTTTAAGGAATTTCAAGAATTCGGAATTAGTTGATAAGTTTTTTGAATTTGCGGGCCATTTGTATGATCCTCGGAAGCCTCAAATTAGTGAAGAGGATGACGATGAAAACGACTTTGATGTCGACCTCGAAAATAATTAAAAATAATATTAAAAAATATTTAAAAAACAGAAGTATTGTTGTTTGGTCTATAGATATTCCAGGAAGAGAATTCTGCCGGATGAGGGTTATTTTTTTGAAGCGCGGCCGAAGGCCGCCAACGCAAGAAGGTGTTCTATACAAAAGCACTGTGGATGGGTCTATAAATATTACTCCAGAATGAGAATTATGCGTACTTTTCCTACAAGTTAAACATCTGAAGGGTGTACTACGCAGAAGGACATCACCGTGGCGGTAGCCACGGTTAGGTTGTATATCCGGACTTTGGTGGCGTAGCCCAGGGTTATTTTTTTGAAGCGCGGCCGAAGGCCGCCAACGCAAGAAGGTGTTCTATACAAAAGCACTGTGGATCGGTCCTTAGATACTATTCCAGAAAGAGAATTCTGCCGGCTGAGGGTTATTTTTGTAGAGCGCGGCCGAAGGCCGCCAACGCAGAAAGGTGTTCCATCCAAAAGTACTGTGGATCGGTCCTTAGATACTATTCCAGAAAGAGAATTCTGCCGGCTGAGGGTTATTTTTGTAGAGCGCGGCCGAAGGCCGCCAACGCATAAAGGTGTTCCACCCAAAAGTACTGTGGATCGGTCCTTAGATACTATTCCAGAAAGAGAATTCTGCCGGTTGAGGGTTATTTTTGTAGAGCGCGGCCGAAGGCCGCCAACGCAGAAAGGTGTTCTACCCAAAAGTACTATGGATCGGTCCTTAGATACTATTCCAGAAAGAGAATTCTGCCGGCTGAGGGTTATTTTTGTAGAGCGCGGCCGAAGGCCGCCAATGCAGAAAGGTGTTCCACGCAAAAGTACTGTGGATCGGTCCATATATTCTACTCTAGAAGGAGAACTCTGTGGTATTTTCCAACAAGTTATACACCAAATTAAAGGTATTTTAAAGCTCTTTCTGACAATGATACATTTACATATAGTTAGTTAGGCATTTTTACGAAAAAACACGTGTTTTATAAAAAAAATATGAAAATTATGTTTTTTAAGTGTTTTTTTTTCAAAATTTGTATAAAACTTTATATAAATATGGGCACCAAATGAAAGACCGTTTAATTACCTATTCACCGGTATAAAGTTTTTTAAGATTGGATTAGTACTTTTCAAGATATACGCCTTTGAAAAAATTTAGATTTCCATCTTTACCCCTCCCTAACACCCTCCCCTTTGGTTTGCACCAAAAAAAAAATACACCACTAAAATCAGAAAAAAAGGGCGGACCACGCCCACTTTTTTATTTTTTTCTAGCTAAAATGTAGCTATTCTGCACTTGTTCCGAAAATTTGTTGCCAAAATTGGAAAGCCAATGCAGAAAAGTGTTTGACAATTTTTATTTAAAAATACCAAAACTTAATAAAAATGGCGCGGTGTACTACGCAGAAAAGTGTTTGACAATTTTTATTTAAAAATACCAAAACTTAATAAAAATCGCGCGGTGTACTATGCAGAAGGACATCACCGTGGCAGTAGCCACGGTTAGGTTGTATATCCGGACTTTGGTGGCGTAGCCCAGGGTTATTTTAAATAAGCGCGGCCGAAGGCCGCCAACGCAGAAAAGTGTTTGACAATTTTTATTTAAATTTGGTGTTACACCATTTTTTTCCCCAAACGGCAACACCCAACCCAACACCCAACGGCAATTCTGGCGAGTGTTCGGTGAAATTTGTATTGGAAATATCGGAACTTTAACGACGTATATCTCGGGAACCATAGGCCTCCGAAGGGTGGGGTTTTCAGTTTCGTGATCCCCTCCGCCCCCCCTATCCCCTAAAAAAACGTTTTTTCTAGCCGGGGTATCGTCGTCTAAAATTTTACCGTGAAATATACCATTTTTTCCATATGCCGTTCGTATGAGCATATACGTGGTTTCAAATTCACACAAATTTTCTTATTAATTATACACATTTATATAACATTTTATATATCAAATTAAAGGTAATAGAATTCTCTTTTTGATTTCAGTAACAAAAATATATGTTTATAATATTTTTTTTTAAATAAAATTTGTTTTTTACAAAAAAACTTTATTTTTTTTTATTTTCTCAATTTTCTAACAAACTATTTACTATAAGCATATACATATACAATTATAAAAAGTGTGTTTAATTACCTTTCCAACAGTGCTTTGCATTTTGAAATCGGTAAAGAACTTTTCGAGATATTCGCATTTCAAAATTTCGAAAATTTTACCTTCAACCCCCTCTAACTCTCCTCATATCGGCGAGCCCAAAAAAAAAATTACACCACTGAAATCAGGAAAAAAGGGCGGACCACGCCCACTTTTTTTTGTTTTTTTCTAGCTAAACGGTCGGTATTCTGCACTTGTTCCCATATTAAATCATTTTGGGTGTGATGTAAATATAAAGAATGTATTATCCCATGATAAAAAAATAAGTCGAACTTGTGTGCGTGTGTGTGTAATGAGCAAGCAAAAGATGATAACGTTTTTTGTTAATAACTTTTTATTGAAATAAAAAGTTAAGCTCCGCCTCCTGATTCGTGTTCCTGAGATCGAAACGCATCGATTGATACCCCGCTTGTAAAAAATGGAAATATTTTAGTCGGTGCACGGTAAACTAGATTATTACCAAACAAAGTCTCACCCGGCGGACGCTTATATTTCAGGAAATATTCCTTGTTAAAGTAATTTGTGTAAAGAACCCTTTTTGCGTTGGCGGTCTTAGGCCTCGGTTTAAAAGAATAACCCCCAACCTGCAGAGTTCTTTTTCTGGATCAATATCCATCGACCAATTCACAGTGGTTTTGTATAGAGCATATTTTGGCTCACATTTCCTTCTGTCTACCAAAAGCTATATCTCCAAAAGTATTAATGTTTTTCAAATGAATCTTTCAGTGGATGTTAGTCGAGACTTTTCTTTATCTAAATTTATTACTTTCATAAATATTTTACTAATATTAATAATAGCAAATTGTTGTTAAATAAACTAACACCATTATCACCAATTTCTAAATTAAACAAACACGTAATCCTTACTACATTTTCACACGTAGCTTTATTAAGCTGTTCGAACCACTTTCACACACTTTATGAATTTTATTTGCCGAATTTTACATTTTAATTGTTCGACCAACTGCTTTTGTACCTTTTCAATAATAATAATGGCCACCAACATATAATGGTGATGCCACACCTACCAAAAGGTAAGTCACATGCACAGTGCGCGATTCGGAGCCAATGAAATGAGTAAATAAAGGCGAAGGCCGCCTACGCTGCAGGGTGTACTACGCAGAAGGACATCACCGTGGCGGTAGCCACGGTTGGGGCATACGTCCGGACGGATGGCGCAGCCCAGGGTTATTTTTTATAAGCGCGGCCGAAGGCCGCCAACGCAGAAAAATTCAATACGACCCAACTAGTTTACCACTGTGACGACGGCCTTATGAAATAGTTGACTGCGTGTGGCAACACCGGTGCTTCTATTTCATTGTTTCGCAGAGAAAAGTGAAGTTAAATTTGACTTTTTTTGCGACTTTAACTACAAATTACTTAAAAACTATACATCTCCGGAAGCCAGGACTTTTACATTTAGAATCAGGAGGATCTCCTCCACAACGCCCAATAACTCTTTTTTCCAACGCGTGGTAGACGGTTGGAAAATTTTCTCCATATTTTGCGTAGGCGGCCTTTGGCCGCGCTTTAAAAAAATAACCCTGGCTGCAAGTTCATAAGTCGTGCCATTGTTCATAGTTTCTAAACCACTTCATATTTTTAAATGAAATTCACAGGAGGTGTAGTGGGAGTGTCTATTAACAAATATGGGTATGTACAATTTTTTATGAAAATGTTTATAGTTTTTGCTGCATTTGTTAATAAAAATACCTTCCTCTATTTTTGTATTTCCTTCACTGAAAACATTAACATTTCACTTTGTTATAATCAGAGCTGTAAACTGATTGAATCAATGTCGATTTCATTCATTCATAATTCTTTTCAAAAGAGTGAGTGTCTGATTCTAAATATTGAAATCGGTTTTCAAAAGGATTGTAAATTTCCAATAAAAAATTCAATGAGTGTGATTTTGAATGCGAGGGAACCATTCAGTAGGGAATGTGAATGTGAATGGGATGAATTGAATCAGTTTTTTTAATTCAATAGCAGACGGGCCAAGCCAAGTTATAGAGGTTAGGGGAACAAAATTTGAACCGAGGGGTAAGAAACAGTCGTGTACTTATATGTTTCTTTTGCATATGTGTTTGTAAATAAGAGAGCATGGCAGAGCTTTACTCTAGGTTGCCATATATGGAGACTCCACCCATTTTAAGGGATTTTCGGAAACATTTAGGGATAGATTTTTTCGTGTGGATATTTGTTTGAAATTGGTTAAAGCGTGTATATAACAATTTAAATTAATTTTGCTTTCAAACCTGTAGTGATGTTTGAACTTCGGAATAAAAAAAAAATATGTTATTGTATAAGCTTGCCAAATTTATAGCAAATGTGGTATTTATGATTGAAGGTCCGGTTATATTTGCATAGCAGAGCAGCGTACAAGAACTGTCACATACGAAATTTGATTTCTGTGTTATGTGCTATGCGATTTGACATTTGGCAACACGAATATGTGAGTGTGCGAAGGGTTCCACGCAAGGCTAATTTATACAGGTTAACTTACTAAACAGCTGATTTTTACCTTTTTTCTACTTTTCTTATTTTAATAATGGTGCTTATGACAAACTTATGTCAATTTACGAGCACATTTCAATTATTTTTCGGGCATATTTTTAGCTTCCCTAGTCATATGTATATAATTGTATATTTTTTTTTTTATTTTTTAGAAAACTTCTGAGTATACAGTCTTATAGACTAAATAATTCTAGCCTAACAAAGTGTAACTTTTAGGTTTCTAGGAAATCGTTTTGATTTTTGGCAGTGTTTTTCTAAGAAGTGATTGATATTTTCATCATACAATAACATAAATTATATCTTTGGTCATAATATATGTATATAATTGTATGTATATACATGTATTATATGTCGTTGGAATCTAGGACTTACGACGAGTCCACTGATACCAAATTTACCCTAGTTGGGCTAACGGTCTCTTTGTAATTTCAAATTGCCTTTTATTTTTGCCGGAAAAAATAAAATTCACATTTTAACTGTTATTATTTGACTGAAAAAATAAAAGTCAACTTTTAACAGTTATAGTCTGCGAAAAAAAAATTAAAGTCAAAAAATAACTTTTTGATCGTAACTTTTATCATAAAAGTCATAACTGGTTGGGTCCCGGATTTCTACAAAGGCGAACTATGATTTTGGCAGAAGCACTACAGAATACACAAACAATTTACATGGAGTGTGTATGTATGTATGTATGTACGAATGTATGGATGCGAAAATCTTTATTATTGAACCATAGTTGCACGGCTATGCGAAGTATAATCAGTTCTATGGCTATATGTTATGCTCTGCCCTGCTTTGCTATGCTATGCAAGTATAACCGGGCCTTGATAGTACGACATAAAATCAATATTTCACAAATTAGTTGGAGAAACTTACGGTGGGCAAAATTTTCTTCGTGAAGAAAAATATATGAAAAATATTGTAGATACATTTCGTCATTGAATTTTGTTTATTGTGATTTTATTTGTTTACTATGTGTATACACATTTCAAATGTTGCATTAGTTACATAAATGAAGTTATTTTTTAGAAAATGAAAATCCAGATATTTCGTATGATAGGGGAGATTTTTGGGGAATACCATAGAAAATGGAGTATTATTTCTAAAAAAATGGGCATTCCTTTTGTATCTCAGCCTGCATGCCATTGGCTATTTCTTTTGAAGTTTAAAAAATATTTTTTATTTTTTTAGAGCGGAATTTAGGACACTCAAGTTCAGGAATAAGGAGATATTAGATACCCGCCTGTGGAATTTAATAACAAGGAAGGACTACATACTTAAATACATGTATGGAGAAATGTCTAGCTGAGTTATTCACAGCGTACATAAATATGTACATACATATGTATATGTATTATACTGGGTAATATTGGAGGTAGCTATTGTTAATTTTTCTAACTTTTTATTTCGATTTGAACAAAAAATGAAACCATAACTAAAACACAATATGCGAGCGAAAGATTAAATTGTAGATAACTTCATAAATTTATCTATCCAATAAGTGGAAAAAGAAATTGAGAAAATGAAAATATACTTACCGGCATGCTAAAGGGAGTTGTAAAATTTAAGAGAAATCATTTAAGATATTAAAATCGATTAAAATATTTACCATCCTCAAATATTGGTCAATATACTGTATACGTGAATATCTTAGCTAGATATTTCTCCATATATCGTCGCGTGAATAATGAAACAACATGTATAGAGGAGCCATATATTATATGTTTTTTCATTATTCAAACGAATATATCGACGGCTGAGAATAAGATCGCCCTATTTCAAAAATTGTTTCAAAAATGCCCTATTCCAAAAATTGCTTGAATAACGCCCTATTTCAGATTTGGCTTCAAAAACGCCCTATTTCAGAATTTGTTTCAATAACGTCCTATTTCAGGCAATTATTCAAAAGCGCCCTATTTCACAGAAATATATATGAAATTTTTTGAAGCAAAATCTGAAATAGGACGTTGTTCAAACAATTTTTGGAATAGGCCATTTTTGAAACAATTTTTGAAATAGGGCGATCTTATTCTCAGCCGTCGATATGTTGTAGTTTTCCCTTGCAATGGAACCCACAGGTGGGTATTTAAAGATTATATGTTTGCTTGACTCCCAAAAAAATTTTTATAGTCAAACTTTCAAAAACCAAATAAGGCCACCAAAAAAATATTTCAGGGGGGGCCTTGATTTTTTTCGAATATTTATGTTCACCATATTTATACATATCGTCCCTGTGAATAAAAAACAGTTATGTTTAGGAATCCTGCAATCGCCCATATTTGAATGCATACATATGTAAATGTTTGAACGATGGCTGAATATAAGTAAATATGTACCCAAAATCACAGTTGAAAATTTAAATATCGAAGAAAAATTTACATTTGTAAATATACAAGGAAAAATTCCTTATAAAATTAGAAATAAAACAAAATTATGGAAAAAACTTCTTCGTAAAAAAGGTACAGAAATCGGGGCATAATAAAGCACCACATTCATTCAGTAGTATTAAAAATTAATGTGGAAATCCCTAAATTTCTGAGGGGGATGGAACCCCCAGAAAACCCCCGAATACGTACGTGCTTAGTAGTACATATTTGTGTCATGGATATAAGAATGAGCACAGTGTGACAAAATCAATAAAATATTGTTAATATAATTTAAACATTTTTTATTTGAAAATAAAAATATTTTGTTAATTCATATCTGGAATGAACTGATTTTAATAGATACATTTTATATGTATATTAACGAAATTCAAAGAATAATGAAATAACATGACAGGAAATAAACATTAAAAATGTTATTTTCGTTACCTTTCTTTCTTTAGCTCCTCTTTATTAGGAGATATTTTCTTTGCTACAGCTATTCGCATAATATATCCAACATTGGTATCAGAAAGTAGATTCCTCAGCTTAATTTTTCATTAAAATTTACTAATTTTATTTTATTTTAATTAATGCACATTTTGTATAACACCAAGTGGCCGCTGTGGTACAATGGGTAGAATGCTCGCCTGCTATACGAGAGGTCTCGGGTTCAAACCCCAGTCCGGACAAATACCAAAAAAAAATTTTAATTGATTAAAGCGCAATTATTGGGTTTTTAGAAAAAGCGGTCACCTCTCGGCAGTGCGCGGCATATTCTCCGAGTGTATTTCTGCCATCAAAAGCTTCTCACAAAAATGCATTCGCCGTTCAGAGCCGGCATAAAACCGTAGGTCCACCTAATTGTTAGGAAAAAACAAAAGTTAAGGGGCACACCTCGAATTGGGAGAGGAGCTCGGCATAAAGCTTAAATTAGTGATGCGTTAACAGTACCAGTAACAGCTGATCAACCAACCTTATTGGAAACAATATATGTATGTATTTAATTAGTGATTCAGTAATAGTAACGGTAGTCGTAAAGCTATCGGTATCAACCAAATGAATTTTGATTATTTATTTATTTAACGAGCACAGGCCCATGTTATATTTTTTATTTTTTAGAAACTAGCAACCAATTATTAAGCATGGATGTAACTACAGCTGTTTCACCTTAGATCCCTCTACTTGCGACCTTTGCAGTACAATTACTACAGCCTTAACCGCTGAGCCATTGCCTGCCTTCGAAATTTGTTGTTAGTTTCTTTCCTGTGTTAATCATACGATAATATGTTTGTGCATAAGTTTTGTTGATATTTTATTTTCTCCTCCAACTTCTTATTTTAAAGTGATATGAAATTAAATTAAAATAGAAGCATAATAAAATTCTGGACTACAAAATTTGTTTGATACCGCACACAGTGCACTTCATTTTGGCAAAACTGAGAGTTTTTAAAATTTAAATAGTAAAATGGGGTGGTTTTTTGAAATGTAAAAACTTCTGAGTAAGAGTTGCCGCAGCTACTGATTGCAGATATCAATTTTGGGTATTTTTTTTAGTTTTACTATTGTTGATTATATATGTGAAAAATATACTAAATTTGATCTCCCGGCAGTGCATTGCAAGGGTATATGCGAATTAGAATACATATATGTATGTACAAATCGAAATGCTCAGAATAAATCGTCGTACCGTACGCCAAAAATTTAAAGTCCTACTTTTCGTCAGCCGAAGTCAAATGTGCTACTTTTCGTACACAATTTTTTAATTGCCAGCTTTCGTCAGAAATTTTAAATGTGCTAGTTTTCCAATGGTACGACGAAATATGAAATCGTCTGTCGGTACCGTAAGTTGAGATATCTCAACAAAATTTTATATGTAAGTTCCCTAGCGATATCAGAATATTCTTAAGATATGAAAAATAGGATAAATGAGTAATTAACATGTTTGGCAGCTGAATTGGTTTTGTGTAAAATTAATAAATAAAATAACTAACTAAATGAGGAGAGCAGAAGAAAATAAAAATAATTTCAACGTCAAATCTTTGAATATTTTCAGGGGCCAGAGACATAAATTAGCTATTAAACCATTTATAATATTAAGAAGTTTATGGATCATTTTACTGCTTCATAGAATTTATTTTCTTAAATATTTTATAAGCAATTTAAGCGTGAAATTATTTTTAATTAAATTTAAAGAAAATCCACCGAAAAAATTCTTAAATTGAAACTGAAAGTTGGCATCCCTGGTAATAATTCGTGAGATACAGAAAATTAACCCATTAAAATTTTATTATTTATATCTAAAATAAAGTTTAGTGGGAATTAGTTCAACGAAGCAAAAAACGAAGAAGGGGTCCCGAACATTTACGTGTGTGCGGTTTGTAGGTCACGAAGGTCGTTCGATTTGGTTTTTTCCTACATTCAAAAGTCTATTCAAATCAAGTGATTCCCATCACAACTTAAGGGTTTAATGATTCTAGATTCACATCCATTGTATCCATTTCTAGAATTTTAAACAGCCTATTGACTTTAACCATAACTTTCTTATGTGAGGTTCTGGACATGTTTCTATAATATGTACTGCGAGTTGGAATGATCTATACTATGATAAAAAAATGAATTCATTAGTAAAACATCTAATCGAAAATGGAAGATTTTTGTGAATTTATCTACACTTACATATCGCACATTATTATTATTATTATATTATTATATTATATTATATTAAATCAAAAAGTGATACAACTCAAAATTTTTCGAAATCGTGTTTCTTGCATAAATCGGTACACAGAATATGTATCTAGCGACTGCCAAAAAATCATTTTTATCAGAGTCTTTTTCAACTATTCAATAACTATTTTACGTGGCCTTTCCCCATATCATTGCCTATAAAAAAGAAACAGTTTTTTGGCTCTCCTGAAAATTTTTGAATTTTGAGTTGTATCACTTTTTGATTTAGGGTGCGATATGTTACCTACTTTTATGTCTTTAAAGCTTTTTTGATAAATAGTAGGGAGCAAAGCGAATATTGGACCGCATAGGGTTAATGGAAAATTTTGTGAGCTACAAAAAAAATTCAATTGTCAATTAATGAATAATTTTTCCCTCATTGTGCTCACTAATACAGGCACAACTCGCTCAAATTTTCGTCCCCACCCCTTTGTTTTGAAATCCCCTCTTGCCAATCAAACAATAAACAACTGAGCGTTACTGTAGCAACGAGGGTTGTTTCAAACAATTTGTGCTCACTAATACAGGCACAGCTCGCTCAAATTTTCGTCCCCACCCCTTTGTTTTGAAATCCCCTCTTGCCTTTCAAACTGCTCGTTACTGTAGCAACGAGGGTTGTTTCAAACAATTTGTACTGAATGATTGGAACTGAATGGGGAATCCATTCACTTAATGATTTGAATCAACTGAATGAGCATTTGAGTTAAATTCAATGATTGGAAATATTGAATGCTGAATGTATGTCTCGTTTGAATGAGTTCTGAGTTAAAATTTTCAATACCACATTCCGAAACAAGAATGAACAAATTGAATCATTATCAAACAAATTCACTGATTTCGAATCGAAAATGATTGAATCAGTTTACAGCTCTGGTTATAATGTTTGACATTTTAGCTGGTATTTGCAAGTCCATTTATACACATTTTTCACAATTTTATTGCAAAAATACGGAATTAAATTATGTGTTGCCGAGAACTTCTTACTAGCAGCTTTAACTGAACATACACACAACCACTGAATACACCCAACTGTCAGTTGATTAATGCGCAGAAAGAGCAAACAAATATTCAAAGAAAAACGTATAACCACTCAAATAGTGAGCGAACTAACGCACAACAGCCATCGATCGCTCATAGCGGTGGCGATAAACTCAATTCATAAATTCACTCAAAAATGAATTATCGTACAATTTCTCTGGTAAATTCACTCTTTGAGTTTATTTTATAATTTTTTGCGCTAGCGATCATTTTTTGAGTTTATCATTTTTTGATCGCTCTTTGAGTTTATCATTTTATGCGTTTACAAGTGTTTTTTGTGAGGTTTAAGCAGCTAATGGCATTGTGAAGGCGCAATTTTTGGATGATGGCGTGCGTTTATTAGACCATAAATATGATGTATGTATGTACATACATGATGTATTGTGGCACGATCCTCCGTCATCCCTTGTCAAGTTTGGTTTGGAGACAAACCGGTTTCGGCTAATATGCGCCATCTTCAGTGTCTTTTTTCGTTCTGAGTTATTTTGTGAAGTTCGATAGTACTTATAGTAACTAACTTCCATCGTTTGGTCACGTACTTCGTGTTCGTGCATTTGTGTGTTCGGGCGACGTACATGCGTGTGTGCGTGTGAGTCTGTGCGTTTAGGTATATAAATCTATTTTTGTATCCTCATTAAACAGGCAGGTAAAAGTCCGTTATTGTCCTCTTGTGTGTTGTTTTGTTTATGTCGGTTTTAGGTTTTCTGTCCTCTTTTCGGTATAATAGCTTAAGCGGTTCAAATAATGTATCTGATGCGGTGTTTATTTCTTCATTTATTATTTTACCTACGAATGTCTTCTGTTTGTATATCTCCATATTTTCTAATACGTTAAGTCGTTTTCCCTTGTGTTGTATGTGGAGAATTTTAGCTGTTTTCCTATTTTCATAATAATAAATGAACAATTAAACACCGCATCAGATACATTATTTGAACCGCTTAAGCTATTATACCGAAAAGAGGACAGAAAACCTAAAACCGACATAAACAAAACAACACACAAGAGGACAATAACGGACTTTTACCTGCCTGTTTAATGAGGATACAAAAATAGATTTGCATACCTAAACGCACAGACTCACACGCACACACACATGCACGTCGCCCGAACGCACAAATGCACGAACACGAAGTACGTGACCAAACGATGGAAGTTAGTTACTATAAGTACTATCGAACTTACACAAAATAACTCAGAACGAAAAAAGACACTGAAGATGGCGCATATTAGCCGAAACCGGTTTGTCTCCAAACCAAACTTGACAAGGGATGACGGAGGATCGTTCCACAATACATCATATTCCTACCCTGTCGGAAAAACAAGCAACCAAAAAGTATTTATGTACATACATATTCATGCATGTGTGTACGTAGATATGGATGTACATATGTATGTACATATTTATAATATTTTAAAAAGCCTTAGGTCTTATAGCGATATATATGTACATATGTATATTGAAGTTGCACTTTAACAATTTTATTATGTATTTATTCAATCTAATAAAAATTTTATTTATGTATGAGTTTACATACATATTTGCGTTCATTCGACACATACATACATCTTACTAATATTATAAATGTGAATGTAGCGATGTTTGGATGTTTGGATGTCCAGACGTTTGCTTTTGTTCCTCAAAAACGTGAGAATGGCAAGACGGATTTTGTTGAAATTTGGCACGCATACAGGTTATAGTCTGGAAGGAAGTATAGGCTATTTTTTGTTTTTAATTTTGGGGGTTCCGACCCTGCCAAGGACCGTTACTTTTCGATATATTTTTATTCCATATAACTATGAGTATACTGGAACTATACTTATGATATTTCGCATATAGGTATAGAAAGATCGTACAATATAGGTATCAAACGAAAGGGGAAGGTCCCAGGTTTCATTTGGACTTCGATATGTTTCGATAAATTAATCGATAACTGAATTATAGGTGAAAATGTTATTTCCCAAAAGCATTAAAATTACACCACAATATGGGTATCAAACGAAAGGGGAAGGCCCCAGGTTTCATTTGGACTTCGATATATTTCGATAAATTGATCGATAACTGAGTTATCGGTGAAAATGTTATTGCCCAAAAGCATTAAAATTACACTACAATATGGGTATCAAACGAAAGGGGAAGGTCCCAGGTTTCATTTGGACTTCGATATGTTTCGATAAATTAATCGATAACTGAGTTATCGGTGAAAATGTGATTGCCCAAAAACCTTAAACTTGCCCTACAATATGGGTATCAAACGAAAGGGGATGGCCCCAGGTTTCAATTGGACTTTGATATATTTCGATAAATTTATCGATAACTGAGTTATCGGTGAAAATGTAATTGCCCAAAAACCTTAAACTTGCCCTACAATATGGGTATCAAACGAAAGGGGAAGGTCCCAGGTTTCATTTGGACTTCGATCTGTCTCGATAAATTTATCGATAACTGAGTTATCGGTGAAAATGTTATTGCCCAAAAGCATAAAAATTACACTACAATATGGGTATCAAACGAAAGGGGAAGGCCCCAGGTTTCATTTGTACTTCGATATATTTCGATAAATTGATCGATAACTGAGTTATCGGTGAAAATGTTATTGCCCAAAAGCAATAAAATTACACTACAATATGGGTATCAAACGAAAGGGGAAGGTCCCAGGTTTCATTTGGACTTCGATATGTTTCGATAAATTAATCGATAACTGAGTTATCGGTGAAAATGTAATTGCCCAAAAACATTAAAATTACACTACAATATGGGTATCAAACGAAAGGGGAAGGCCCCAGGTTTCATTTGTACTTCGATATATTTCGATAAATTGATCGATAACTGAGTTATCGGTGAAAATGTTATTGCCCAAAAGCAATAAAATTACACTACAATATGGGTATCAAACGAAAGGGGAAGGTCCCAGGTTTCATTTGTACTTCGATATGTTTCGATAAATTTATCGATAACTGAGTTATCGGTGAAAATGTTATTGCCCAAAAGCATAAAAATTACACTACAATATGGGTATAAAACGAAAGGGGAAGGCCCCAGGTTTCATTTGTACTTCGATATATTTCGATAAATTGATCGATAACTGAGTTATCGGTGAAAATGTTATTGCCCAAAAGCAATAAAATTACACTACAATATGGGTATCAAACGAAAGGGGAAGGTCCCAGGTTTCATTTGGACTTCGATATGTTTCGATAAATTAATCGATAACTGAGTTATCGGTGAAAATGTGATTGCCCAAAAACATTAAACTTGCCCTACAATATGGGTATCAAACGAAAGGGGATGACCCCAGGTTTCAATTAGACTTCGATATATTTCGATAAATTTATCGAAAACCGAGTCATCGGTGAAAATGTAATTGCCCAAAAACCTTAAACTTGCCCTACAATATGGGTATCAAACGAAAGGGGAGGCCCCAGGTTTCATTTGGACTTCGATATGTTTCGATAGATTTAACGATAACTGAGTTATCGGTGAAAATGTAATTGCCCAAAAACATTAAAATTGCACTACAATATGGGTATCAAACGAAAGAGGATGGCCCCAGGTTTCATTTGGACTTCGATAAATTTATCGATGACTGAGTTATCGGTGAAAATGTGATTGCCCAAAAACCTTAAAATTACACTATAATATGGGTATCAAACGAAAGCGGAAGACCCCAGGTTTCATTTGGACTTCGATATATATCGATAAATTTATCGATAACTGGACTTCGACAAACTGAATGTTGAAAGGGGACTTCGTAGGTGCGGACAAGACCGCGGGTAAAGACTAGTATGTATATATTTTCTGAAATAGGACGTTATTGAAAAAAATTCTGAAATAAGACGTTTTTCAAACAATTCTTTAAATAGCCGTCGATATGTAGTCTATATAAATATTTTATTTAACATAGGTACCTTCATCTTTACATTTTACTTTAAAACTGGAATTGAACAACTGAGCGTAGGTTCAAAATACTAGTACGGATTTTATTAAATTGTACATATGTATGTATGTATGTATATAATATTAACGCATGCACATATGTATGTCTATTCAATAATGGAATGCGGGTAATGATATTTTCCATTTGGAATGTATATACATACATGTGTACAAATAAACAAAATGCGAACTTATTTTTTGAACGCTTAATTGTTGTATTCTAGTTTTCAAGTAATGCCTGGTTTTCACTAGGTCATATATGACGTCAAATATTGTCAAACAAATGAAAACGGGTTGGCATATTGTGTCAAATGCGTTTGCAGTCAGTTTTGACCACTCGCTGTCATATAAAATGACAGCCATATGAAAACACTCAAATTGTAGTTTGCCAGCGCATTGGGCAACATTTGACACACAAAATTCATTTGCCAGCGTGTTGGCAAACTTGTTTCGTTTGTCAAGCTCACAGCTGATTCGCAGGGCCACGGAGCGTGCCAAGGAGCGAAGAGCTAAGGAGCTATGGCTTTTTCACGGAGCGGAGCTGGAGCTCAAATTACAGGTAGAAGCTGGAAGTGGAGTTAAAAATCACTAGCTCTTTATATATCTATATCTGTGGCCACAAGCAATAACCGCTTAAGTCGACTTAAGAAGATTTTGAGTTACATATACCACATTATTCTCCTTTTAAAACTCTATATTTCTGTAAAAACCCCATTCTTATAACTTAATTCAATAAAAAGATATAAATAAAAACATGTAGGTATATTAGGTATATTAAACTTGCTATAACAGCCAAGGTAGATTTATATACTTAATGAAATTTCTGAATGATATTTTGTTTTATTTACAAAATTTGATCGTAACATTGTAAATGGCTCACTGATTTTGCGTCCATGGTTTTTAATCGATTTTTTCGGATTTGTTAAGAAAAGCCTTCGAATAAAAATATAAAAATAAGATTTTCTTTGCACTGCCATAAGCACTCAGATATAAAAAAATTTTATATGTACATATGTGCCTATGATTCATATTTTATGTGCAGAGCAAAGGCACTTTGTATTACAGCTCCCGAGAACTGCCGTAAGAAATCGAAATATACAATAACAAAAGTGTAATGAAAAAAAAAAATTCAAAATATGAAAGCACTGTAAAAAATTTGTTTTCAAATAATTTTCATATAAAAAATAAAAAAAAAATTTGTATGTATGTGATACTACCATTTGAAAATAAATTCTAAAATAATAGTGGTCTTCATCTAAAGTGATAAAGTAATAAATTTTTAAAGTTTATCAGTTTATCCGCATTTTTACATGAAACCACCTTGGTAAATAATTGTTTAAACTCTTCTCAGTGTCAACTTGATTAATAAATAAAAAAAACCCAATAAAATAAACAAAAAAAATGCCGAAGGAAAACACAATTTCTTCTTTTAAATTGAAAAAGTAAAACTGACAATGTGTCAGACTTGAGTTTTACCGAAATTTATAAATTTACGCAACAAAATCGTTCGGTAAAGTGATAAACTTTGCTTAAATATATTTTCATACAAATTTTGACAGATAATTTATTACAATTAATATTTTATCACTTTACCGCATTTACCAGCAGTTTACCACTTTAGATGAAGACCCTTAATATTTTATTGGAATTCATAAAAAAATCTAAATGAGCAAAAAATGTTTCAATGCATATAAAAATTTTGTAGATGTATTGAGCTTTGTACTTTCAATACGAGAGCGTTTAGCAGGCCTGCTATAGAGAATAAAGGTAGGTTTAAAACCGAAGATGGTTTTAAAGCGACCCTAGATTATGCCAAATAGTTCGAGTTTACCTTTATCTCAGGTAAGCGTTGAGCGTCTCTTTTCATCATTAAAAATTGTCGTATCTGATTTAAAACAGTCTTGTCGATTTGAAGCGGAGCCAATATATAAAAAATCGGAGCGAGAACGGAGCCCTATGCAAAAAAAGGATGGGAGCTATTGCCTATATGACACTACGTTTTTTTCTTGTTTTTTTTTGTGTGGAAAATCCACCGAAAGTCAAAATACAAAAACAATTCTTCTGTAGGTTGAAAAGAGACAAAAACTCCCTCAAAAACAATTTGATTGCCATTCAAACTAAATGAAAATAATATTTATTTCACGAATTAATTTTTTTGGAAATTTGAATTTAAATTACTTCAATAAAAGTTATGAAACTCAGATGGCAGAGTAGCTGTGTATTCCATGTTATAAAGAGAAGCCAGTGCGCAGTATACTTTTTCTTCCGGACATCTTCTTTCCCCTTACGGCCAAAGCAGAAGCTTACAAGAGGCAAATTTAAAATTTGTATTTCCATATATTTTTTATTTTATATATAATTTATTTTATAGTTGTCAACTTAAAACAATTGTCAGAAAAACCTGCCTAGATGGTATTTTGTTGGTATTTCGTTTGGTTTTTTCAATATAACTTGCTCGCTTGCACCAACGCAAAACTGTATTTGACCATCTCCTTTACTCCAAAAAACCTTGTAGAATACCGGAAAAAAAACGTAGTGTCATATGGGCATAAGAGCAGCAAAAAATTTTGGAAGCGGAGCAAACGAAAAAATCCTTTGCACCGGGGCCCTGGTTTGTCGAGCGCACAGCTGATTGTGATTTTGCGAGTATTATAAATTTATTTACTTATTTTGTTAATAGTATTTTAATATCAGAACATGGAAGAGTTATTAGTAAACGATTTCCAAGTTTTTGTGCAACCTAGAAATAGCACCACCACAAGAAAACCACGGGTGAGAAAACTGACCTTGCTGTCCGGCTGTCAAAAGCTTTTACTTCACGTTTGACAGCGGAGATGAAAACGGACTGTCAATCAACTGACACCAAAATTTGACGGCAATCTTTGACCCACACTGCTCTATCGACTTCATGTCAGTTTTTGAAACCTAATGAAAACACATTTGACTCAAAATGACATATTGTCATCTAGGACAGTGATTTGACGTCAGTGAATTTGACCTAATGAAAACCAGGCTTAAGCATGTAGTAGTGTGCTTAAAATTGCACAGTGAGGCAAAATTCAAAAAAATTTTCGTAACTTCGTGTGTTGATGAAAAGAACATATAGAATATGAAAATAGAGGTTATATTAAAAATAGGTATGTTTGTAGATACAAATTTAATAAAAAATAAATGTTGATTGATTTCGATTCACATTCGAATTAATTGCAATGTCAATATAAAAGCATACAAAATTAACCCATTTTCAATTTTAAAGAGTTGAAAATGGCATAAAAAATTATACTTCATTTGATTTCAAATGACTACATTTAACACTATTGAGAAAATTTAAAATAAAAAAATAATAAATTTCCCAACTAATCTTAATCATTTTAAAAAAATTTCATACATCAGTCGCCCACTGTTGTTACGGACAAAAAAAAGCATCAACCTGCTTCCATCACTGTTGAAGGCGAACTGAATCGTTTTCTCGCTGAAATAATTATGCTCTGAATTTGTGTACGTATACATTTTTTTACGCTCGCAGCACAAAGAGCTCTCTTTGCCCATGTTCGCTTATTTACAAACACATATGCAAAAGAAACATATACGTACACGGCTGTTTCTTACCCCCCGGTTCAAATTTTGTTCCCCTATGCTCCATAACTTCGCTTAGCCCCTCTGCTACGAGCTCTTGCCCATCACTAATTTAAACCGTTAAGAGACTGCTCACGTAAAACAACGAACGCTGATTGAAACTTGCAAACATACAAAATGTCTTCGTTCCTTGAAACCTTGACATGATGAAATTCGTGAAATGGTACAAAATGCGAAACAAGTTTTTTTTCGAATGTGTTGTAAGTTATTCTAAAATTGATTAACAATGTTTGTTGAACACTTGAAAATATGTTTATTTTCAAATTATATATATGCTGATTCTCAAATTTAGAAACAATATTTTCTCAAACGTTTGAGAATTTCTTTTTCAGTGTTTAGTGGGAAGTCAACAAAAATAAAAAAAATATTTGTTGACATTGTGTGTAAATACATACATACGTGTTTTGTTCAGTTTTTTTTGAATAAAATATATTATTTATGTATATGCAACATATTAAAAAATGTGTGTGTAATGCAGTTAATATAAATATATGTACGTGTTATCCAATGTTAAAAAATAAGATGCATTTGTGTGTTCGTGTTTGTGCAAGAAGCAAGACAAAAGTTAAAACGTTTTTATTAACAACTGTTTTATTTAAATCAAAGAAAAAATTAGTTCAGCATCATATTCGGGTTCGTGAGATTGAAACGCGTCGATTGATACCCCGCTTTTTTTTTTAAATTGGCCGTTGCAAATTAAAATATATCGAATGCTCACTCGAACAAAAGGAAGTGACTCTTTTGACAGTTAAAGTGACCGTTTTCGTCCCTTTGCGTTTTATAAAATACCAGAAAAATTTTTCGAATTTGGCAAACATCAAAAACGGCATTGATTTGTGGCATTACAGAATGGGTCACGTAAACGAGCGCGACTTGAAATGCATGGCAAATGGTACAGTATGGGGGTTAAAATTTAAGCAAAATGAGAAACTTTCTGACTGTGAAATATGTGCTAGTGAGAAACAAAATCGGACAATAATAGAGTGAATGACTTACTTGAGATTGTGCACAGCGACGTATGCGGACCAATGAGGCATGCGTCCAATGGCGGTGCGAAATACTTTGTGTACTTTGTGAATTTAATAGACGAAAAGTCGAGATGGTGTGAAATATTTTTTATAAAAAACAAATCGGAGGTCTTAAGCGTTTTTAAGCAATACAAAGCAAAAGTTGAAACATTTACGGGCAAGAAAATTAAAGCTTTGCAATCGGACAACGGTCGCGAATATTGCAACGAAAATTTTGATAATTTTTTAAGTGAGTGCGGAATTAAACGTCGTCTCGCGGCACCGTATTCTCCACAACAAAACGGTATGGCCGGGCGAAAAAACCGAACGCTTGTCGAAATGGCCAGGTGTATGATGAAACACGCAGGAGCCCCCCCCCCCCCCCCCCTTCGTTTTAAGCTGAGGCAGTGAACACGGCGTGCTATATTAGAAATCGTTGTGTGACAAGAACTACGGGCGAAGTACCATACCGTATGTGGACAATGCTCGATCCGTCAGTAGCACATATGAAAATATTCGGTACGAAAGCGTTTGCACTTAATAAGAATCCAGCAAAGGGAAAGTTTGACTCTCGCGCAGAGCCATGTATATTCGTCGGCTACTCAGACGAATCAAAGGCATATCGGCTATACTCGAAAATTAAGAAGCGCGTTATAATAAGTCGGGATGTAAAATTCATTGACAAATCGGGTTTTGATGGTACTTTTGAAGATTTCGAACTAGAAAATGACTGTGTTAACGAAAATAAAATCGACATCCTGTTGGAGAACAACACAGATCGCATTACTCGCAAAAATGATGAAGTTCCCCTAGACGAGCCTAAAAATGAAAAAGATGCAAGCAACAATAGTAGCGGTAAAGCCAAACCGACGTGGGTACGCACTGGTCAGCAAGGAAGGCTACAAAAATTTGTCAGACGGTCGACAGCGGTGATGCAGAGGAGGAGAAAGCTGAGTCTTATGACTTTAACGAGTGCATCCAGGAAAATTCAGCACGTCTCGCCCCTGCCGACCCGCAAACTTTGACGGAGGCATTGATATCCGAGGATGCGCTTATGTGGTTAAAGGCGCTAGAAGAGGTATTTTTGGCGCATATACGCAACAGAACGTGGGAAGTGGTAGAAAAACCTTCCAACCGTAAGATCATTGGCAACAGATTCGTATTTCGAACTAAGGATGAGAATTTGAAGAAGGCTAGGCTCGTAGCAAAGGGTTACGCACAACGCCCAGGAGAGGATTATCACAAGGTTTCATCACCTGTTGTACGGTCAACTTCGGTACGACTTTTCACGGTGCTGGCTGCAGAGCTGGATCTGCAAGTGCATCAGATGGACGTGGTCACCGCGTACTTAACGGCAATCTGGACGAAAAGGTATATATGGATGTTCCAGATATGCTAATGAAGGTTTTGGAGAAAATTAAACGGAGTCAACCCGTAGGCCTCAAAGGTTTAACAAAGCATAGCGACGAAATTCAACGGACAGCAGAAGAGTGGTGGTCATCATTACAAGGAGGCAACCCTGTGTGCTTGGTAAAGAAAGCATTGTATGGTTTGCGACAATCAGGGTTAATGTGGTACCACAAATTATCTTTAACTCTAATGCCTGGTTTTCACTAGGTCATATATGACGTCAAATATTTTCAAACAAATGAAAACGGGTTGGCATATTGTGTCAAATGCGTTTGCAGTCAGTTTTGACCACTCGCTGTCATATAAAATGACAGCCATATGAAAACACTCAAATTGTAGTTTGCCAGCGCATTGGGCAACATTTGACACACAAAATTCATTTGCCAGCGTGTTGGCAAACTTGTTTCGTTTGTCAAGCTCACAGCTGATTCGCAGGGCCACGGAGCGTGTCAAGGAGCGAAGAGCTAAGGAGCTATGGCTTTTTCACGGAGCGGAGCTGGAGCTCAAATTACAGGTAGAAGCTGGAAGTGGAGTTAAAAATCACTAGCTCTTTATATATCTATATCTGTGGCCACAAGCAATAACCGCTTAAGTCGACTTAAGAAGATTTTGAGTTACATATACCACATTATTCTCCTTTTAAAACTCTATATTTCTGTAAAAAAACCCATTCTTATAACTTAATTCAATAAAAAGATATAAATAAAAACATGTAGGTATATTAGGTATATTAAACTTGCTATAACAGCCAAGGTAGATTTATATACTTAATGAAATTTCTGCATGATATTTTGTTTTATTTACAAAATTTGATCGTAACATTGTAAATGGCTCACTGATTTTGCGTCCATGGTTTTTACTCGATTTTTTCTGATTTGTTAAGAAAAGCCTTCGAATAAAAATATAAAAATAAGATTTTCTTTGCACTGCCATAAGCACTCAGATATAAAAAATTTTTATATGTACATATGTGCCTATGATTCATATTTTATGTGCAGAGCAAAGGCACTTTGTATTACAGCTCCCGAGAACTGCCGTAAGAAATCGAAATATACAATAACAAAAGTGTAATGAAAAAAAAATTTAAAATATGAAAGCACTGTAAAAAATTTGTATTCAAATAATTTTCATATAAAAAATAAAAAAAAAATTTGTATGTGTGTGATACTACCATTTGAAAATAAATTCTAAAATAATAGTGGTCTTCATTTAGAAGCGATAAAGTAATAAATTTTTAAAGTTTATCAGTTTATCCGCATTTTTACATGAAACCACCTTGGTAAATAATTATTTAAACTCTTGTCAGTGTCAACTTGATTAATAAATAAAAAAACCCAATAAAATAAACAAAAAACAAAAAATGCCGAAGGAAACCACAATTTCTTCTTTTAAATTGAAAAAGTAAAACTGACAATGTGTCAGACTTGAGTTTTACCGAAATTTATAAATATACGCAACAAAATCGTTCGGTAAAGTGATAAACTTTGCTTAAATATATTTTCATACAAATTTTGACAGATAATTTATTACAATTAATATTTTATCACTTTACCGCATTTACCAGCAGTTTACCACTTTAGATGAAGACCCTTAATATTTTATTGGAATTCATAAAAAAATCTAAATGAGCAAAAAATGTTTCAATGCATATAAAAATTTTGTAGATGTATTGAGCTTTGTACTTTCAATACGAGAGCGTTTAGCAGGCCTGCTATAGAGAATAAAGGTAGGTTTAAAACCGAAGATGGTTTTAAAGCGACCCTAGATTATGCCAAATAGTTCGAGTTTACCTTTATCTCAGGTAAGCGTTGAGCGTCTCTTTTCATCATTAAAAATTGTCGTATCTGATTTAAAACAGTCTTGTCGATTTGAAGCGGAGCCAATATATAAAAAATCGGAGCGAGAACGGAGCCCTATGCAAAAAAAGGATGGGAGCTATTGCCTATATGACACTACGTTTTTTTCTTGTTTTTTTTTGTGTGGAAAATCCACCGAAAGTCAAAATACAAAAACAATTCTTCTGTAGGTTGAAAAGAGACAAAAACTCCCTCAAAAACAATTTGATTGCCATTCAAACTAAATGAAAATAATATTTATTTCACGAATTAATTTTTTTGGAAATTTGAATTTAAATTACTTCAATAAAAGTTATGAAACTCAGATGGCAGAGTAGCTGTGTATTCCATGTTATAAAGAGAAGCCAGTGCGCAGTATACTTTTTCTTCCGGACATCTTCTTTCCCCTTACGGCCAAAGCAGAAGCTTACAAGAGGCAAATTTAAAATTTGTATTTCCATATATTTTTTATTTTATATATAATTTATTTTATAGTTGTCAACTTAAAACAATTGTCAGAAAAACCTGCCTAGATGGTATTTTGTTGGTATTTCGTTTGGTTTTTTCAATATAACTTGCTCGCTTGCACCAACGCAAAACTGTATTTGACCATCTCCTTTACTCCAAAAAACCTTGTAGAATACCGGAAAAAAAACGTAGTGTCATATGGGCATAAGAGCAGCAAAAAATTTTGGAAGCGGAGCAAACGAAAAAATCCTTTGCACCGGGGCCCTGGTTTGTCGAGCGCACAGCTGATTGTGATTTTGCGAGTATTATAAATTTATTTACTTATTTTGTTAATAGTATTTTAATATCAGAACATGGAAGAGTTATTAGTAAACGATTTCCAAGTTTTTGTGCAACCTAGAAATAGCACCACCACAAGAAAACCACGGGTGAGAAAACTGACCTTGCTGTCCGGCTGTCAAAAGCTTTTACTTCACGTTTGACAGCGGAGATGAAAACGGACTGTCAATCAACTGACACCAAAATTTGACGGCAATCTTTGACCCACACTGCTCTATCGACTTCATGTCAGTTTTTGAAACCTAATGAAAACACATTTGACTCAAAATGACATATTGTCATCTAGGACAGTGATTTGACGTCAGTGAATTTGACCTAATGAAAACCAGGCTTAAGAACTAAATACATACATACATATGTATGTAGGTATTTATGTTAAATAAAATATTTAACAACCCTTAACTCATACATAGAGACTACAAATGTACATAAGTATATCGCCCGTTTTATGCAATAGGGATTTAACTCGAAATTTTCGAGTTCTGGGATTTTGCCATATATTTCAATAACTGGGTCGTGCCTTTGAGTCTAGTCTTATAAAATACTCAAAAAGATAAAAATGGCGGAAATAAAAGTGATTTTGTAGTTAGCCGTAGAAGGAAACTATTTGAAATTATAAAAGTTTATTTGCGTTTTCCCAAAAAAAATTTTTTTTTGAGTTAAATCCCTATTGCATAAAACGTGCTATATATGTAGGTACATCGGTATGTAAATATAAATTTTAATAAATATTAATTTAATAAATTTAATAATTTAATTAGTTTGAATAAATACATACTTAATAAAATTTAAACTCGATATACCTACATACATATACCTACATACCTATCGCTATGAGGGCTAAGGCTTTTTAAAATATTATAAATATGTACATACATATGTATGTACATCCATATATACGTACACACATGCATGAATATGTATGTACATACATACATATATCATATTTATGGTCTAATAAACGCACGCCATCATCCAAAAATTGCGCCTTCACAATGCCATTAGCTGCTTAAACCTCACAAAAACCCCTTGTGAACGCATAAAATGATAAACTCAAAGAGCGATCAAAAAATGATAAACTCAAAAAATGATCGCTAGCGCAAAAAATTATAAAATAAACTCATAGAATGAATTTTCAATAAATGAATTTTCAAACGATCTCTCATTTTAAAATGAATTTATGTAAGAGTTTATCGACACTGCAGAGACCCATCGATCGCTGTTGACGTTCGTTCATTTGCGTTCGTTATCACTGTGTATTTGCGCTCGTGAGAGCGTGGCATAGCTCAGAATCATAGAGTGATAATTCGTTTGAGTGAGTTTATTTTGAGCGTTCTTCGCACCCTGAGAAAGAGTTGCCGGATGCTAAGAAATTTAATACAAATGTAAGTACTTGTGTATATATGTATTTCAAAATTACTACGCAGAAGGCCATCACCGTGGCGGTGGTGTTAAAATTAGATGAATTATCATCCACAGGATATTTTCTGAAAGTTTCACTGAAAAATTCCCATTAGTTTGTAAATAAATGAAATTGGTTCATTATATCCAAGCTGGGCTTTTTAATATGTTGCAACTGCAAAGTACTACATCTTAGTAAAACCAAAGTAAACAGTTAAGATTCTTTCATTTTTCTTCAATTACAATTACAAGTAATTGTAATGGAATCACACCAATTGCATTCTTTGATTTGAGAAAATTTAGTTATACAATTTGTTATTGTTTCTATTCTTGTCCTTTTTGTTATTGTTATTGTTTTTGTTTTTGATTTTCTTTTCGCTTTTGTTTTTCTTTTGCTTTTGTTTTTGTTTTTATTTTTGCTTTTTTCCTTGTTGAAATATTGAAATTATAAGACCATTGGGAAGGTATATTTTGATATTGTTTTATTTAATAAAATGTTGATCAACTTAACACAAATTAATTGCGTGTTTCACAATTGTATTTCGTCTGGCACATCTGCACTGTACCAATTTTTCTTCCCAATGACAAAATGATTTGCGAATATCACCTGCCAACGGCCACTAGCGGTTATTATGTATACATAAGTGCATAAATATATATATATATATATATGTATTTATGTATCATAGAAATGAGAAATGGACATTCATGTATGTATATAAAGGGAACAAATTGAACTGTCACAGGGTGACCCTAACACTCCTCCCCCGTGAATCTCCCTGGGATTCACCACTAATCATGATACGAGCTAGACGTGTGGCTGGACGACGTAATGTTCATCCACTGGTTTTCACTTCTGCAATGCGAACTTGGCCATTCTTCGCCGGGAATACTTTCGTGATGCCACCCTTCTGCCTGATTAGGATCGCAGACTAATACCAAATCGTTAACTCGGAGCGGGTCAGTTTTCGTTTGCCATTTTGTGCAACATAAGAACTGGGGAAGATACTCGGTACACCACCGTTTCCACAACCGGTCTTTCTGGTTTTGTGCTATTCGCCACTGCTTACGCAAGCATATGGTTTCGTCAACTGGTTGTGGGGTTATTGTTCTTATCAATATTTTTAACTTTAAAATATCCGTTATATCTATTTTCTAGCTTATGGGAGGCCTCTTCTCTAACTAAAACTAAATCTCCTATTTTAATTTCCTTACTATAGCTGTTTTTTGTTTTGTTTTTCTTTATATTCCTACCTTTCTCTCTGTGTTTTCACATCAGCCGTATTCATATTTTCTTTATTGGCAGTGTTTTCACATCAGCCGTATTCCTACTTTCTTTATTGGCAGTGTTTTCACATCAGCCGTATTCCTATTTTCTTTATTGGCAGTGTTTTCACATCAGCCGTATTCCTATTTTCTTTATTGGCAGTGTTTTCACATCAGCCGTATTCCTACTTTCTTTATTGGCAGTGTTTTCACATCAGCCGTATTCCTATTTCTTTATTGGCAGTGTTTTCACATCAGCCGTATTCCTATTTTCTTTATTGGCAGTGTTTTCACATCAGCCGTATTCCTATTTTCTTTTTATCATTGTACCTTTTGCTCTTGGCAGCGTTTGCACGTCAGCCGTATTCAATTCAATTTATATACGCATGGTAATTTTATGAGGGCCCTGAGCTCCATGCGTGGGGTCTTCATATCCCCCTCTTATTTCTCTCTAGAATTGTGATAGTAACCACTCCGGCTCTTGTGACTCGCACCTTGAACCATGTAGCTGCTGTCATGAGGCGGAAGGTCTGTCTTGTCTGGCCCCTCTGATCCAGTCGTACCTTTATGGCTCGTACCAGCTCGTCCGGCAATGGATCCACTCCGCTGAAATTCCGCCACTCGGTCGGTGTCTCAACTGGAGCTTCATTGTTGGATCTGGAATTATTGTTATAGCTTGGCTGTGGTCTGTATCCTTCATTTTGGTAATCTCCACAGAAATTACTCTGGTACTGATTCTGCTGTCGTACGTTCAAAATTGTGTTTGAGCTGCCCGTTATTTCGGTACAGCTGTTGGTAAATTTAGAAATTGCGTCATTCATTGTTGTGAACGTTCCCGCTTGCATGATCATTTTGACCTTGTCATTAGAGCAGTTTTTACACATGGCTTTAACTGCTGCCTGTGTTGCATATCTCGTTGCTAAGTCCGGGTCTAGCCCATCCGAGATGTACGCTCCTACCAATGACCTGGTGATTTTTTCTATTTGTGCTGTGTATTGGTTAGCAGTTTTGCTACTTTGTTGGATGTTCAGGAGTTTTGCGGTTAAAACTTCTACTGATTCACTTTTTATTGCGCTTTTTAATTTGTTTTTTATTTGTTCAATTGTAGACTCATTATTAATAAAATTCCTTGCTGTACCTTTCAGCTTTGTTTTTATCATGGTAATGGCCAATGCCTCGTGTGTATCCTTGATTTGCTCAAGCATATCGAGTGCATCTAGGAAACTACGTAGATTTTCTGGGTTACCATCAAACTCTGGTAGTACTGACGAAGCAGTTTTGATAAATTCAACTACCGTTTGTGGCATTGTGACGTTTACTGCTGGGATATTTAGTGGTTTAATTTCTTCCACCGATGTGGCTTGACTTAACGAAGGTGAGGGTGTTCTGCTAGGGACGCGTACAGATAGAAGTAATGAAAAATCTATTTGAATTTCCTCCTCTACTGTGGTTGGTTTTGTAGTTTCCATACTATGTCTGGCTAAAGAAGATACTAATTTATCTCGTACTGTAGCAGAAATTAAATAAGCTTCTTTTCGATGTTCTTCAGTAAATAATTTATTTTTCTCGTTAATAATTTGTCTTATGTTTTTTAGAGCTTCCAAAATTATGTTGAAATGTTTTATTAATGTTTCGTTTGTAATTGGTATGCTTTTATTTATGCATTTGTAAGACTTATGAGCTTTTTCTTTTTCTACTGATAATAAGTCATATATCTCTTGCCATTTAGTCATTTCAGATTATATGCGCTGTTGTACATTGTTCAATTGTCTCAATTTATTTTTAATATAATTTTTTATCAAAATTGCAATTGTGACAATTAAAAATGTCATGACACATCCAAAAATTGTTAGCCATTTGTTTGAAATTTCTTCTTCTTTTTCTATAGTTGGATTTGCTTCGTGTCTGACCAATTGAGTTTCATAATTTTTCTCTGCTGAATTTTCTTTACCTACTTCATATCCTGCTATAGCTATTAAAATGCTGTTTATAGCAACTTTCCACCATGCCATAATTATAAGAAACACTTTGAAATTTTATTTTATATTTAAATTTATTCAATTTATTTATTTATTTTATTTTTCTTAAGTCTCTAATTTTCCGTCTTAATTTTATTCTATCTTCTGCATTAGTACTTAAGTTTAGTAACGTGTAATTTTCGGCTATTGCTTGAATTTTCCTTACTCTTCTACCTGCCCGTTTTTTCTTTTTGATTATTACTGGGGAAGGTATTTTGGGGATATCCTCCCTTTTGGCCTTATTTCTTCTCCTATATTCTTGTATCGTGATTGGTTTTGGGCCTACGTTTTTTTTTATTTTTGAGGTGTTCCTCAGCAAACTTTATGAACTCCCTTATAGTACCAAACCTGTTAAATAATGATTATTAATCGTAATGATTACCGGCTTGATTGATTATTTTTTCAACTGTCCAATTAATGATAGATTACCCATTGTTTTCAAATTTTAATGATTATTTTGCAATTACCATTAAAAAAAATCAAAAAAAATCATAAAAAATCAAAAAAAGGGAAAAGTAATCATAAAAAACCAAAAATAATCAAAAATAATCAAAAAAAATTATTTTGATTGTTTTTGATTATTTTTGATTATTTATGATTTTTTTTGATTTTTTTTTGATTTTTTATGATTTTTTTTTTATTTTTTTTGATTTTTTTTAATTTTTATCAATATGGTTTAAAGAAATATGCACATATGTACGTATGCAGGTATGTATATAGCCTTTTAAGGCAGACTTCCGACGGTAGCTTGATGGTAGTACCGGGGGGTTCGATACGATGAGCGTAGGTGGTGTAGTGCGGTTAAAGTCCCACACTAACAGGTTAAAGGCTCTATATGCTTTCTCCTCGTATATTTGTGCAGAGAGGCATACACATTTATACATATCTTACAAGCTTGGAATTATTGTTAATTTGTCATTGACCGTACATGGTACGATGCACGTTTATATCAAATTATTTATCTTTATGAAAAATCAAACATTTTAGTGTAACATTCGCTGTTGTACTAACTCATAAATTGGGCTTTAATACAGAAGTTCTCGTAGTTAGGTATACAATTAAAAGCAACTAATATTGCGGCTGTCTTCGACTGTATCGAGACTTTGACATTCATGAATGAGGAAAAGAAGCGATACATAGTCTCATTTTCATTAATTTATACAGTGAATTATGTGCGTTATTTATGGAGATGTTATAGTCCAAAATGTCTATATCTGAACAATCCGTTGTATGGGACCTATATGTTATAGTGGTCCAATTTCTCTTAAGAAGTCACCCAAGTACCAAATTTCAAGTAGATATCTCAAAAAATGAGGGATTAGTTTGCGTTTATACAGACGGAATGATGGGCATGGCTTAAACGACTCAGCTCATGATCCTCATCATAGCGGTTATATTTTGGTGGATCTGTCATGCCTCCTTCTGCATTTCCGCTCAAAGTTATAACACCATTTCATATGAGTATAAAAAGAAGGGTATACAAACTTTGTTATAATTGTACTCTATGTTAGTCAATCAAATGTACTTGGAGTTTTAATAGCTATATATAAAATCATACTATATACATATATGTTCATATTAAAAATATAAAAACAGAATTGAATTAATAAATGTATGTAAATAAGAGTGTTTTAATTAAATTATTGTCGAATTTCAGCGAGGTAGTCTGTTGAGAATACCAATATTACCAAATTGTCTTTCGTTTCAAAGAGCAGACTATAGCATTGATTGACTGTTACACAATATCAATGGGCCTTATGAATAAACATCCTTTTGCTGAAATTTCTATTAATAAAACTAGTATTTGCTATTTCTATAAGCAAGAGGTATTGATTTTTTAAGTCTGCCGCCAGTTATTGAATGTAAATTTCCTCCAAATATTGCATAAATACTTCCATAAGGATAGCTGATGTGGGGCTACCCATCCCCAGTCCGTGAGTTTGTCTGTATATTTTATTGCCAAATTTGAAATAATTCTGGTCCAGGGTTATTTTCAGCGTATTTACTGTCTTTGTTCGTTTTCTCTGTCAGTATTTTAGTTAGAGCTTTTAGTATTTCTGTCTTTGGTATCGAGGGGTATAGATCCTTCACGTAAAGTGATACCTGTTTTGAGTCCTTGGGTACGTTCAGAATTCTCAGTTTGTTGACTAGTTCCGTTGTGTTTTTGATTGCTAGTAGCATATTTAGATGTTTTGAAAGTCTATATCCTGGTGCCGATTTATGGTTTATTATTGGTCGCATAGGTGTTCCTGTTTTGTGGATTTTAGGTAGTGCGATCAGTGATGCGATATATATTACAGTGGCCATGCAGAGGAGCGTATATTTGGTGTTGGTTTTGTGGTGGGAAAGAGACTCAGCCGCCGAGTACTGTCGTTCACGCCAGTGAACGAGCGTCTAGCCACCATCCGCATCAAAGCGAGATTTTTCAACATATCTCTTATCTGCGCCCACGCCCCGACGGAAGAGAAGGACGATGCGATCAAAGACACTTTCTATGAGCAGTTAGAGCATGCCTACGACCGCTGCCCCCGTCACGACATTAAGATTGTGCTTGGCGATTTTAATGCCAGGGTGGGTAAGGAAGGTATCTTTGGCAGCACAGTCGGAAAATTCAGTCTCCACGACGTAACCAGTCCCAATGGGACGAGGCTGATCGACTTCGCCGGGTCACGAAACATGGTCATTAGCAGTACCAGATTCCAGCACAAAAAAATACACCAAGCCACATGGCTGTCTCCTGATCGAAAAACGCGAAATCAAATTGATCACGTCTTGATCGACGGCAGACACAGCTCCAGCATCCTAGATGTGCGCACAATCCGTGGTCCCAATGTCGACTCCGACCACTATCTTGTAGCAGCCAAGGTACGCACCCGCCTCTGTGCAGCAAAGAATGTGCCAGCAGGACAGCAAGGAAAGTTTGAAGTCGAAAGGCTGCACATGACGCAGACAGCCAATCAATACACCACTCGGCTCTCACTCCTGCTCTCTGAGAGCAACCCTTCACCAAACGATGTATCTGAGGAATGGGAACACATCGCTCGTTCACTTCGTATCGCCGCTGAGGAATCTATAGGATACAAGCGAGCCCACAAGAACACCTGGTACGACAAGGAATGTCGCGATGCCTCGGAAAGAAAGAACGCCGCCTACAGGGCTACATTGTGTGCGGGCGCAACGCGAAGCGTATGGGAGCGTTATCGAACGGCGAAGAAGGAAGAGAGGCGCCTTTTTCGAAAGAAGAAAAGGGAGGCTGAAAGGCGCGAGTGTGAAGAGCTTGAGATGCTGGCGGGTAGGAACGATGCTCGAAAATTCTATCAAAAAATCAGGCGGATGACTGAAGGTTTCATGACCGGGGCAAATTCCTGCCGGAATGATAACGGTGATCTGGTAACTGATGTCCAGAGCATACTTAAGTTGTGGAGGGATCACTTCTCCTCCTTGCTAGATAATGGCAACAGTGAAAGTGCGGAAGGAGAAGATGTACGACCCGAATCCCCAATAGCAGATGATGGTAGGCATGTTCCACCACCTGATCATGACGAAGTGCGAATAGCAGTATCTAGGCTTAAGAATAACAAGGCCCCGGGCGCTGACGGCTTGCCAGCCGAGCTATTCAAACATGGTGGCGAAGAGTTGATAAGGAGCATGCATCAACTCCTATGCAGAATATGGTCAGACGAGCGCATGCCCGATGATTGGAACTTAAGTGTGCTCTGCCCAATCCACAAAAAAGGAGACTCCACAGTACGCGCCAATTATCGTGGGATAAGCCTCCTGAATATCGCATATAAGGTCTTAGCAAGTGTATTGTGCGAAAGACTGAAGCCTATCGTCAACAATCTGATTGGACCTTATCAGTGTGGCTTCAGACCTGGTAAATCTACCATCGACCAGATCTTCACAATACGACAAATATTGGAAAAAACCCATGAAAAAGGATCCGACACACACCATCTCTTTGTCGATTCTAAAGCCGCTTTTGATAGCACGAATAGGAATTGCCTGTATGCCGCAATGTCTGAATTTGGTTTCCCTGCTAAACTTATACGGCTATGCCAAATGACATTGACTAACACCACCAGCTCCGTCAGAATTGGGAAGGACCTCTCCGAGCCGTTCGAGACCAAACGAGGTTTCAGACAAGGTGACTCTCTTTCGTGCGACTTCTTCAATTTGATGCTGGAAAAGATAATACGAGCTGCAGAACTTAACCATACAGGAAGCATCTTATATCACAAGAGTGTGCAACTGCTGGCGTACGCCGATGACATCGACATCATTGGCACTAACACGCGCGCCGTATGTTCTGCCTTCTCCAAGCTGGATAAAGAGGCTAAGAAAATGGGTTTGGCGGTCAACGAGGACAAGACGAAGTACCTCCTGTCATCACACAAAGAAACAGCACGCCTTGGCAGCCACGTCAATGTTGATAGCTACAAATTCGAAACTGTTAAGGACTTCGTCTATCTGGGAACCAGCATTAACACCAAGAATGATGTCAGCACGGAGATCCAACGAAGAATCACGCTTGCCAATAAATGCTACTTCGGACTAAGTAGGCAACTGAAAAGTAAAGTCCTCTCTCGACAAACAAAAATCACACTCTACAGGACGCTCATCGTTCCAGTCCTCATGTACGGCGCAGAAGCATGGACAATTTCAAAATCAGATGAGATGGCACTTGGAGTATTCGAGAGAAAAGTTCTTCGTAAGATTTATGGACCTTTGCGCGTTGGCGTGGGCGAGTATCGACGGAGATTTAACGATGAGCTGTACGAGCTTTACACAGACATCGACATTGTTCAGCGAATAAAGATCCAGCGGCTGCGTTGGGCAGGTCATGTCGTGAGAATGGACGAAGGCGCTCCGGCCAAGAAAGCATTTCTATCGAAACCCGCTGAACGCAAAAGAAAAGGGAGACCTCCACTGCGTTGGGAAAATCAGGTGGACAGCGATGCTGCCTCCCTAGGTGTTCCCAAGTGGCGCCATGCTGCACGAAACATAAGCAATTGGCGCGCTCTGTTGGACTCGGCCAGAATCGTCTAGACGGTTAAGCGCCAATCAAGAAGAAGAAGAAGATCAGTGATGGGGCAGATGGATTCATTGCTGTGAGAGTGTAGGCTACTTTGCTGTCTCTTATATTTTTCGCTTGTTTTATTGCACGCTTTATTGCCATTTGGTATTCTTCCGTTGGGTCTTTTCTCATCACTCGGCAGCCCATTTCTTTGATTAGTTGACCTGTTTTTCCGGTGTATTCCTCTTCCTCCATTAGCACAGTTGTATTTCCTTTGTCTGTTTCACACTTCATCAATTTTTTCAAAGAAGGAAAAATTCTTAATTTCATATAAGTTGTATTTATTGTTCATCATACGCCATACCGTTTCAGCCCTAGATATTGCCCTATTGTATTCTTTTAAAAGGCAGAAATATTACGTACTTACGTTCCGACATTGTTCCTCAAATATGATTATTTGGGAATTTATATTCGTCTTCGCATGCCTACTACATAATAAAGCAGTAGACGATTTGCTATGTTGCAAATAGATTTACGTAAAGATAATCTCTGTCATAATCAGAACTCTTTATTCGCTCTTCCCTGTCCTTATACTGAACCTAGAAATGAATCTTCCCCAGGTGTAGGAAGGGTTTGTATCCGTATCTAGTACGAAAAACTTCGAACGAGCCAAGATCTATACAAATTTTGTACTTCTAAATTTGTCGACATTTTAATTAGTGCAGTTGTCGCTGTAGAATACACAATGACTTGGATACACCTGTCCCCATATTTACTGCAGGGTTACGTACTTTAATATGCGTTCACATACATTTGTACAAACAAACTTTATGCCTCTCTGACCAAAAATACATACCTACCTGGGTACTTATGTGCATGCGTATCCAAATTTCTTTACAACAATATTGAAAAAAATCAAACAAAATAAAAAAAAATCAAAAAAAAATCATAAAAAATCAAAAAAAATCAAAAATAATCATAAAAAATCAAAAATAATCAAAAACAATCAAAAAAAATTATTTTGATTATTTTTGATTTTTTATGATTATTTTTGTTTTTTTTTGATTTTTTTTTGATTTTTTTTAATGGTAATCATTAAAATTACTTTTTTTCTGCAAAACAATTAAAATAATGATTACCAATTAAAAAACAAAATAATTTAATTGATTACTAATCCTAATCGGAATTTAACAGGTCTGTATAGTACTAACACATTTATCAAAAATTCTATTAAATTCTTCCTGAGTTTTAATGTCTTGTGACATTTTATAGGAAATTTTCAAATTTAAACTTTTATTATTATTATTTATTCAGAAAAAGAAGAAATATTTTTTTTTTGTATAATTTTTAGTTTTCTACCCTCCTAATTGTTCTATTTGTTTCCTCTACCAATGTGGAAGGATATAACAAATCTATCATTGTGGGTTCTCTGCCCATTCCTATGTAAGACCAAAATTGTCTTAACCAGTTAAGATTACGTCTATTACTTCCTATATCTCGTGATCTCGATCTACGAGCAATATCTGCGTTTTCACGCTCTAAATGGTCTACAATTTTGTTTATTGCTTCATAGTCGAAGTCATCGGGCAATGCACTATCCATAAGAGATGTATATTTAGAGCGAATGAAAAATTTATAGATATCTAATAAATGATCGTTTCCGTTAAAATAAAAAATAGCATTCGAATTTACTCAAATTTTAAGACTTTGCATTATCTTGTAATCAAATTAAAAAGTTGTTTTCAGAAGGAAATAAATATACGTATTTTTGAAATATCCCTAAGCAAAGTTAATTGCTATTTGGTTTAGCGGCCGTTAGGCTGCTCAATTCTTATTAAAATTCCTTAAATTTATACTTATTATAATCCTAATGTTTTTGTTGTTGCTCCGGTCCCATGCGCTTGCTCTTGCAATTGCTGTTGATTGGTGGTGCGATTAAGTTGATTTCTGCTATTATCGTAAAGCTTGTGCTTCGCTGCCAGTCTGCTATATTCCACTACGATTATACGTTATTATTATTATCATCGTCATAGTCCTTTGTGCTTCGCTGCCAGTCTGTTATATTCCACTATGATTATGCGTTATTATTATTATTATTATTTATTCTTTATTTACAGCCTTAGAGGCCAATAATCCATTTATAATCACATTGTTACTCAACTTATTGTTCAGTTTGACAATATGTAACTAATTTTTTTGTAAATTGTGCTATACTACTAGAATTTTTTTATATCCATTGGCAACTCGTTAAACATTTTAAGACCCTTGTAATACAAATCCTGTTTTAGATAGTCAGTTTGACATTGTGGAAGCTTATAATTATGCCTAAATCTTGTTTGATATTCGTGGACTTTACAATTTAGCATAAAGTTTTCACTTAAGTAATTTGGGAAAAACCCATTTCTAATTTTATAAATAAATTTCATTGTATGACAAAAAATCATTTGTTTTACATTTAACCATTTTAGACTACTTAGCATCGACGAGATACTACTGTCATATCTTGCTTTTAGTATATGCCTCATAGCTCTATTTTGCAATTTTTGTAACTTGCTTATTTGTGTATCTGATGTTATGAATAATATTGTAGGACAATACAATAAACTTGGTTCTATTATGGATTTATATACTCGTATTTTATACCTTCTACTTAAATCTTTACATGTTCTTTTCATAAACCCAATTTTTTTTGATGTCTTATTCACTATATAGTTCACATAATCAGTGAATTTCAATTTATTATCAATAACAACGCCAAGATATTTAATATGATCTACTTCCGCAATTACTTCATCCTTAATTTTTAATTCTCGATGATCACTATTTCTATTTTTACACGTTGGTGCAATTACCATATAGTTCGTTTTTTTTACATTCAACATCAGTTTGTTTTTGCATAACCACACATAAAGCAAGTCTAGTTCGTATTGCATTTTATCAAATGCATCTGTTACACTCTCTTCGTTTATCATTAGGAGGGCATCATCCGCAAATAGTCTAATATCACAGTTTCGCGTCGATAATATAATATCATTTATGTATATATTAAATAAAATCGGTGCCAGTACTGAACCTTGTGGGAGGCCAATATTAACTGCCACCTTCTCTGATACATCTTCATCAATTACTGTACACTGCGTTCTATTTGATAAATAATTTTCAAACCACTTAAGTTCTACCGATTTTATACCTATTTTCCTGAGTTTACTTAACATTGTGTGACGGTCCACTGTTTCAAATGCTCTTTTCAAATCGATGAAGACAGCCAGTATCACTTTTTTACTTCGGAGGTTGTCCTTCCACTGAGATATAACCCAATTAAGAGCCGTTTCGCAAGAGTATTTAGCTCGAAATCCTGACTGCTCTCTGATAATTATATTATTTATTTCGATGTAATCCACCAGCTGATTTTTAACCACGGATTCCAGTATTTTCTCGATGTTTGGTAACGTATTAATTGGCCTTAGTTCATCTGGTTTTGTAGTATTTTTCACTTTTTTTTTATCGGAATTATCGTTGAAATTTTCCATTCATCAGGTACGACCCCGGTTTTTAAGCTTTTATTTATGATTATCGAATAGAAATAGCTTAGATACGACATAGAGTCTTTAATTACGCCTTCGGAAAGTAGTTGTTTGCCACCAATCTTATATTTAAAATTATTTGCAGCTTTCTCTACTTCCAAACTTGTTACTTCATTGAATTTAAATACGCTGTTGATCTCAGGGTTACGATTTTCGGTTGTGCTGAACTGTTCAATGCTCTCGTTTATTTCCACAATGCTTTCAACGAAGTATACATTTAACACATTTGCTATCTCCCTTTTGTCTTCAATACACCGACCGTTATGATGTACCATTGCTATATTATCCTTTATGCTTTGATAGCATATGGTTTGTTTCAAATATCTCCACATCAACTTGCTGTCTGAACTATTCGCTTTGATTTTATTTTCCATGTATTTAACCTTTTTTAACACGCTTTTATTAGCTTCACCTGTATGTATGTATGTATGTATGTATGTATGTATGTATGTATGTATGTATGTAACTTCATCCCATCCTAAAAACTAAATATTATATCTTTCAAACATTCACTTTTTTGTGTTCTCTCTATTATTTCTATTCTCCTCCGGATTCGAAACATGACATCAACAGCCCAACGGCATCATATAGTAGGACATTCAACATTATATTTTGTGCTTCATTGCGGCTTTTATGTTACCTTTCTTCAAAATAGCCTCTATGAATTTCAATTCACTCCCGTATACAAGCCAATAAGTAACAAGCTTGCAGGGTACGGAAAAACTCACTCACGAACGCTCAAAATTACATTCTTCTCAAATCACAAACAAATGTTCACAGAAAAACGTATAACCACTCAAATAGCGAGCGAACTAACGCACAACAGCCAGCGATCGCTCATAGCGATGGCGATAAACTCAATGCATAAATTCACTCAAAAATAAAGCTTGAAGCTTTATGTTTTTGGATTTGTTGTATTTGCAATGAAATCAAACGCATGTACAATGTACATACATACGTATGCAGAGCAAGAACTGGTTTTGTGTTTTGTGTAACAAGCTTTCTGTTTGTCGTTGTTGTGTTTGCAATAAAAACAATCGCATGTACATACATATGTATGCAAAGCAAGAACTGGTTTTGTTTGTAATTCATTTAATAGTAAGTTCTGAATCAACGAAAAGGAACCCTAATTACATTTTTATACAATGTTTTGTAAACGTGAGGTGAAAAAAATTTCTCTAAAAAAAAAATGCGCCACTCGGGACTCGAACCTGAGCTGTTTGGTCCGTAGGCAGCATACCTCACCATTACGCTACAAACGTATTCTGAGCTTTATTGTCTAAATTCGAATTTATTCAATCAGGTTTCTTTTTTTTTTTGTTCTTTTCAAATGCTTCCCCTCAACTTCTCTTCACTTTCTGATTGTAAAATATAACAAAACGTTTGGGAAATTTTGTATTTCCAAACTAGTTTGGAAAACCGTGAATAAAAGGGTTTGGAAAATATTGCATAATAAGCTAGTTTACTTCACTGCATATTGGGATTTTTGGTAGAAGTTATATATACATATGTATGTAGATCTATTTCGGAGAACACCACATCCCATCAGACTTCTTTTTACTTTTATTCTTGCGTCCGCATAAAACATCCTTTAATGAAAAATTTCACTAAAAAGTCAAAAATAAATAATAGCTTAAAAAACTAAAAAACACGCTTTAATCTTAAAAATCGTACTAAAAATTGAGAAATAATTTAGTTAGAAACAAAATGATGAACGAAAATATAAGTATTTAAGGAAAAGCGTGGGGCTGCTCAATAATATTTGAACATGAAAATATTCGATTCGTACAACTAGTACAAAAATATACCTAGTTGCGAAATTAAAGAGTACGATATATGAAATCTCAAAAAAGTCAAAATAAAATTATTAGTAAAAAAACACCGATTTTAAATATTTTTTGGCATACTGAGCACCCCACGCTTTTCCTTAAATACTTATATTTTCGTTCATCATTTTGTTTCTAATTAAATTATTTCTCAATTTTTAGTACGATTTTTAAGATTAAAGCGTGTTTTTTAGTTTTTTAAGCTATTATTTATTATTTTTATTAATCGTTTGTATTGTCTTTTAATACAGTAGTAATCAGACCAATCACCATTCTCTTTTGCTATGTTGTAGGTTGTTAGTTTTCTTTTATATAACTGGACAAGTTCTGAGTCATACCATTTATTTTTAACTTTAACCATTATATGTTTTACAACTGTTAGTTGGTTCATGCATGTTAGTAGACACGAATTAATATATGACACCATGTTTTCCACAGTCATTCCATTAATGATTGAAAAATTATAATTTCTAATCAGACTAATTAAATTATCACAGCTATATTGGTCCCACGAGATTATTTTAGTCATCGCCCTAAGCGGTATATTACGTTTTGTATTGAAATTAAATTGTATTGTTTCATGATCCGAGATTTGGTACCGATCAAGTCTTGTGCACATCATTTGTTTATCATTTGAGTATAGGAGATCAATTTTTGTTTCGGATCCGTCTGCTATTCGTGTGTTAAAATTAACTATTTGGTTCATAGAAAAGGTATTAAACATCTCGTTGAGCTTCACATTATACGTAGATATTTTATTCATGTTGATATTGAAGTCACCAATTATGGCATTGTTGTACGAACTATCACATACTTCCGTTAATATACTTTCTAAATAGCTAATAAATTCAGGGTCGCTAGAACTTGGAGAGTGGTATAAAACTCCAATCTGCCACTTAACTTCAAGATTTTTTAATCTTTATTTATATATTATATTTATTTTGTAACGTAGTTTTGATTTTAGCCATTAGTATCACTTGCTTTAATAATCACGGATCCATTGTTTTTATTTATTACCTCATTAATTTTTAAGTCTTTTGCTTCGATTTTGTTGAGATCTTTCTTTGTTATATCCACTGTTTGTTTTGTTATCGGCTTAATAATAATCGGCGCGACACTCTTTAAAACATTCGAATAGGATACTTTGTCTTTACACGCATTCTGGTCACACACTTTTTTAACTTCAGATACTATCTCTTCTCTTTGTTTATTAAGGCTATCAGCAGAGCGCTCTATATGTTCTTTATTAACGCTGCATAGATTTTCCACTTTTTGTAATAATTCATCTTTCTCTCTAAATGTTTTTTTTACGTTATCCATCATTTTATTCATTTCTCTCTCATTATTTCGTAACATTGCATTAATTTCCTTATTTTGTTTACTTATAAGCTTCTCAAAATCAGTTTTTTGCTCACGTAAATTTATTTTATTACTCTCCGCTATCGATAACATTTGTTTTAGCGCATCTTCAACATTAGAAATGTACGTGACACAATAGTTTTGTTCGTTTACGGATATTTTATGATGTTTTTCGAAAACTTTTAAAAACAAACACTTTGTCGCCGTTTTTTTACGCCAAATCTCCAACAGAAGAGAACCAACTGAGAGAGAAAACTGACATTTCAGTTTGTGAGAAGCTGTTGAATTCTGTTGGACAAATTTTTGCCAACAGCAATTTTCCAACAGGAAAACAGCTGATCAAACAACAGCTGACTTGAATTTTTGCAAGTAGCAAGATTTGCAAAATATACAAATCAATTATAAAATTGGAAAAATACACTAAATTGGCAACAAATATGGATAAATTAAATATGCAAAATAAGTTACATACTTTTTGCGAAGTATTTATATGCATATTATGTACCTTAGTAAATTGTAATATCCTTTGCGGGAATATATATTAACGGGGCCGCTGTGGTGCAGTGGGGAGTGTTGTGGCCATTGTGGTGTGGCGGACAGTCGCTAGTCTGCCATACCAGAGGTCATGGGTTGGATCCCCAGCCTGGATAGAGGGAAAATTTGTATATAATGATCGACGATCCGATAACAATTAATTTTCCAGAGGGTAGGGGTGGTCTCACAGATCACAAAAAACAAAGTACTACCCTCCGGACGCTTATAGTTCAGGAGACATTCCTTGTTAAATTAATGTATGTATGTGTAGAACATCTTTCTGCGTTGCCGGCTTTTGGACGCGCTTCAATAAAATTACCCTCAGCCGGCAGAATTCTCTTTCTGGATTAATATCCATGGAGCAATCCACAGTTGTTTTGTATAGAACACCTTTTGCCTTCAGCCGCGCTTTACAAAAATAACCCTCAGCCGGGAGAATTCTATTTCTGGAGAACTTTAATATTATAATTTAATAATAGCTGAAAGTGTTAAGATAAGATGAATTATCATCTACAGAATAATTCTTGAAAGTTTCACTGAGCCTGGATAGACAACAAATTCTAACTAAAACCCAATTATCCGGATTTTAAAAATAGCAGCCACTGTAGGCAGTGGGTGGCACACCTTCCGAGAGTAGTTCTGCAGTGGGTCGGCTTCAGTATAATGCGCCCGCCGTATTTATTTTCAAACCACTGGAACTTTCGGGAAATCTTCTATGGATGTTAATTTTACTAATTATAACACTCCCGATCGCTCCGCAGATATAATTCGAGAAAGGAAATTTTGCTGGCTGGGGCTATTTTTTTTTTAAAGCGCGGCCAAATGCCGCCAACGCAAAAGTTTGTTCTACTCAAAAGTACTGTGGATCGGTCCATAGAGGGTTATTTTTTTAAAGCATGGCCAGGGCCGGGTGCATTAAATTGAAATCTCTTCTGCGGGGCAGCAGACGCGAAGACATACTGCGGTGGAAAACAGTATGGACATGGGTACAAAGAAAGGCAATTGTTAGTGTGATAATTATTACAATGAAATCCTATTTATTAGATAGTAACAGCGAACCCCAGCGGGTTAGGGGGTCTAGAATATACCCGTTGTAAGGAATGCCTGTCGTAAGACGCGACTAAAATCCACCGGCCTAGAAGGTTGATTATGGCCAGAAAAAATCGTTCGCACGACAGTCGGGCTAGTGTCAGAAGGGACTAGTACCCGAGCGTGCCGGATTTATCCGACAAAGGACTGTCACATCCCCTACACTCCCCAAAACCTTCGGGGAGTGTCTTGGTGGCTACAACAACAACAACATGAAGTTAATTGTATTGCAGATACATACATATGTGCATATATCTCCACTGTTTTCAGGCAGAATTGTAACTCCATTAGCATTTATGTAGAACAAACAGTGCCGATTTATTGTAAAAGAGAGTTCCGGATGCATTTCCGAACTTCAAAAAACCTTTTTGCGAGCCTATGCGAACGATTTTTTAGATTGAGGAGGTTATCGCGAGGTGACAAAAGACTGACCAAAACGAAACCCAAAACGAATCAAAAGAAATTAAATAAGAAAAAAACTATGTTTTATTTTATTATTTTTATGTTATATGTACATATATACATAATTAACAGCAATAATTTCCACCAATTTTATTATCATTTTAATTTTAATCCTTTGAATTTGGGGCTTGTGAATGTAAATAAAAATCAGCTGCTTGCCAAAGCTGTTGAACTCTGCAAATATTGTGTTCGTTTACCTCTTACGATATTTTTCTCTTGTGAGAGGATAGGTGACATTTTTCTCCAACACCTGGCTGTTGGAGGCTGCTGAGTAAACGCTGTTGGAGAAAGTACGCGAACAAAGCTATTCATCACACATAAATCTCAGATAGGCACAGTTCACTAAACCTTGCAAGCAATATTCGTCTATGCCTGCACATGCTATTGTTTTATGGTAATTTCTCCCACACACACCTTGACAACGTATACCGCTTTCCCCTCTAATGCCTTTTCGGCATCTATGACATTCGTCCATTATTTCCCCTCACTTCAATTCCGTTAAAGTTGATTTGTTTATATGTATCTATTTTTCACCTTAACGAGTAGCAACCAATGTACTATGTATGTACATATGTATGTATATTTTTCAGCTGAAAAGATTTTTCTTTTTTGTTAGATAATATCTATTTTCTTAAACTTTGTTCACAATTAATTTGCGTCCTTTCGCTTATCTGTGTATTTAAATCATTTAAATGGTTTTAACTCAATGTAAGTTGCAATTATCACCGGTTGATTACAGCGCAAACCGAAACACGTCTTCTCGCTCTATCTATTCTTCGTTCGTCATATCGTCATAGTCCTTTGTCCATCCCCAAAAATAGTGAATTTCTGATCGCGACTTCTAGGCACAATATTATTTGTTTCTAGGCGCGCGTTTTTTTAAAATTAACTCAAAAAGGTTTAGTCCTTACGAGTGATTTCGCTTTTTAGCAAATTTTTTCACTCATAAGTCCCAAAACCTAAACTGGCAGGATCGCCATCTAATAAAATGAACGGCTAACGTCCACTGCGTTGGGAAGATCAGGTAAACAGTGATGCTGACTCCCTAGGTATTCCCAAATGGCGCCATGCTGCACGAAACAGAAATAGCTGGCGCGCTTAATTAGACTCAGCCAAAATCGTCTAGACGGTTACGTGCCAATTAAAGTAAGTAAAGGTATCAAATGAAGGGTTTTGAACAGGGATTTTACATAGAAATTAATTCATAATGATTCCTAGGTCGGTCCCAAGATGTGAGTCAATACGTGGACCCGGATAACATCGGGATATTTCTCAGGTATATTGGTATCAAATTAAACGTTTTGAGCAGGATTGTTATATGGAGCCGTACCCATTATGATTCCCAGATATGGGTCAAAACGTGGACCCGGATGACCACGGAATATTTCTCAGGGATATTGATATCAAATGAAAAGTTATGAGCATGACTTACATAGAAATAAAAAAATTATCATTCATATGTCGGGTGCCAAAATGTGGGTCAAATCGTGGACAGATGACCACGGAATATTTCCCAGCGATATTGGTATCAAATAGGTCAAGTCCCAAGATGTGGGCCAATACGTGGCCCCGGATGACCTCGGAATGCTGCTGAGCAATACTGGTATAAAATGACTGATATAAACAACGTTGGTATCAAATGAAAAGTGGAATGCAAGGCTATATTATGCTAAACCCGGTTCCCTAGGGAAAGGAAAAGGGTAATGGGAAAGGCAAAGGGACGGAAAAGTAGAGGGAGAATCTAACGAAATTGGAACGAAGAGGATGGGAAGAGAGGCAGTAAGACAGGAAATGAGAGAAGGTATAAGAGGCGGAATGAAAGGGAGAAAGACAGAAAAGGAGAGCGGTAGAGAAAGGGAAAGGGAAGCGGAAATGTGACGGGAAAGCAAAAACAAAATGGGATCGAAAATGAAAGGAACGGGAAAGATAAATGGAAACGGAATAATAGACGGTAAGGGAGTGGGAGACTAATACGAAGAAAAACGGGATAAGGACATTTTTTCCTTCACTTTTTTGAAACTAATCTGAGTTTTGTTTTTAATAATAATATAATACAATGGCGCTATTATAACTCTGACGAGTTTTATGGCCGAGCTTCTCTCCCAGTTCTAGGTGTGCTCCTTCTGTTTTTCCTACTAATTGGGTGGACCTACAGTTTTATGCCGGCTCCGAACGGCGAATGCATTTTTTGTGAGAAGCTTTTTCATGACAGAAATACACTCGGAGGGTATGCCGCCCACTGCCGAGAGGTGACCGCTGCTCTTAAAAACCCCAATAATTGGATTTTTACTAATTAGAAAAATTTGTTTGGTGTTTGCTCGGACCGTGGTTTGAACCCGAGACCTCTGGCATAGCAGGCGAGCACTCTACCCACTGCACCACAGCGGCCACACTTTTGTGTTTACATGGCCGTTTTAATTCTAATAATTATTTTATGTGAATTTTATATGAGCTATTGGCCAGTTTATAATTAAGAAAAATTTAAAAATTTTTTTTGGTAGAAGTTATGGATCCTTTTTTAGAGACCACCACATCCCCTCATCAGACTTCTTCCAGCGGCCTCAACCGAGAATCGAACTTCGGTCGTTTCGATTGGTAGTCCAATGTCTATCCCATTGAGCTACCACCGCCGCACAATGGGTGATTGCGGCCAAAAATAAATTCAAAATTAAAGTATGAGTAAAACAATTTTTTTAAATAGAGATCGACAGATGTATCAAATTGTAATAAAAAAGCTTATATAAAAATTTTTGAGTCTCTTTTCGTTTAGCCGTACAGGGTGCCCAAAGTTGAGCAAAAATAGGTTCTTTTTTTTCTCAATGAACACACCTCATACAAAATGCTCTAGCTCATTTAATTGTTAACATACGAACTCGAGTGATACATCATTACATAGATAATGATTTTCTCTTTCAGAAATTATAACGTAGTTGCAAATACCGTTCACTATTGAATTTATATGAATTTTCAAATATTGACAAAAAATGTCGATAAGAAAAAAATTTTGCTCGACTTTGAATAAAAAAATTAAAAAAACAAAAAATATGACCTCAAATTTTTTTTATGCTTTGAAATAATATATTCTTAATCAAACTACATTTTCATTTTAAAAATCCACTTGCTCCATTTGCTTTTATAATTTTTTTCCCATTGGCCTAAAACTGCGTTTTTGTAAACGCATTAATTATGTTAGTTTTGATATTATGAAAAACGTTTATATTTAGGCGAATAATTGAATTTTTCTTTATCGTCTTGCAGTAAATGGTGCATACTTTCAAATTATAAGGTAATCTTTTTTGTCAGCGTTAATTCATATCTTTGACAGGTTTTTTCTTTTATAATATAAAAAAAAATGTGTAAAAATTGTGAAATTTTAAAATGAAATTAAAAAAAAAAAAACAAAAAATATGACCTCCTCAATTTTTTAATATTTCATAGTCCTAAATGTCTTTTATAAACAGGAGAAAAAATCGTAAAAATTCGTTTGCTCCATTTTGTTTTATGAACATTTTTATGGAAGGTGTTTTTTGAGTTTTCGTACATTTCTCCCATACAAAATGCCCAGAAGTATGCTTCAAAAAGTTTAAATATTTTTGTATGGGGAATATTTGTCAAAATGGTGAAACTTAAATATCGATTTTTCCAATTCTAATTAAGATATTCGAAGAAACTAAACGCTGTTTTCAAGGGTAATGATTGTGCTTTGAACTGGTTTAATCGAATTTGAGTGCAAAGTAATTACATAAAAGATATTAAGCAGGGAATAGAGCCAAAAAAACGTGTTTTTTGCCTATTTGAACATGAAAATCTCAGAAACTAGAACCAATTTGGAAAATCTGACTCCAGATTCAGGTTTAGCACACTGAAATCCTTTTGAAAAGTGTAATTTCATTTCTGGTATAAAATTTTTTTGAAATGCGATTTTTTTGTATGAAAGTTTTATGATAAATGCTTATAACATACTTAAAAGTGCATATATTTTTAATTTAAAAACGGTGAAGTGCTTTACCCCTTTTCCAAAATGATTACTGCATTTGATATATATTTCAAAAATGTATACACTAATCAAAATGGAGCATTTTAGCTATAATAGTTAGGAAAATGCTGAAATTTCAAAAACACCGTTATATGGGAGGTGGGCGTATTTGTGGGTGGATTTTGTTCAAATTTTTACAGTTTACTAATTTCAACCAAAAAAGCTTAAGTTCCGAGTTTCAAGATTCTAGCTTAATTATTACTATTTTTGGCCGCGTTTGTATGGAGGTGCCCCCTCTGTGCGCCGTCAGCTTGTTTCGCTTAATTCTCAATTTTCCTTATATTAAAATCCACATACCAACAACAGTAGCTTAATGACACTCTGTCTTTGCTACCTAGTATGTTGGTGAGATTGTGTTTGTACAAAGTTCTAAACCTATTAACAAGCAAAGCCTTTGTACATGCAATTCTTGCCATTGTTTCAGATTTTTGTTTTTTCGGCAGGCTCTCCGATTTACATATTTACATTTGTTTTTACATGGCCGTTTTAATTCTAATAATTATTTTATGTGAATTTTATATGAGCTATTGGCCATTTTATAACTAAGAAAAATTGAAAAAGTTTTTTTTTTTGGTAGAAGTTATGGATCCATTTCGGAGACCACCACATCCCCTCATCAGACTTCTTCCAGCGGCCTCAACCGAGAATCGAACTTAAGTCTTTTCGATTGGTAGTCCAATGTCTATCCCATTGAGGTACCACCGCCGTCAGCTTTGTTTCGCTTAATTCTGTTATCCATAACTTCTATCAAAAAATTTTTTTCAATTTTTCTTAATTATAAACTGGCCAATAGCTCATATAAAATTCACATAAAATAATCTGACTTTTGTTGAGGTAGGCAGCACGAGGAAAGTTCGGTATATAGATACTTCCAACTTATTTTAAAGCGTGTCGTTTTTCGCTTCTAATGCTTTTAGTAGGAAGTGGGCCAAAGCAAAGCTTGGCCGGGTACAGCTAGTTTTTTATAAGCGCGGCCGAAGGCCGCCAACACAGAAAAGTTTTCTGCTCAAAAGCACTGTGGACCGGGCCATACATGTTACTCAGGAAAGATAATTCTGCCGGCTGAGGGTTATTTTTTATTTTTGATTATTGATGTGTAAAATTCGAGCTTCCATAAGTTGGGCGATACTATTTTAGCTATTTTATAATGCTATATTAGACATTTTTCCAAATTTTACATGATTAAAATTCGATATTTTTTGCTTCGACATTTTATCATTCGACATCTTTTTTTTGACATTTTCGGTTTCGACATTTTTTTTCGGTATTTTTTTCGGCATATTTAGATTCGACATTAAAATTTTCGACAAATGGTACCAGACCCTTTTCAATTCGGTCTTTTAAGATTCGAAATTTTTTTTCAACTTATCGTACGGATCCCAACTCCAAGGCGTGGTCCAGTTATTGAAATATATGGCAAAGTCTCAGAAATCGAAATTTTCGAGTTAAATCCCTATAGAATAAAACATTTCCACTTACCCCAACAATTAAAAATTGAATTAAAAATAAAAATTTCGTGCTAAGCACTAAAAACTCTTTCAAGTAAAATTGTTAACGTTGTTTGGTATATACATAAAAATAAATACCAACAACAATGTTCATTGCGAACTGCCTACAACAAAAATTCAGCACGTTTGTGGAGAATATATGCAAAAGCATATACACACTAACGTTAATGTTGAAAATGAAAAAGGCAAAAGTGGGGAAAATCCAACAGCTTGCACAGGGTCTCAATGGCCGAGTGTGTTTATCCGTTGGGTCATTGCGGCTGAAGTTGGAATGGACTCGGGTTCAATCCCCGGTGCATCCACTTCCGAAAAGAGTGCTGATGATCGAAAATGGTTTTTCGTGAAATAGCTATACACTCAACCTTCGCTGTAAATAGTTGTTGCATTTTTTTCCACTTACCCCAACAATTAAAAATTGAATTAAAAATAAAAATTTCGTGCTAAGCACTAAAAACTCTTTCAAGTAAAATTGTTAACGTTGTTTGGTATATACATAAAAATAAATACCAACAACAATGTTCATTGCGAACTGCCTACAACAAAAATTCAGCACGTTTGTGGAGAATATATGCAAAAGCATATACACACTAACGTTAATGTTGAAAATGAAAAAGGCAAAAGTGGGGAAAATCCAACAGCTTGCACAGGGTCTCAATGGCCGAGTGTGTTTATCCGTTGGGTCATTGCGGCTGAAGTTGGAATGGACTCGGGTTCAATCCCCGGTGCATCCACTTCCGAAAAGAGTGCTGATGATCGAAAATGGTTTTTCGTGAAATAGCTATACACTCAACCTTCGCTGTAAATAGTTGTTGAATTTTTTTCCACTTACCCCAACAATTAAAAATTGAATTAAAAATAAAAATTTCGTGCTAAGCACTAAAAACTCTTTCAAGTAAAATTGTTAACGTTGTTTGGTATATACATAAAAATAAATACCAACAACAATGTTCATTGCGAACTGCCTACAACAAAAATTCAGCACGTTTGTGGAGAATATATGCAAAAGCATATACACACTAACGTTAATGTTGAAAATGAAAAAGGCAAAAGTGGGGAAAATCCAACAGCTTGCACAGGGTCTCAATGGCCGAGTGTGTTTATCCGTTGGGTCATTGCGGCTGAAGTTGGAATGGACTCGGGTTCAATCCCCGGTGCATCCACTTCCGAAAAGAGTGCTGATGATCGAAAATGGTTTTTCGTGAAATAGCTATACACTCAACCTTCGCTGTAAATAGTTGTTGAATTTTTTTCCACTTACCCCAACAATTAAAAATTGAATTAAAAATAAAAATTTCGTGCTAAGCACTAAAAACTCTTTCAAGTAAAATTGTTAACGTTGTTTGGTATATACATAAAAATAAATACCAACAACAATGTTCATTGCGAACTGCCTACAACAAAAATTCAGCACGTTTGTGGAGAATATATGCAAAAGCATATACACACTAACGTTAATGTTGAAAATGAAAAAGGCAAAAGTGGGGAAAATCCAACAGCTTGCACAGGGTCTCAATGGCCGAGTGTGTTTATCCGTTGGGTCATTGCGGCTGAAGTTGGAATGGACTCGGGTTCAATCCCCGGTGCATCCACTTCCGAAAAGAGTGCTGATGATCGAAAATGGTTTTTCGTGAAATAGCTATACACTCAACCTTCGCTGTAAATAGTTGTTGAATTTTTTTCCACTTACCCCAACAATTAAAAATTGAATTAAAAATAAAAATTTCGTGCTAAGCACTAAAAACTCTTTCAAGTAAAATTGTTAACGTTGTTTGGTATATACATAAAAATAAATACCAACAACAATGTTCATTGCGAACTGCCTACAACAAAAATTCAGCACGTTTGTGGAGAATATATGCAAAAGCATATACACACTAACGTTAATGTTGAAAATGAAAAAGGCAAAAGTGGGGAAAATCCAACAGCTTGCACAGGGTCTCAATGGCCGAGTGTGTTTATCCGTTGGGTCATTGCGGCTGAAGTTGGAATGGACTCGGGTTCAATCCCCGGTGCATCCACTTCCGAAAAGAGTGCTGATGATCGAAAATGGTTTTTCGTGAAATAGCTATACACTCAACCTTCGCTGTAAATAGTTGTTGAATTTTTTTCCACTTACCCCAACAATTAAAAATTGAATTAAAAATAAAAATTTCGTGCTAAGCACTAAAAACTCTTTCAAGTAAAATTGTTAACGTTGTTTGGTATATACATAAAAATAAATACCAACAACAATGTTCATTGCGAACTGCCTACAACAAAAATTCAGCACGTTTGTGGAGAATATATGCAAAAGCATATACACACTAACGTTAATGTTGAAAATGAAAAAGGCAAAAGTGGGGAAAATCCAACAGCTTGCACAGGGTCTCAATGGCCGAGTGTGTTTATCCGTTGGGTCATTGCGGCTGAAGTTGGAATGGACTCGGGTTCAATCCCCGGTGCATCCACTTCCGAAAAGAGTGCTGATGATCGAAAATGGTTTTTCGTGAAATAGCTATACACTCAACCTTCGCTGTAAATAGTTGTTGAATTTTTTTCCACTTACCCCAACAATTAAAAATTGAATTAAAAATAAAAATTTCGTGCTAAGCACTAAAAACTCTTTCAAAACATGCGATATCAGACTCAAATATAACGAATGTACTTGCTACATTATTAAACAATATAACAAAAATTGCAAAAAATTAGCTAAACAACAACGTCTCAAATACCTTATGGAATGCCAAAACTTTGGCATAACTCCAATAGACCTATTATAATAATATAATACAATGGCGCTATTATAACTCTGACGAGTTTTATGGCCGAGCTTCTCTCCCAAGTCGAGGTGTGCTCCTTTTGGTTTTCCTACTAATTGGTTGGACCTACAGTTTTATGCCGGCTTCGAACGGCGAATGCATTTTTTGTGAGAAGCTTTTTAATGGCAGAAATACACTCGGAGGGTATGCCGCCCACTGCCGAGAGGTGACCGCTGCTCTTAAAAAACCCAATAATTAGATTTTTACTAATTACAAAATTTTTTTTGGTGTTTGCTGGGACTGGGGTTTGAACCCGAGACCTCTGGCATAGCAGGCGAGCACAGCGGCTTATAATTTTATAAGACTGAACTTAAGGGCATGGCCCAGTTATTGAAATATATGGCAAAATCTCAGAAATCGAAAATTTCTAGTTAAAACCCTATAGAATAAAACGTGCGATATCAGACTCAAATATAACGAATGTACTTGCTGCATTATTAAACAATATAACAAAAATCACAATAAATTAGCCAAACAACAACGTCTTAAATGGCTTCTGGAATGCAAAAACTTTGGAATAACTCCAATACACCTATTAGGTAAAACAAATCACATAAAACATGGATTCAAGTTAGATATCACAAGAACTACAAACAATAGAAGAAAGCATTATTATGTATGTTAGTGTTGACCAGAGTTATATGCAAATCATTTGCACAACCAGTATTACGCCCATCTACTCTAAGAAACGCCGTTATTGCTCAGTATACATATATTTACTCTTATTTGCCATTTATATTTTTCTGTATCATATTCAGCCTTGGGCACCACTACACTCAAGCCATTACTAAAAAATGAGTGTGTGTTGGTGCGCCTACTGTAGGATAAAGTGAAAAATTACTAAAAATAATCAGTCTGCATGCAGATGTTGAGCGAGCAGGGTCATGCGCGCACGCTTCGCGAAATTATGAAACAACGTACGTATACACATACATATATACATACATATGCTTGTTGTTTGGCATCTGCAAATAGAATAAAAGAATTTCAAGCGACGATCACCTAGCGACCACTTGCTTTCACGCCAGTCGAAGGCAAACTGATTATTTTTCCTAAGCGACGATCGCCAAGTCCCATCGTAAGCGCTCGTTTTACGCTCTTTATTTGTCTGTAGTAGTGACAATCGGGGTGTATACGTACACGGGCGCTTACTCTCATTTAGCAGGTGCTAAGGTTTTGCCCAAGGCTGATCATATTCTTTGCCTTCATTACATTGTTTTCTCACAATTATCTATTGGAAATATTTGCTCTACTCTCTTATGTATTGTATACATATGTACTCACACAAGCACCATAGCTGTGAAAATTAAATCATTCGATCGTTCGTTCTAGCATAAAGCGCATGCCAAAATTATTGCGGAATTTGTAGATTTTAATATAATCTTCCCCGAACATTGGTGACCCCGACGTGATATCTTGATATCACGTACCTACAAAGTATTGGATTAAGTCCCGGGTATACTTGCATAGCATAGCAAAGCAGGGTAGCGCGTAACATATAGCGCATAGAGCTGATTATACTTCGCACAGCCATGCAACCATGGTTCAATAATAAAGGGTTTCGCATCCTGACATTCGTACATACATACATACACACTCCATGTAAATTGTTTGTGGGTGGTTCTGTCAAAATCATAGTTCGCCTTTGTAGAAATCATATTGCGCCATGCTCAAAATTGACATAAGTTTGACATATGCACCATTATTAAAATAAAAAAAGTAGAAAAAAGTTAAAAATCAGCTATTTAGTAAGTTAACCTTGTTGAGTTAATATATTATTTAGTCGTACATTTATATTCCATCAATATGGCAACACTGAGCTAGAAAGAAATCGATACACTTCCGATTATTTTCTATTATCTCAGTGCTTGCAATTATTCTTCTTTAACTTCTTTTTTGGTAATACGCACGTGAAAACGTGAACATGAATTCAACCTAAAAATAAAAGTATACACATAAAAATACCAGCATAAGTATTTGATGGCTTTTATTAACAAACCTGTATAAATTAGCCTTGCGTGCAACCTTTCGCGCACAACACACTCACACATTCGTGTTGCCAAATGTCAAATCGTGCTATGAGATAACACAGAAATCAAAATTCAACAGACTTGTATGCTGCACATAGGTAGATTTTCAAGTTTTATGCGGCCAAAATTGAATTTTGTGAAGTTGTTACAATTACAGAAAAAAGCATACCCATATATTGGAAATGGACTGGGGAACACTAATTCATCGCTTTTCTCCCGACCCCATCCACTGCACTTGCTTCCAGAAGGTCGAAACTTAGCATATCTAAAGTTAATTTTTTAGTTTTTTTTTTACATATTTTTAAGTGAATTTCAATGTGAATATTTATTATTTAAAGCATTTCATTTAAGTAATCGTGATGAATCCTAAAGCTTCAAGTAATTATTAACACTTTTCAATAATATCCTAGATTTCCAATACTTTAAGTTTATAGTTTTAAGACTTTAAAGTTGGGATATTTAAAAAAAACTCTTTTCGTGTTCAAAATTGATTTTGTTATGTTGCTTTGTCAGACTCAGTCAAATTAACCCTCGGACATGATATCTAGTACAATTAGTATTTTTCCGACAAAAAATTACGTCGCACAAAAACGGACTTCACTACTATATACAGGGTTTTTCATATGGACCTATAATAATTTTCTTTTTTGTGTTTTATATTCGATTTTAATGTTTATATTTCTAACGCATATCTTGGTTAAAGTAGGTGATGCTGAAAAGTAACCGAGATATTTATCACCGATTATTGTTAACTTTTTAGGCAGTATTTTTAGTATTTCCAATTTTTCAAAGTCAAGGATATACTTATTATAAAAAGGGGCTAAGAATTCTAAAGCTACATTTTTTAGAAGATTTTTAATCCAATTTTAGAAATTTCTACGATTTTTCGGATTTTCTCCATAAGCCTAGAAATCCTGCTTAAAGCGATTTTTATTGAAGAATTTTCTACATATTTAAACGAAAATAAGAAAATCAAATTTTCAACAGAATTCTTTGAAATAAATTTAAAAACTCTGGCGTATGATTTTTTTTGAGTCACTGTATATATTTTTCATTAAAATCGACTTTTAACGCAAATTATTAAAATTTTGCATTAAACAAGCAATTTGGAATAGATTTAGACAATAAAATACTTTTGGCCGCATAAAACTTGAAAATCTACCTATGTGTGCTGTGCCCTGTGCCGCTATGCGTTGAGTAATCGATTACAGGGAAAGCTCATTAAACAGATTTCGTATGTGACAGTTCTTATGTTGTGCCCTGCTGTGCTATGCAAGTATAACCGGACCTTTACTCTATTATTGTAAGTCAAATTAGTAAGCGGCTCGCCTGATCGAATGTGCAGTGTGTGATTTTACATTGCACATGGTGTGGGAAAATTTTAAATCGTTTCGTTTCGTTTCACACACGCAATGACAAATGGAGCTAAAAGGCGTGAATCCGCAAGGGACCAAAAGGCCAAACTTTTCTCAAACGAAAAACCCTTTGGTTTCTTAAGCAGATAAACCAATTAAAAGGCGAAATTGGTGAAGTCAGTTTACTTGTGGCTGACGACTCATGCTTGGCCATACGTTTGGAGCAATTACATAGGCTGCAGGGACAGTTCGAAGACATATAATCTTAGCTAGAAGAGGAGGATGCCAAAGAAATTGATGGCGGCGCGCATCTGGAATTTCTCGAATCATTTGTGGGTGTCAAATCTGCACTCACCAAGGTTCTCAACTCGCGTTAGACAACATTCGCACCATCCTCCACACGTCTACAATCAACAATGGACGGACGTGCAGCGCCAACTATTACGGTAGTCCCGAAATCCTGGTTGCCTACCCTGAAGTTGAAGGCGGTAACACTATTAAAACTTAGATTTGATAATAAGAGAGCTCAATCTCAGGCACACATTAAAGAAATGTTTAATTTGAAAATGGTGACGGAAGGTTCTGCAAATGACCTGCGGGAGCTTAGTGGGAAAAGTAGGTATATTAGAGTTTCGATTCATCTACATTTGTAACGCCGAAGATCACACAATTACTACATGTCCTTTGTTTTTGCGCTTCAAAGAAGGCAAAATATTACAGTTGTGCATAAACTGTCTAAAAAAGGGCATATAGTTAAAAACTGCAAATCAAGCAGCTGTAAAACCTGCTCATACTTTGCTTCATTTATAGCCCACCACTCAAGCTTCTTCTGAGGCTTCGTCTGTTTTAGTCGATTCCAAAACGTCCCTGGTTGCCGACTCCAAGCAGGGTTCTTCTCTTGGTCCTAAAGGTCTCGTTATGCTAGCCACCGATGTAGTAATGGTAAAGAATCGTCAGGGAAACTTTTGGGCAATTTACAAGCTGTTGTAAAGTATTGTAATGTTGTATACTGGTAAAGGTTTACAATAGGTGTATCAGTAGGGTTGATTTTTCTCATACAAATTTCAATACAACCAATACAACTGGGCAGCCTATATTTATTGGATGTGTTATTTGATTTAAGTTTTTTATTCTGACAGTTTGTTAAAAAAAATTTAAACAAAAATATGGAAGCGGCTGACGACATTCCGGTAAATATAATCGAATTAAGTAAATACAAATGTACGTACATATCTGTTTCATATTTTTATACCTTTCATGAGAATGAAATGGTATTATAACTTAGTGCCAAAAAATTTTTGTCGAAAGTACCAGAAGGAAGCGTGGGGGACCCACCAAAATATATACCGATATGATCAGAATCACGAGCTGAGTCGATTAAGCCATGTCCGTCTGTCCGTCCGTCCGTCTGTGTGAACGCAAACTAGTCCCTCAGTTTTTGAGATATCTGAATGAAATTCGGAATACAGGTATGTTGTTATATGCAGCTGATCATTTGTCGGAACCGGCCGAATCGGACCACTATAACATATAGAAAACAACCGATTATTCAGATATACATGAAATTTTTGGATGTAATTTGTGCATAACTTCCCCATTTAAACAGCTAAGGACATGAAACTTTGAAGTAGACGTGCCCATTTTGGCCCAAACAAGGTTACCGAAAATTGTCAAGATCGGACCACTATAACATATAGTTCCACAACATCCTATTATTCATATATACACATTTTGGTGTATAACTCCTACATTTTAACAGCTAACGGCCTGAAATTTTGAAGTATTTGTACTCATATGGACCCAAACGAGATTGCCGAAAATTGTCAAGATCGGACCACTATAACATATGGTTCCACAACATCCGATTATTCAGATATACACATTTTGGTATATAACTCCCCCATTTTAACAGCTAACGGCGTGAAATTTTCAAGTATTTGTACCCATATGGGCCCAAACAGGGTTACCGAAAATTGTCAAGATCGGACCACTATAACATATAGCTCCCTTACAACCGATTGTTCAGATATGGGCATTTTGGTGTATAACTTCTCCACTTTAACAGCTAACGGCGTGAAATTTTGAAGTATTTGTACCCATATGGGCCCAAACGGGATTACCGAAAATTGTTAAGATCGGACCACTATAACCTATAGCTCCCCTACAACCGATTGTTCAGATATGGACATTTTGGTGTATAACTTCTCCATTTTAACAGCTAACGGCGTGAAATTTTTAAGTATTTGTACCCATGTGGGCCCAAACGGGGTTACCGAAAATTGTCAAGATCGGACCATTATAACATATAGCTCCCATACAACCGATTGTTCAGATATGGACATTTTGGTGTATAACTCCTCCATATAAATAGCCAAGACACCATTTTTTCTAATAAATCTTTCCATAAATGAACCCACAGAATTAAAATTATAAATTAAACTTAATCCGGCTATGTACATACATAGGTAACTTTTCATTTCCCCACTCATGAAAGGTATGAAGTCTTCGGTACGGCCGAAGACAGCCGCGCTTTTACTTGTTCCTTTTTACTTCTTTACTTGTAGTGCAAGAAGAGACGCATACGCTCCAACCCACCCAACAAGGAGGTGGGATATGGCCGAGAAGATGCTGGTCGAACTCCTTTTGGAAAATCGAGAATTCGAGGTCTCCTAGGGTTTGTTGTGCATTGAGTTTTATAAAGCACCTAATTTCGTTTACGTTAGAAACCAACTGCCCAATTTTACAACAATCGTTTAACCGCGGAAAAATCATAAACGTGGAATGAAAGCAAGTGCGCGCAAAAGTGCGAAACATGCGAAGTGCATATGGTAGAGCAAAGGAATTTGAGCAATCGACAGGTGCAGGCAGTGTGGAGGGCGAGACGAAAAAAAAACAAATTACTTGCATCGCGTGTATCATATATCACCTAGGACTTGAATCCGCCGCTAATAAATCTAATAAACTGTTTTTCGCATAAAGCTGTTATGATTTCATTTTTTTCACTTTCGCCTGACATTTTTCTTATTAAAATTTTTTTAAACAACAAACTCTAAACAATAACGAAATACAACAAAACATATACGAGAGTCTGTTCACAGGTACTGCGTTCTTATGTACATTTTCCTTTACAACATACAACTTTACAATACCCAGTGAATTGCACATTTGTCTCTTGTAGAGCCCTAGTTGACTCTGCTTCGCAGATACATTGTATTACATCAGACATGGCTAATCAGTTGCAAATCAAAAATGCAAAGGCGACAACGTTAATTTCGGGAATCGGAACATCCGACATTTTATCTAGAGAATGCGTAACCATATGTATGCAGTCCACTGATGGATGTTATAACTTATAAGACATCGCTCTCAGCTGTTATTGTGCCGCCTTTCACCACAAACCAATCTGAAGTAAATTTCGCTGCTCTTGACTGGAAGATTGCGGCAAATATTCTCCTAGCAGATCCCTAATTTTTTTGTCCACAGAAGGTTGATCTTTTAATAGGCGTAAGCTTGTTCTTTAAGCTGCTAAGCGTAGGACAAATTTGTTTGAATTCGAACTTACCGATATTGCAGAAGACGAGATTAGGATGGATCGTTGCAGGCAGCGTCAATCATGCTCCTGTAAGAGCGCTATGTTGCGCTGTTACTTCAACCACGGCTTTAGACCGCTCTTTAAACGATTTAGTGAAAAGTTCCTGGGAAATAGAAAGTCACACTGAGGAAGTTATGAAGCGCACTAAAGAAGAGTTGTGAGGATCATTTCACTAGTACCTTTCGTCGGTTAAGCACAGGGGAATATGTAGTTAGGTTGCCAATTAAATCAGCACCCATGGAACTAGGCGACTCTTACTCTAATGCAGTTCATCGATTCAAGTCGCTTGAGAATCGATTTTTACGCGATTCTAGCTTAAAGGAGGAGTACGCTGCGTTCATCAAGGAGTATTTAGAACTCAAACATATGTCTTTGGTTGAAGAAGTTCCGGCTGGCGTTCACGTAAACTTCTTGCCGCATCATTGTGTATTGAGCACCACCACCAAACTTCGCTTAGTTTTCGACGCTTCCGCTCCGACTACTTCTTGATTTTCGTTGAACGACATTTTAATGTGTGGTCCCACCATACAACCCAAATTAACTGAGACTCTTTTGAGGTTTCGCTCCCACGAATTCGCCATAACAGCTGACATTTGCAAAATGTACAGATGTGTGAGAGTTCATGAAGCTGATAGTTTTCTGCAGTGTGTATTATGGCGAGAGGAGCCAGACCAGGAATTTCGAATATACAGGTTAGACACCGTAACCTATGGTCCGAAACCTACCGCATTTTTAGACATTTGATATCCCATTGGAGCTGAAACAGGAGAGATTTCTACGTAGACGACTTAGGTGGGGTGTCACAAAGCCATGGGACATAAAGCCATGATGGCTTTATGTCTCAATTCAAAGGGACGTAAGCCATAATTTTGATATGGCCTTAAGTCTCATATCAATTTTAGTGAAATGGGACGTAAAGCTATTATGGTTTTATGTCCCATTTGGTGTTTTGCGTTGAAAATGCTTTATTTCACTTAATATGCCATGTGACAGAGGTAACAACAAAAAAACACACCTAATATGAACATGGTTAAGAAAAAAATATTTTTTTATTTATTTCTTTATTTCATCAATGAATACAAATAGTGTTCTTATAGGCTACACGATAACAAATGTATGTATAAATATGTAACAGTGCAATTACTTAAATTAAGTTAAAAACCTTGGTATAAAGATGATTCAACTCAGACTTTATGCGATCTTTTGAAAAAGAAAAGTCGATCTAGATAAATTTAGATATTCTGTTAAGTTCTGCAAGCGCTCTAGCAAGAGGGGCATTACGAGCATACAGGGTTTTAAGACAACCAATATGAATGATATAATAAATGTTTGCCATTTAACTGTTTCTGTATGCAAGATAAAAATAGTTATTGCAAAATCTTCAGTGCCTCGAAATGGTGGTGCTGCTTCCATGCAAACTTTTTAGACTTTGTGCAAAATGCTACTCAAAAATTGTGTTGTAAAATCACGCTAATGTGAAATTTTCTATTTTCTGCTGTTCCTGTTGTTTGGCAACACTGAAAGAATCTTCCAATAACACATATGTATTTAAAAATGTAAAATATCTTACAAACATGTGTAAAATTTAGAAAAAATTAAATAAAACAGCATGCAAAAACTATATCTACATGTCTTATCCCGCGGCGTGGAAGGACAGCGCGGCGCGGCCATAGATATTACTGCGGAAAGAGAATTCTACCGCCTGAGGGTTATTTTTATAAGCGCGGCCGAAGGCCGCTTACGCTAAAGGGTGTACTACGTAGAAGGACATCACCGTGGCGGTAGCCACGGTTATGACACGACCGAACTTGGATGGCGTAGCCCAGGGTTATGTTTGTAGAGCGCGGCCGAAAGCCGCCAATGCAGAAAGGTGTTCCACGAAAAAGTACTGTGGATCGGTCCATAGATACTATTCAAGAAAGAGAATTCGGCCGGCTGAGGGTTATTTTTGTAGAGCGCGGCCGTAGGCCGCCAATGCAGAAAGGTGTTTCACGCAAACGCACTTTGTATGGGTCCATAGATTCTACTCTAGAAGGAGAACTCTGTGGTCTTTTCCAACAAGTTATACACCAAATTAAAGATATTTTAAAGCTCTTTCTGACAATGATACATTTAATTATGTTTTTTAAATTTTTTTTTTCAAAATTTGTATAAAACTTTATATAAATATGGGTACCAAATGAAAGACCGTTTAATTACCTTTACACCGTTATAAAGTTTTTTTCAGAGATGTAGAATAATTATTATTTCATTTTGAAATTATAAAAAAGTCTTTCAAATTTTCTTCATAATCGTAAAAGTCTTTTGTTAATATTTTTTTCCTGATGAAAATGATAAAACTCTTCTATAATTATTATTCAGAAACTTATATTTTAAAAATCTTTCCATAATAGTTATTTCAAATATATTTTTTTTAAGTCTTCAAAGACTTTTATATTGAGACAATTTTGAAAAAAGTCTTTGCGTAATTATTATCAGTAACAAATTGTTTTTTATATCTTCAAAGACGCAAAAGTTTGTTCTACTCAAAAGTACTGTGGATCGGTCCATAGAGGGTTATTTTTTTAAAGCATGGCCAGGGCCGGGTGCATTAAATTGAAATCTCTTCTGCGGGGCAGCAGACGCGAAGACATACTGCGGTGGAAAACAGTATGGACATGGGTACAAAGAAAGGCAATTGTTAGTGTGATAATTATTACAATGAAATCCTATTTATTAGATAGTAACAGCGAACCCCAGCGGGTTAGGGGGTCTAGAATATACCCGTTGTAAGGAATGCCTGTCGTAAGACGCGACTAAAATCCACCGGCCTAGAAGGTTGATTATGGCCAGAAAAAATCGTTCGCACGACAGTCGGGCTAGTGTCAGAAGGGACTAGTACCCGAGCGTGCCGGATTTATCCGACAAAGGACTGTCACATCCCCTACACTCCCCAAAACCTTCGGGGAGTGTCTTGGTGGCTACAACAACAACAACATGAAGTTAATTGTATTGCAGATACATACATATGTGCATATATCTCCACTGTTTTCAGGCAGAATTGTAACTCCATTAGCATTTATGTAGAACAAACAGTGCCGATTTATTGTAAAAGAGAGTTCCGGATGCATTTCCGAACTTCAAAAAACCTTTTTGCGAGCCTATGCGAACGATTTTTTAGATTGAGGAGGTTATCGCGAGGTGACAAAAGACTGACCAAAACGAAACCCAAAACGAATCAAAAGAAATTAAATAAGAAAAAAACTATGTTTTATTTTATTATTTTTATGTTATATGTACATATATACATAATTAACAGCAATAATTTCCACCAATTTTATTATCATTTTAATTTTAATCCTTTGAATTTGGGGCTTGTGAATGTAAATAAAAATCAGCTGCTTGCCAAAGCTGTTGAACTCTGCAAATATTGTGTTCGTTTACCTCTTACGATATTTTTCTCTTGTGAGAGGATAGGTGACATTTTTCTCCAACACCTGGCTGTTGGAGGCTGCTGAGTAAACGCTGTTGGAGAAAGTACGCGAACAAAGCTATTCATCACACATAAATCTCAGATAGGCACAGTTCACTAAACCTTGCAAGCAATATTCGTCTATGCCTGCACATGCTATTGTTTTATGGTAATTTCTCCCACACACACCTTGACAACGTATACCGCTTTCCCCTCTAATGCCTTTTCGGCATCTATGACATTCGTCCATTATTTCCCCTCACTTCAATTCCGTTAAAGTTGATTTGTTTATATGTATCTATTTTTCACCTTAACGAGTAGCAACCAATGTACTATGTATGTACATATGTATGTATATTTTTCAGCTGAAAAGATTTTTCTTTTTTGTTAGATAATATCTATTTTCTTAAACTTTGTTCACAATTAATTTGCGTCCTTTCGCTTATCTGTGTATTTAAATCATTTAAATGGTTTTAACTCAATGTAAGTTGCAATTATCACCGGTTGATTACAGCGCAAACCGAAACACGTCTTCTCGCTCTATCTATTCTTCGTTCGTCATATCGTCATAGTCCTTTGTCCATCCCCAAAAATAGTGAATTTCTGATCGCGACTTCTAGGCACAATATTATTTGTTTCTAGGCGCGCGTTTTTTTAAAATTAACTCAAAAAGGTTTAGTCCTTACGAGTGATTTCGCTTTTTAGCAAATTTTTTCACTCATAAGTCCCAAAACCTAAACTGGCAGGATCGCCATCTAATAAAATGAATAACTTGCTAGTTTCGTGTGTACAATAGCATTGATATTCTTTATTTACTTTCACTTTCTTTTATACAAAAATTCTTACACTAACTTACACTAATACTTATGAATTACAAAATGAGTGTTCAACATATGCTGTATCAGCATATGTGAATCATAAATATTTCCTCGGTGCACATTAACAAACTGACGCTGTCGCTCAGTTGGTCATTGTGACTGCTCGGGCAATGCACTTGACAAAATGCAACAAATGTAACTGGAGACGCCATGTGTGGCGGTGTGTATATTTGATGTTAAACTCCCGCTGGGGTTTAACGGAATTTATTTGGGTCAGTTGTTTTGGCAACATGTGCGGTTTACATGTACACATAAATTATGTGTACGTGACAACGACTGTAAAAGCCCGTCTCCACATAACTTGTTTCACCAAAGAAACATGTAGCAAAACACCTCGCTAAATAACCCGTCTCCACGTGGCTGATCGTGATTCAGTTAAACATTTCTCTTTCTTGCTCTTCTTAAATGTTTGTATGGTTGCTTATTTTTGCGTCTTTGTTTTGGTCTGGGTGAGATTTCGATAGATTTTCGATACAAAATTAGAGAAGACATCGATAACATCGAGGTTGGCAAGATGATTCAGAATGAAACAGTGTTGCAATCTTCACTCGCTCTCAGAAATTTTGTATGGGAATTGGCGTGTTTCGGCACTGGTTTCAGTGTCGAAACAAGATTGAGAGAGAAAATGGAGAAAAAAAGAGCGAAACACGTTATGTGGAGACATGGTATAAGGGCGGTGTACTTATGTAATGCTACAACACAACCAAGCAAAAATTGGTTCGGCGTGAGTGGCTCATCATCTTCGTGGGACACCGGTAAGTCTGTCAAGGGACGCGAGTTTATAATATTCTCTGCCTCTATAAGTACGCTTTGCAATGTTGCCACTCGAGGTGCTACCTCACGCAAGGTTTGATTCAGTAATGACTTTACGATTCGTATCAACCTCTCCCAGCATCCACCTGCACTGGGATTGGCTGGACAGTTGAATAACCATTCAATGTGTCGCTTTGCTGCCTCTGACTGGATTCGATCGACGTCAAGTAAATATGCCGAATTTTTTAACTCTTTTTGAGTGCCAATAAAATTCGTTCCATTATCGCTTCTAATTCGTACCGGGGTGCCACGGCGATTGATGAAATTTCTCAAACATAAAATGAACGCATCCGTCGACAAATCTTCCGCTAGTTCAATATGTGCTGCTCTTATAGTCAAGCATGTAAAAATTACACCCCACCTTTTCTCTCTCCTACGGCCAACTGCGACATTAAGGGGTCCAAATAGGTCTACTCCAGTGTAAGAAAAAGGTCTCACATATGGGGTGACACGATCAGCGGGTAGTTGTCCCATCCTAGGTGCGATGGGGTGCGTTTTTCTTATTTTGCATATAATACAATTGATTGTGATATAGTAAACAAAGAATGTATTATCAAATGGTAAAAAAAAAATAAGTTGAATTTGCGTATTCGTGTGGGTGTAATAAGCAAGCAAAAAATGAAAACGTTTTTTGTGAATAACTTTTCATTGAAATAAAAAAGTTAAGCTCCGCCTTCTGATTGGTGTTCCTGAGATCGAAACGCGTCCATTAATACCCCGATTGTTAAAAATTAAAGAATTTTAGCCTTTGCACTATAAACTAATTACCCTTGTTTCAAAATACTTTTATTTTGGTGCTCAATTTTAGCCGTTGCACCATAAACTAATTACCCTTTTTTCAAGATACCTTTATTTTGGTGCTTAACTGGTTGAAAAGAACTTTCTCTTTCTGGGGTAATATCTATGTACCCATCCACAGTAAACCTGCGTGGAACACCTTTCTGCGTTGGCGGCCTTCGGCCGAGCTTTAAAAAAATAACCCTCAGTCGGCAGAATTCTCTTTCTGGGGTAGAATCTATGGACCGGTCAGCAGCAGACCTGGGCATCCTGAATTACATTTTTTTCAATTACAATTACAAGTAATTGTAATGGAATCACACCAATTACATTCTTTGGTTTGAGAAAATTTAGTTATACAATTTGTTTTTGTTTCTATTCTTGTTCTTTTTGTTATTGTTATTGTTTTTATTTTTGTTTTTGTTTTTGATTTTCTTTTCGCTTTTGCTTTTCTTTTGATTTTGTTTTTGCTTTTGTTTTTGTTTTTACTTTTGCTTTTTTCCTTGTTGAAATATTGAAATTATAAGACGATTGGGAAGGTATATTTTGATGTTGTTTTATTTAATAAAATGTTGATCAACTTAACACAAATTAATTGCGTGTTTCACACTTGTATTTCGTCTGGCACATCTGCACTGTACCAATTTTTCTTCCCAATGACAAAATGATTAGCGAATATCACCGGCTAACGTCCACTGCGTTGGGAAGATCAGGTAAACAGTGATGCTGACTCCCTAGGTATTCCCAAATGGCGCCATGCTGCACGAAACAGAAATAGCTGGCGCGCTTAATTAGACTCAGCCAAAATCGTCTAGACGGTTACGTGCTAATTAAAGTAAGTAAAGGTATCAAATGAAGGGTTTTGAACAGGGATTTTACATAGAAATTAATTCATAATGATTCCTAGGTCGGTCCCAAGATGTGAGTCAATACGTGGACCCGGATAACATCGGGATATTTCTCAGGTATATTGGTATCAAATTAAACGTTTTGAGCAGGATTGTTATATGGAGCCGTACCCATTATGATTCCCAGATATGGGTCAAAACGTGGACCCGGATGACCACGGAATATTTCTCAGGGATATTGATATCAAATGAAAAGTTATGAGCATGACTTACATAGAAATAAAAAAATTATCATTCATATGTCGGGTGCCAAAATGTGGGTCAAATCGTGGACAGATGACCACGGAATATTTCCCAGCGATATTGGTATCAAATAGGTCAAGTCCCAAGATGTGGGCCAATACGTGGCCCCGGATGACCTCGGAATGCTGCTGAGCAATACTGGTATAAAATGACTGATATAAACAACGTTGGTATCAAATGAAAAGTGGAATGCAAGGCTATATTATGCTAAACCCGGTTCCCTAGGGAAAGGAAAAGGGTAATGGGAAAGGCAAAGGGACGGAAAAGTAGAGGGAGAATCTAACGAAATTGGAACGAAGAGGATGGGAAGAGAGGCAGTAAGACAGGAAATGAGAGAAGGTATAAGAGGCGGAATGAAAGGGAGAAAGACAGAAAAGGAGAGCGGTAGAGAAAGGGAAAGGGAAGCGGAAATGTGACGGGAAAGCAAAAACAAAATGGGATCGAAAATGAAAGGAACGGGAAAGATAAATGGAAACGGAATAATAGACGGTAAGGGAGTGGGAGACTAATACGAAGAAAAACGGGATAAGGACATTTTTTCCTTCACTTTTTTGAAACTAATCTGAGTTTTGTTTTTAATAATAATATAATACAATGGCGCTATTATAACTCTGACGAGTTTTATGGCCGAGCTTCTCTCCCAGTTCTAGGTGTGCTCCTTCTGTTTTTCCTACTAATTGGGTGGACCTACAGTTTTATGCCGGCTCCGAACGGCGAATGCATTTTTTGTGAGAAGCTTTTTCATGACAGAAATACACTCGGAGGGTATGCCGCCCACTGCCGAGAGGTGACCGCTGCTCTTAAAAACCCCAATAATTGGATTTTTACTAATTAGAAAAATTTGTTTGGTGTTTGCTCGGACCGTGGTTTGAACCCGAGACCTCTGGCATAGCAGGCGAGCACTCTACCCACTGCACCACAGCGGCCACACTTTTGTGTTTACATGGCCGTTTTAATTCTAATAATTATTTTATGTGAATTTTATATGAGCTATTGGCCAGTTTATAATTAAGAAAAATTTAAAAATTTTTTTTGGTAGAAGTTATGGATCCTTTTTTAGAGACCACCACATCCCCTCATCAGACTTCTTCCAGCGGCCTCAACCGAGAATCGAACTTCGGTCGTTTCGATTGGTAGTCCAATGTCTATCCCATTGAGCTACCACCGCCGCACAATGGGTGATTGCGGCCAAAAATAAATTCAAAATTAAAGTATGAGTAAAACAATTTTTTTAAATAGAGATCGACAGATGCATCAAATTGTAATAAAAAAGCTTATATAAAAATTTTTGAGTCTCTTTTCGTTTAGCCGTACAGGGTGCCCAAAGTTGAGCAAAAATAGGTTCTTTTTTTTCTCAATGAACACACCTCATACAAAATGCTCTAGCTCATTTAATTGTTAACATACGAACTCGAGTGATACATCATTACATAGATAATGATTTTCTCTTTCAGAAATTATAACGTAGTTGCAAATACCGTTCACTATTGAATTTATATGAATTTTCAAATATTGACAAAAAATGTCGATAAGAAAAAAATTTTGCTCGACTTTGAATAAAAAAATTAAAAAAACAAAAAATATGACCTCAAATTTTTTTTATGCTTTGAAATAATATATTCTTAATCAAACTACATTTTCATTTTAAAAATCCACTTGCTCCATTTGCTTTTATAATTTTTTTCCCATTGGCCTAAAACTGCGTTTTTGTAAACGCATTAATTATGTTAGTTTTGATATTATGAAAAACGTTTATATTTAGGCGAATAATTGAATTTTTCTTTATCGTCTTGCAGTAAATGGTGCATACTTTCAAATTATAAGGTAATCTTTTTTGTCAGCGTTAATTCATATCTTTGACAGCTTTTTTCTTTTATAATATAAAAAAAAAATGTGTAAAAATTGTGAAATTTTAAAATGAAATTAAAAAAAAAAAAACAAAAAATATGACCTCCTCAATTTTTTAATATTTCATAGTCCTAAATGTCTTTTATAAACAGGAGAAAAAATCGTAAAAATTCGTTTGCTCCATTTTGTTTTATGAACATTTTTATGGAAGGTGTTTTTTGAGTTTTCGTACATTTCTCCCATACAAAATGCCCAGAAGTATGCTTCAAAAAGTTTAAATATTTTTGTATGGGGAATATTTGTCAAAATGGTGAAACTTAAATATCGATTTTTCCAATTCTAATTAAGATATTCGAAGAAACTAAACGCTGTTTTCAAGGGTAATGATTGTGCTTTGAACTGGTTTAATCGAATTTGAGTGCAAAGTAATTACATAAAAGATATTAAGCAGGGAATAGAGCCAAAAAAAACGTGTTTTTTGCCTATTTGAACATGAAAATCTCAGAAACTAGAACCAATTTGGAAAATCTGACTCCAGATTCAGGTTTAGCACACTGAAATCCTTTTGAAAAGTGTAATTTCATTTCTGGTATAAAATTTTTTTGAAATGCGATTTTTTTGTATGAAAGTTTTATGATAAATGCTTATAACATACTTAAAAGTGCATATATTTTTAATTTAAAAATGATTACTGCATTTGATTTATATTTCAAAAATGTATACACTAATCAAAATGGAGCATTTTAGCTATAATAGTTAGGAAAATGCTGAAATTTCAAAAACACCGTTATATGGGAGGTGGGCGTATTTGTGGGTGGATTTTGTTCAAATTTTTACAGTTTACTAATTTCAACCAAAAAAGCTTAAGTTCCGAGTTTCAAGATTCTAGCTTAATTATTACTATTTTTGGCCGCGTTTGTATGGAGGTGCCCCCTCTGTGCGCCGTCAGCTTGTTTCGCTTAATTCTCAATTTTCCTTATATTAAAATCCACATACCAACAACAGTAGCTTAATGACACTCTGTCTTTGCTACCTAGTATGTTGGTGAGATTGTGTTTGTACAAAGTTCTAAACCTATTAACAAGCAAAGCCTTTGTACATGCAATTCTTGCCATTGTTTCAGATTTTTGTTTTTTCGGCAGGCTCTCCGATTTACATATTTACATTTGTTTTTACATGGCCGTTTTAATTCTAATAATTATTTTATGTGAATTTTATATGAGCTATTGGCCATTTTATAACTAAGAAAAATTGAAAAAGTTTTTTTTTTTGGTAGAAGTTATGGATCCATTTCGGAGACCACCACATCCCCTCATCAGACTTCTTCCAGCGGCCTCAACCGAGAATCGAACTTAAGTCGTTTCGATTGGTAGTCCAATGTCTATCCCATTGAGGTACCACCGCCGTCAGCTTTGTTTCGCTTAATTCTGTTATCCATAACTTCTATCAAAAAATTTTTTTCAATTTTTCTTAATTATAAACTGGCCAATAGCTCATATAAAATTCACATAAAATAATCTGACTTTTGTTGAGGTAGGCAGCACGAGGAAAGTTCGGTATATAGATACTTCCAACTTATTTTAAAGCGTGTCGTTTTTCGCTTCTAATGCTTTTAGTAGGAAGTGGGCCAAAGCAAAGCTTGGCCGGGTACAGCTAGTTTTTTATAAGCGCGGCCGAAGGCCGCCAACACAGAAAAGTTTTCTGCTCAAAAGCACTGTGGACCGGGCCATACATGTTACTCAGGAAAGATAATTCTGCCGGCTGAGGGTTATTTTTTATTTTTGATTATTGATGTGTAAAATTCGAGCTTCCATAAGTTGGGCGATACTATTTTAGCTATTTTATAATGCTATATTAGACATTTTTCCAAATTTTACATGATTAAAATTCGATATTTTTTGCTTCGACATTTTATCATTCGACATCTTTTTTTTGACATTTTCGGTTTCGACATTTTTTTTCGGTATTTTTTTCGGCATATTTAGATTCGACATTAAAATTTTCGACAAATGGTACCAGACCCTTTTCAATTCGGTCTTTTAAGATTCGAAATTTTTTTTCAACTTATCGTACGGATCCCAACTCCAAGGCGTGGTCCAGTTATTGAAATATATGGCAAAGTCTCAGAAATCGAAATTTTCGAGTTAAATCCCTATAGAATAAAACATTTCCACTTACCCCAACAATTAAAAATTGAATTAAAAATAAAAATTTCGTGCTAAGCACTAAAAACTCTTTCAAGTAAAATTGTTAACGTTGTTTGGTATATACATAAAAATAAATACCAACAACAATGTTCATTGCGAACTGCCTACAACAAAAATTCAGCACGTTTGTGGAGAATATATGCAAAAGCATATACACACTAACGTTAATGTTGAAAATGAAAAAGGCAAAAGTGGGGAAAATCCAACAGCTTGCACAGGGTCTCAATGGCCGAGTGTGTTTATCCGTTGGGTCATTGCGGCTGAAGTTGGAATGGACTCGGGTTCAATCCCCGGTGCATCCACTTCCGAAAAGAGTGCTGATGATCGAAAATGGTTTTTCGTGAAATAGCTATACACTCAACCTTCGCTGTAAATAGTTGTTGCATTTTTTTCCACTTACCCCAACAATTAAAAATTGAATTAAAAATAAAAATTTCGTGCTAAGCACTAAAAACTCTTTCAAGTAAAATTGTTAACGTTGTTTGGTATATACATAAAAATAAATACCAACAACAATGTTCATTGCGAACTGCCTACAACAAAAATTCAGCACGTTTGTGGAGAATATATGCAAAAGCATATACACACTAACGTTAATGTTGAAAATGAAAAAGGCAAAAGTGGGGAAAATCCAACAGCTTGCACAGGGTTTCAATGGCCGAGTGTGTTTATCCGTTGGGTCATTGCGGCTGAAGTTGGAATGGACTCGGGTTCAATCCCCGGTGCATCCACTTCCGAAAAGAGTGCTGATGATCGAAAATGGTTTTTCGTGAAATAGCTATACACTCAACCTTCGCTGTAAATAGTTGTTGAATTTTTTTCCACTTACCCCAACAATTAAAAATTGAATTAAAAATAAAAATTTCGTGCTAAGCACTAAAAACTCTTTCAAGTAAAATTGTTAACGTTGTTTGGTATATACATAAAAATAAATACCAACAACAATGTTCATTGCGAACTGCCTACAACAAAAATTCAGCACGTTTGTGGAGAATATATGCAAAAGCATATACACACTAACGTTAATGTTGAAAATGAAAAAGGCAAAAGTGGGGAAAATCCAACAGCTTGCACAGGGTCTCAATGGCCGAGTGTGTTTATCCGTTGGGTCATTGCGGCTGAAGTTGGAATGGACTCGGGTTCAATCCCCGGTGCATCCACTTCCGAAAAGAGTGCTGATGATCGAAAATGGTTTTTCGTGAAATAGCTATACACTCAACCTTCGCTGTAAATAGTTGTTGAATTTTTTTCCACTTACCCCAACAATTAAAAATTGAATTAAAAATAAAAATTTCGTGCTAAGCACTAAAAACTCTTTCAAGTAAAATTGTTAACGTTGTTTGGTATATACATAAAAATAAATACCAACAACAATGTTCATTGCGAACTGCCTACAACAAAAATTCAGCACGTTTGTGGAGAATATATGCAAAAGCATATACACACTAACGTTAATGTTGAAAATGAAAAAGGCAAAAGTGGGGAAAATCCAACAGCTTGCACAGGGTCTCAATGGCCGAGTGTGTTTATCCGTTGGGTCATTGCGGCTGAAGTTGGAATGGACTCGGGTTCAATCCCCGGTGCATCCACTTCCGAAAAGAGTGCTGATGATCGAAAATGGTTTTTCGTGAAATAGCTATACACTCAACCTTCGCTGTAAATAGTTGTTGAATTTTTTTCCACTTACCCCAACAATTAAAAATTGAATTAAAAATAAAAATTTCGTGCTAAGCACTAAAAACTCTTTCAAAACATGCGATATCAGACTCAAATATAACGAATGTACTTGCTACATTATTAAACAATATAACAAAAATTGCAAAAAATTAGCTAAACAACAACGTCTCAAATACCTTATGGAATGCCAAAACTTTGGCATAACTCCAATAGACCTATTATAATAATATAATACAATGGCGCTATTATAACTCTGACGAGTTTTATGGCCGAGCTTCTCTCCCAAGTCGAGGTGTGCTCCTTTTGGTTTTCCTACTAATTGGTTGGACCTACAGTTTTATGCCGGCTTCGAACGGCGAATGCATTTTTTGTGAGAAGCTTTTTAATGGCAGAAATACACTCGGAGGGTATGCCGCCCACTGCCGAGAGGTGACCGCTGCTCTTAAAAAACCCAATAATTAGATTTTTACTAATTACAAAATTTTTTTTGGTGTTTGCTGGGACTGGGGTTTGAACCCGAGACCTCTGGCATAGCAGGCGAGCACAGCGGCTTATAATTTTATAAGACTGAACTTAAGGGCATGGCCCAGTTATTGAAATATATGGCAAAATCTCAGAAATCGAAAATTTCTAGTTAAAACCCTATAGAATAAAACGTGCGATATCAGACTCAAATATAACGAATGTACTTGCTGCATTATTAAACAATATAACAAAAATCACAATAAATTAGCCAAACAACAACGTCTTAAATGGCTTCTGGAATGCAAAAACTTTGGAATAACTCCAATACACCTATTAGGTAAAACAAATCACATAAAACATGGATTCAAGTTAGATATCACAAGAACTACAAACAATAGAAGAAAGCATTATTATGTATGTTAGTGTTGACCAGAGTTATATGCAAATCATTTGCACAACCAGTATTACGCCCATCTACTCTAAGAAACGCCGTTATTGCTCAGTATACATATATTTACTCTTATTTGCCATTTATATTTTTCTGTATCATATTCAGCCTTGGGCACCACTACACTCAAGCCATTACTAAAAAATGAGTGTGTGTTGGTGCGCCTACTGTAGGATAAACCCTGTAAAAAAGTGTGCGACGAGTCTCTAAAAAGATTTGTCCGGGAGCGCTCTCTTTCGGGTACAATTAGTCTACAATTGTTCCCAATTGTACCCGAACGGGTACATATGTATACTAATTGTAGACGAATTGTACCCGAAAGGGTATCAAACGGGTACAATTAGTCGCACAAATGGATGTGTCGCATTTGCTACCTGTTCGGGTACAAAACGGGTACAATTGTGCGCTTTTGCTACCCGTTCGGGTACAAACTGGGTACAATTAGTCTCTTCATAGGACATGCTCAAACAAAAGAGAACACTTCAACCCATATAAAGAGATACAAATGGGTAGTAATCGCATGCTCCCTTGCGAGTTGTCCCGGATGTATCCCGGAGTGATCGCATTTTTTGCAGGGAAGTGAAAAATTACTAAAAATAATCAGTCTGCATGCAGATGTTGAGCGAGCAGGGTCATGCGCGCACGCTTCGCGAAATTATGAAACAACGTACGTATACACATACATATATACATACATATGCTTGTTGTTTGGCATCTGCAAATAGAATAAAAGAATTTCAAGCGACGATCACCTAGCGACCACTTGCTTTCACGCCAGTCGAAGGCAAACTGATTATTTTTCCTAAGCGACGATCGCCAAGTCCCATCGTAAGCGCTCGTTTTACGCTCTTTATTTGTCTGTAGTAGTGACAATCGGGGTGTATACGTACACGGGCGCTTACTCTCATTTAGCAGGTGCTAAGGTTTTGCCCAAGGCTGATCATATTCTTTGCCTTCATTACATTGTTTTCTCACAATTATCTATTGGAAATATTTGCTCTACTCTCTTATGTATTGTATACATATGTACTCACACAAGCACCATAGCTGTGAAAATTAAATCATTCGATCGTTCGTTCTAGCATAAAGCGCATGCCAAAATTATTGCGGAATTTGTAGATTTTAATATAATCTTCCCCGAACATTGGTGACCCCGACGTGATTCTCTTGATATCACGTACCTACAAAGTATTGGATTAAGTCCCGGGTATACTTGCATAGCATAGCAAAGCAGGGTAGCGCGTAACATATAGCGCATAGAGCTGATTATACTTCGCACAGCCATGCAACCATGGTTCAATAATAAAGGGTTTCGCATCCTGACATTCGTACATACATACATACACACTCCATGTAAATTGTTTGTGGGTGGTTCTGTCAAAATCATAGTTCGCCTTTGTAGAAATCATATTGCGCCATGCTCAAAATTGACATAAGTTTGACATATGCACCATTATTAAAATAAAAAAAGTAGAAAAAAGTTAAAAATCAGCTATTTAGTAAGTTAACCTTGTTGAGTTAATATATTATTTAGTCGTACATTTATATTCCATCAATATGGCAACACTGAGCTAGAAAGAAATCGATACACTTCCGATTATTTTCTATTATCTCAGTGCTTGCAATTATTCTTCTTTAACTTCTTTTTTGGTAATACGCACGTGAAAACGTGAACATGAATTCAACCTAAAAATAAAAGTATACACATAAAAATACCAGCATAAGTATTTGATGGCTTTTATTAACAAACCTGTATAAATTAGCCTTGCCTGCAACCTTTCGCGCACAACACACTCACACATTCGTGTTGCCAAATGTCAAATCGTGCTATGAGATAACACAGAAATCAAAATTCAACAGACTTGTATGCTGCACATAGGTAGATTTTCAAGTTTTATGCGGCCAAAATTGAATTTTGTGAAGTTGTTACAATTACAGAAAAAAGCATACCCATATATTGGAAATGGACTGGGGAACACTAATTCATCGCTTTTCTCCCGACCCCATCCACTGCACTTGCTTCCAGAAGGTCGAAACTTAGCATATCTAAAGTTAATTTTTTAGTTTTTTTTTTTACATATTTTTAAGTGAATTTCAATGTGAATATTTATTATTTAAAGCATTTCATTTAAGTAATCGTGATGAATCCTAAAGCTTCAAGTAATTATTAACACTTTTCAATAATATCCTAGATTTCCAATACTTTAAGTTTATAGTTTTAAGACTTTAAAGTTGGGATATTTAAAAAAAACTCTTTTCGTGTTCAAAATTGATTTTGTTATGTTGCTTTGTCAGACTCAGTCAAATTAACCCTCGGACATGATATCTAGTACAATTAGTATTTTTCCGACAAAAAATTACGTCGCACAAAAACGGACTTCACTACTATATACAGGGTTTTTCATATGGACCTATAATAATTTTCTTTTTTGTGTTTTATATTCGATTTTAATGTTTATATTTCTAACGCATATCTTGGTTAAAGTAGGTGATGCTGAAAAGTAACCGAGATATTTATCACCGATTATTGTTAACTTTTTAGGCAGTATTTTTAGTATTTCCAATTTTTCAAAGTCAAGGATATACTTATTATAAAAAGGGGCTAAGAATTCTAAAGCTACATTTTTTAGAAGATTTTTAATCCAATTTTAGAAATTTCTACGATTTTTCGGATTTTCTCCATAAGCCTAGAAATCCTGCTTAAAGCGATTTTTATTGAAGAATTTTCTACATATTTAAACGAAAATAAGAAAATCAAATTTTCAACAGAATTCTTTGAAATAAATTTAAAAACTCTGGCGTATGATTTTTTTTGAGTCACTGTATATATTTTTCATTAAAATCGACTTTTAACGCAAATTATTAAAATTTTGCATTAAACAAGCAATTTGGAATAGATTTAGACAATAAAATACTTTTGGCCGCATAAAACTTGAAAATCTACCTATGTGTGCTGTGCCCTGTGCCGCTATGCGTTGAGTAATCGATTACAGGGAAAGCTCATTAAACAGATTTCGTATGTGACAGTTCTTATGTTGTGCCCTGCTGTGCTATGCAAGTATAACCGGACCTTTACTCTATTATTGTAAGTCAAATTAGTAAGCGGCTCGCCTGATCGAATGTGCAGTGTGTGATTTTACATTGCACATGGTGTGGGAAAATTTTAAATCGTTTCGTTTCGTTTCACACACGCAATGACAAATGGAGCTAAAAGGCGTGAATCCGCAAGGGACCAAAAGGCCAAACTTTTCTCAAACGAAAAACCCTTTGGTTTCTTAAGCAGATAAACCAATTAAAAGGCGAAATTGGTGAAGTCAGTTTACTTGTGGCTGACGACTCATGCTTGGCCATACGTTTGGAGCAATTACATAGGCTGCAGGGACAGTTCGAAGACATATAATCTTAGCTAGAAGAGGAGGATGCCAAAGAAATTGATGGCGGCGCGCATCTGGAATTTCTCGAATCATTTGTGGGTGTCAAATCTGCACTCACCAAGGTTCTCAACTCGCGTTAGACAACATTCGCACCATCCTCCACACGTCTACAATCAACAATGGACGGACGTGCAGCGCCAACTATTACGGTAGTCCCGAAATCCTGGTTGCCTACCCTGAAGTTGAAGGCGGTAACACTATTAAAACTTAGATTTGATAATAAGAGAGCTCAATCTCAGGCACACATTAAAGAAATGTTTAATTTGAAAATGGTGACGGAAGGTTCTGCAAATGACCTGCGGGAGCTTAGTGGGAAAAGTAGGTATATTAGAGTTTCGATTCATCTACATTTGTAACGCCGAAGATCACACAATTACTACATGTCCTTTGTTTTTGCGCTTCAAAGAAGGCAAAATATTACAGTTGTGCATAAACTGTCTAAAAAAGGGCATATAGTTAAAAACTGCAAATCAAGCAGCTGTAAAACCTGCTCATACTTTGCTTCATTTATAGCCCACCACTCAAGCTTCTTCTGAGGCTTCGTCTGTTTTAGTCGATTCCAAAACGTCCCTGGTTGCCGACTCCAAGCAGGGTTCTTCTCTTGGTCCTAAAGGTCTCGTTATGCTAGCCACCGATGTAGTAATGGTAAAGAATCGTCAGGGAAACTTTTGGGCAATTTACAAGCTGTTGTAAAGTATTGTAATGTTGTATACTGGTAAAGGTTTACAATAGGTGTATCAGTAGGGTTGATTTTTCTCATACAAATTTCAATACAACCAATACAACTGGGCAGCCTATATTTATTGGATGTGTTATTTGATTTAAGTTTTTTATTCTGACAGTTTGTTAAAAAAAATTTAAACAAAAATATGGAAGCGGCTGACGACATTCCGGTAAATATAATCGAATTAAGTAAATACAAATGTACGTACATATCTGTTTCATATTTTTATACCTTTCATGAGAATGAAATGGTATTATAACTTAGTGCCAAAAAATTTTTGTCGAAAGTACCAGAAGGAAGCGTGGGGGACCCACCAAAATATATACCGATATGATCAGAATCACGAGCTGAGTCGATTAAGCCATGTCCGTCTGTCCGTCCGTCCGTCTGTGTGAACGCAAACTAGTCCCTCAGTTTTTGAGATATCTGAATGAAATTCGGAATACAGGTATGTTGTTATATGCAGCTGATCATTTGTCGGAACCGGCCGAATCGGACCACTATAACATATAGAAAACAACCGATTATTCAGATATACATGAAATTTTTGGATGTAATTTGTGCATAACTTCCCCATTTAAACAGCTAAGGACATGAAACTTTGAAGTAGACGTGCCCATTTTGGCCCAAACAAGGTTACCGAAAATTGTCAAGATCGGACCACTATAACATATAGTTCCACAACATCCTATTATTCAGATATACACATTTTGGTGTATAACTCCTACATTTTAACAGCTAACGGCCTGAAATTTTGAAGTATTTGTACTCATATGGACCCAAACGAGATTGCCGAAAATTGTCAAGATCGGACCACTATAACATATGGTTCCACAACATCCGATTATTCAGATATACACATTTTGGTGTATAACTCCCCCATTTTAACAGCTAACGGCGTGAAATTTTCAAGTATTTGTACCCATATGGGCCCAAACAGGGTTACCGAAAATTGTCAAGATCGGACCACTATAACACATAGCTCCCTTACAACCGATTGTTCAGATATGGGCATTTTGGTGTATAACTTCTCCACTTTAACAGCTAACGGCGTGAAATTTTGAAGTATTTGTACCCATATGGGCCCAAACGGGATTACCGAAAATTGTTAAGATCGGACCACTATAACCTATAGCTCCCCTACAACCGATTGTTCAGATATGGACATTTTGGTGTATAACTTCTCCATTTTAACAGCTAACGGCGTGAAATTTTTAAGTATTTGTACCCATGTGGGCCCAAACGGGGTTACCGAAAATTGTCAAGATCGGACCATTATAACATATAGCTCCCATACAACCGATTGTTCAGATATGGACATTTTGGTGTATAACTCCTCCATATAAATAGCCAAGACACCATTTTTTCTAATAAATCTTTCCATAAATGAACCCACAGAATTAAAATTATAAATTAAACTTAATCCGGCTATGTACATACATAGGTAACTTTTCATTTCCCCACTCATGAAAGGTATGAAGTCTTCGGTACGGCCGAAGACAGCCGCGCTTTTACTTGTTCCTTTTTACTTCTTTACTTGTAGTGCAAGAAGAGACGCATACGCTCTAACCCACCCAACAAGGAGGTGGGATATGGCCGAGAAGATGCTGGTCGAACTCCTTTTGGAAAATCGAGAATTCGAGGTCTCCTAGGGTTTGTTGTGCATTGAGTTTTATAAAGCACCTAATTTCGTTTACGTTAGAAACCAACTGCCCAATTTTACAACAATCGTTTAACCGCGGAAAAATCATAAACGTGGAATGAAAGCAAGTGCGCGCAAAAGTGCGAAACATGCGAAGTGCATATGGTAGAGCAAAGGAATTTGAGCAATCGACAGGTGCAGGCAGTGTGGAGGGCGAGACGAAAAAAAAACAAATTACTTGCATCGCGTGTATCATATATCACCTAGGACTTGAATCCGCCGCTAATAAATCTAATAAACTGTTTTTCGCATAAAGCTGTTATGATTTCATTTTTTTCACTTTCGCCTGACATTTTTCTTATTAAAATTTTTTTAAACAACAAACTCTAAACAATAACGAAATACAACAAAACATATACGAGAGTCTGTTCACAGGTACTGCGTTCTTATGTACATTTTCCTTTACAACATACAACTTTACAATACCCAGTGAATTGCACATTTGTCTCTTGTAGAGCCCTAGTTGACTCTGCTTCGCAGATACATTGTATTACATCAGACATGGCTAATCAGTTGCAAATCAAAAATGCAAAGGCGACAACGTTAATTTCGGGAATCGGAACATCCGACATTTTATCTAGAGAATGCGTAACCATATGTATGCAGTCCACTGATGGATGTTATAACTTATAAGACATCGCTCTCAGCTGTTATTGTGCCGCCTTTCACCACAAACCAATCTGAAGTAAATTTCGCTGCTCTTGACTGGAAGATTGCGGCAAATATTCTCCTAGCAGATCCCTAATTTTTTTGTCCACAGAAGGTTGATCTTTTAATAGGCGTAAGCTTGTTCTTTAAGCTGCTAAGCGTAGGACAAATTTGTTTGAATTCGAACTTACCGATATTGCAGAAGACGAGATTAGGATGGATCGTTGCAGGCAGCGTCAATCATGCTCCTGCAAGAGCGCTATGTTGCGCTGTTACTTCAACCACGGCTTTAGACCGCTCTTTAAACGATTTAGTGAAAAGTTCCTGGGAAATAGAAAGTCACACTGAGGAAGTTATGAAGCGCACTAAAGAAGAGTTGTGAGGATCATTTCACTAGTACCTTTCGTCGGTTAAGCACAGGGGAATATGTAGTTAGGTTGCCAATTAAATCAGCACCCATGGAACTAGGCGACTCTTACTCTAATGCAGTTCATCGATTCAAGTCGCTTGAGAATCGATTTTTACGCGATTCTAGCTTAAAGGAGGAGTACGCTGCGTTCATCAAGGAGTATTTAGAACTCAAACATATGTCTTTGGTTGAAGAAGTTCCGGCTGGCGTTCACGTAAACTTCTTGCCGCATCATTGTGTATTGAGCACCACCACCAAACTTCGCTTAGTTTTCGACGCTTCCGCTCCGACTACTTCTTGATTTTCGTTGAACGACATTTTAATGTGTGGTCCCACCATACAACCCAAATTAACTGAGACTCTTTTGAGGTTTCGCTCCCACGAATTCGCCATAACAGCTGACATTTGCAAAATGTACAGATGTGTGAGAGTTCATGAAGCTGATAGTTTTCTGCAGTGTGTATTATGGCGAGAGGAGCCAGACCAGGAATTTCGAATATACAGGTTAGACACCGTAACCTATGGTCCGAAACCTACCGCATTTTTAGACATTTGATATCCCATTGGAGCTGAAACAGGAGAGATTTCTACGTAGACGACTTAGGTGGGGTGTCACAAAGCCATGGGACATAAAGCCATGATGGCTTTATGTCTCAATTCAAAGGGACGTAAGCCATAATTTTGATATGGCCTTAAGTCTCATATCAATTTTAGTGAAATGGGACGTAAAGCTATTATGGTTTTATGTCCCATTTGGTGTTTTGCGTTGAAAATGCTTTATTTCACTTAATATGCCATGTGACAGAGGTAACAACAAAAAAACACACCTAATATGAACATGGTTAAGAAAAAAATATTTTTTTATTTATTTCTTTATTTCATCAATGAATACAAATAGTGTTCTTATAGGCTACACGATAACAAATGTATGTATAAATATGTAACAGTGCAATTACTTAAATTAAGTTAAAAACCTTGGTATAAAGATGATTCAACTCAGACTTTATGCGATCTTTTGAAAAAGAAAAGTCGATCTAGATAAATTTAGATATTCTGTTAAGTTCTGCAAGCGCTCTAGCAAGAGGGGCATTACGAGCATACAGGGTTTTAAGACAACCAATATGAATGATATAATAAATGTTTGCCATTTAACTGTTTCTGTATGCAAGATAAAAATAGTTATTGCAAAATCTTCAGTGCCTCGAAATGGTGGTGCTGCTTCCATGCAAACTTTTTAGACTTTGTGCAAAATGCTACTCAAAAATTGTGTTGTAAAATCACGCTAATGTGAAATTTTCTATTTTCTGCTGTTCCTGTTGTTTGGCAACACTGAAAGAATCTTCCAATAACACATATGTATTTAAAAATGTAAAATATCTTACAAACATGTGTAAAATTTAGAAAAAATTAAATAAAACAGCATGCAAAAACTATATCTACATGTCTTATCCCGCGGCGTGGAAGGACAGCGCGGCGCGGCCATAGATATTACTGCGGAAAGAGAATTCTACCGCCTGAGGGTTATTTTTATAAGCGCGGCCGAAGGCCGCTTACGCTAAAGGGTGTACTACGTAGAAGGACATCACCGTGGCGGTAGCCACGGTTATGACACGACCGAACTTGGATGGCGTAGCCCAGGGTTATGTTTGTAGAGCGCGGCCGAAAGCCGCCAATGCAGAAAGGTGTTCCACGAAAAAGTACTGTGGATCGGTCCATAGATACTATTCAAGAAAGAGAATTCGGCCGGCTGAGAGTTATTTTTGTAGAGCGCGGCCGTAGGCCGCCAATGCAGAAAGGTGTTTCACGCAAACGCACTTTGTATGGGTCCATAGATTCTACTCTAGAAGGAGAACTCTGTGGTCTTTTCCAACAAGTTATACACCAAATTAAAGATATTTTAAAGCTCTTTCTGACAATGATACATTTAATTATGTTTTTTAAATTTTTTTTTTCAAAATTTGTATAAAACTTTATATAAATATGGGTACCAAATGAAAGACCGTTTAATTACCTTTACACCGTTATAAAGTTTTTTTCAGAGATGTAGAATAATTATTATTTCATTTTGAAATTATAAAAAAGTCTTTCAAATTTTCTTCATAATCGTAAAAGTCTTTTGTTAATATTTTTTTCCTGATGAAAATGATAAAACTCTTCTATAATTATTATTCAGAAACTTATATTTTAAAAATCTTTCCATAATAGTTATTTCAAATATATTTTTTTTAAGTCTTCAAAGACTTTTATATTGAGACAATTTTGAAAAAAGTCTTTGCGTAATTATTATCAGTAACAAATTGTTTTTTATATCTTCAAAGACTTTTTCATTGAGACAAAGTTCAAAAAAGTCTCAGAAAATTTTCAATAACTTTCATATAAGTATAAAATAAAAATAACTTTCATATAAGTACCTCAAAATTTAAGCAAATTTCCAATTCCAATTATCGTAGATATAAAAAATAAATTTGTTACTCAAAATAATTACTTAAAGATATTTTTGAAATTCGTCTCAATGAAAAAGTCTTTGAAGACTCAAAAAACAATTTGTTACGGATAATAATTACTCAAAGACTTTTTTCAAATTTGTCTCAATATAAAAGTCTTTGAAGATATAAAACAAAATTTCTCATTAATAATAATTACAAAGACTTAAAAAAGAATATCTCAGAAGTAACTATTATGGAAAGACTTAAAATATGTTTCTTTTAATAATAATTATTTTTTGATTTTTATTTTTTCTCTTATAATAATTACAACTCTGGTTTTTTTTTAAATTGGATTAGTACTTTTTAAGATATACGCCTTAGAAAAAATTTAGATTTCCATCTTCTTCTTCTTGATTGGCGCTTAACCGTCTAGACGATTCTGGCCGAGTCCAACAGAGCGTGCCAATTGCTTCTGTTTCGTGCAGCATGACGCCACTTGGTAACACCTAGGGAGGCAGCATAGCTGTCCACCTGATTTCCCCAACGCAGTGGAGGTCTCCCTTTTCTTTTGCGTTCAGCGTGTTTTGATAGAAATACCGGAGCGCCTTCATCCATTCTCACGACATGACCTGCCCAACGCAGCTGCTGTATCTTTATTCGCTGAACAATGTCGATGTCTGTGTAAAGCTCGTACTAGGGCTGGGTAAATCGACTTCGACTTTAATCGATTATTGACTTTTTGCTAAAAAAAATCGATTTCTACAAACGATTGTTGTGTGTGAAAGTTAGTCGGAAATCGATTAATTGGCTCGACTAATCGACTTTTTTACTATATATATTGGCGGTATAGTTTTGTCAGAACTAATATATAAAAAAGCTTCTCACAAAAAAGCATACAAATTACAGCAATCAAACAAAAAAAAAAGCATTCGCCCTTCGGAGCCGGCACTGTGGGTCCAGTTAATTTGTAGGAAAAACAAAAGTTAAGGAGCACGCCTCCAATTGGGTGAGAAACGCATCAGAGTTATAAACACCATGTCACAGATAACGGCAATTTTGTGTTTTTTTGGTTATCACTTCATTCAAAACTTATTTTCGTGGAAGTCGCAAATGCGATAAGCACAAGCAGTATCTCGTTCGAAAGACAATTAATACGCTTCCAATAATGCACAACTTGTATTAATTGAGCCAAACTTCACTCAATGACAAAATGTCAAAATTTTGTAATTTTTTTGCGATTTTGGAAGAAGTTTTGATTTTCAAATAAAATTTTTTACAAGAAGTTGTAATAATCAGGAAAGTTTTTTTCTTTCAAAAATTAGCATGTTTATTTGCAAATACTTTGAGCGTAATATTACCAAGATCCTTTTGGCGATTTTTTTCAAGTGAAAGAAAAATTATGTTTTCTGGGCAAAAAACTTGGTTAGGCGACCCAACTATGTGAAAACGACTTCATAGAACAAAATGGCTTTAGAGAGAAATATAGAGCTTCCAAAGACTAAAATAAACACATTTTAATTTAAAAAATCGGATTTCAAATAACAAAGTTACAACAAAAATAAAATATTTCCGCGGTATTTCACGGGGTCGAAAAACATTTTTTTTTGTAACTTAACCCTCTCAACGTAAGCTTCAAACTTAGGGCGGAGTTTTACAACTTTTTTCGTTTTAATATGGTTGAGTCATATAACCGGGTTTTTCGCCCATAAAATATCCTTATTGAAAGAAATCGCCTAAAATAAAATATTCATGGGATCTTGGTAATATTACACTCAAAGTGTTTGCAAATAAACAAGCTAATTTTTGAAAGGATAAAACTTTCCTGATTTTTACATTTTCTTATAAAATACTTAATTTGAAAATCAAAATTAAAAAAAAAATCGCAAAAAATTTACAAAATTTTGACTTTGACCATCTGTCATTCAGCGAGGTTTGGCTCAATTACTACAAGTTTTACATCGTTGGAAGCGCATTTTAAACGAGGTACCGATTGTGCTTATCACATTTGCGACTTCCACGATAATAATTTTTGAATGAAGTGATAATCAAAAAACACAAAATTACCGTTATCTCAAAAACCTTACCTTACAAAAAACTAAAAAAAAAAATAGTTCAGAGCTCAGCAGGCCCATGCCATATCTTCCCCCATACCTGAATGTCTTGCTATTATTTTTTTAATTATTGGTTGCGTAGTGTTATTAAGGTGGCCACTGTGGTGCAGTGGGTAGAGTGCTCGCCTGCTATACCAAAAGTCTTGGGTTCTAACCCCTGTGCGTACAAACATAAAAAAAAATTTCTAATTAATTAAAACCCAATTATTGGGTTTTTAGAAATAGCGGTCACCTCTCGGCAGTGGGAGGCATACCCTCCGATTGTATTTCTGCCACGAAAAAGCTTCTCACAAAAAATGCATCCGCCGTTCGTATTTGAAAAAAAATGTTTCGTTATAATATAATAGTACGTTTTCGATGCGAAGTCATCTCGTATGTGTTCATAAATTGGATGTTGCAGTCCAAAAAAAGTTGACCGCCATGGAGGATTCCCCTAAAACGGTAAGTCAATATGGGCCCGATTTCCATTGGTCGAGCGCGCACCGATAAAAATATCCATTTCAGTGGGCAGAGGGGACATTTTAGAAGATCATATCCGGCCTAGAAAAAAATGACTTTAAGGGGGAGGGTGGTGGGGGATTATAAAATTGAAGGCCCCACCCTTCGGAGGCCTATGGTTTCCGAGATAATTGCCGTTAAAGTTTCAAGGCTCAGATTGGATATAATGAACCAATTTCATTTATTAACAAACTAGTGGGGATTTCACCTAACTTTAACACTTTCAACTATTATTAAATTATAATATTGAAGTTCTCCAGAAAGAGATTTTTGCCGATTGAGGGTTATTTTATTGAAGCGCGGTCGAAGGCCTCTAACGCAAATAGGTGTTCTGCACATATATGTATATACATATATGCGCGTGTTTGTACGTGAAAAATTTATGAAAAAAAGTCGAAAAGTCGACTTAAATCGATTATCATAGCCGACTAATCGACTTCGATAGTCGAACTGATAAAAGTCGAGTCGAAAGTGTAAAATCGACTTTTTGCCGAGACGACCCAGCCCTAGCTCGTACAGCTCATCGTTAAATCTTCGTCGATACTTGCGCGAAGGTCGATACGCGCGAAGGTCCGTAAATCTTCCGAAGAACTTTTCTCTCGAATACTCCAAGTGCCATCTCATCTGATTTTGAAATTGTCCATGCTTCTACGCCGTACATGGGGACTGGAACGATGAGCGTCCTGTAGCATTTATTGGCAAGCGTGATTCTTCGTTGGATCTCGGTGCTGACATCACAAAACTAAAAGTTGTCAAATCACTGACATTGACGGCAACAGCTGTTTGTTCGATCGCAAATGTTGTTAAGGAAATAGCTAACGAATATCAAAGGTGACAAAAATATCGTTTAGTTTGCTAAGCAACAATTTTACATAAGAACGGATACCCGAACAAGATAATTAATAGGTGGTTAGCAACAACAAAGCTCAGACAAACAACATGTAAAACCTAAAAAACCTAAAAACCAAAAACAAAAAATTCAGATGAGTTACATACATTCACGGCCCAACAGATAACAAAACACTAAAAAAATTCATAAAAAATGGCGACCTAATTTTTGCACATAAACCACAACATACTCTTAACTACAGTTTTACTAAGGAAAAGGACAGTATTACTAAGGAACAACAAAATAATGTAGTCTATGAAATTAAATGTAAGGTCACAGACTATGAACCCTGTAACAAAACCTATATAGGTACTACAAAACGCGCACTTGGAACAAGATTAGGCGAACATAAAACAGATATAAGAAACTTTAAGTCAACGACAGCATTTGCTCAACACCAGGGTTGGGCAAGCTGCATTCAATTTTGATTGCATTCAGCCTTGCAGCCCCCAATCACAATGATGAGTGGTAGTGCAAAATTGATTTGCATTACCATTCAGTAGTAAATGGAAATGAAAACGTGGTTTTCATTACCATTCTGTAGTGAATGGGAATGCAAATGTGGTCTAATAAATGAAATAAACGGTTTGATGTTCGAAAATGAAATCCATTTCTTTATTCACTTTCACTTCCTTTTATACCAAAAATTATTACAATAACTTACACTAATACATATATACTTAAAGACTGAGTGTTCAACATATGCTGTGTCAGCATATGTGAATCATAAATATTTCGTCGGTGCACATTGACAAACTGACGCTGTCGCTCAGTTGGTCATTGTGACCGCTCGGGCAATGCACTTGACAAAATGCAACAAATGTAACTGGAGGCGCCTTGTGTGGCGGTGTGTATATTTGATGTTAAACTCCCGCTGGGGTTTAACGGAATTTATTTGGGTCAGTCTGTTTTGACAATGTGTGTGGTACATGTGTACACAATAAATTATGTGTACATGACAACAACTGTAAGTGCGGTGTATTTATGTAATGCTACACCTTCCCCCTTAAGAAAAATAGATATATATATTTGTATTCAACTATATATATCTATTTGAATGACTTAGTGACCCACTTAACGTTTGTCTGAGTTGACAAAATTTATTAATTGCTTTTCGGCTCATATTGCCTGTGTTGCATAAAATTTTATTATTCATTTTTTTTTTTGTGTTACATTTGCTTTTCGTTTGCCTGCATTGCATTTTTATTTGGACATGAACGTTATTATTGTTTTTCTTTTCTTTTTACATTTGTTTCGTATTGTATATTTATACATATATTTAGTACATTACATTTATTTTTTTTTTTGTTGGCGTGTGCCTGTTTATTAAATTGAGTAAACTGGAATGCATATGTATTTATGTTATTACTAAATTATTATTATTGGATAATGTGCAGTGCCTAATTTTAAATTGGTTTAAGCCTATTCTTATGAATAACTATTTCTTTTTTGTTTTTATTGCTATCTCCTATGCTATTTGGAATTAGAGTATAATTGTTATTCTTATCAATATTTTTAACTTTATAGTGTCCTGTATATCTATTTTCTAACTTATGGGAGGCCTCTTCTCTAACTAAAACTAAATCTCCTATTTTAATTTCCTTACTATAACTATTTTTGTCGTAATTGGTTTTTTGTTTTTCTTTTGTTTCTTGGATTAATTTCCCTGCTCTTTGCTGTGCTAATTGAAGTTTGTATTTTACTTCTTTGTCATATGCCTCATGATTGTATACCGGGCTAATTTTATTTTCTGTCAAAAATTCATAATTTGGTGGATTTTTCCCAAATATAAGTTCGAAAGGACAATAATTATGTGTTGTTGATGGCGTTGTATTGTAACAATATGTGAAATATTTTAGATATTCATCCCAATCGTCCTTGTCACTGGATATATATGCACGCATATATTCGTTGAATGTCCGGTGACTGCGTTCTACAGTACCCAAAGTCTGATGATGATAAGGTGTTGAAGTTTTATGCTCAATTTTTAACAATTTACACAGTGCTGCGAACAGGCTGTTTTTGTATTCTGTACATGTATGTATTTCTTACAGTGGATGCAGTTCTTTATGTATTTTCGTATGTCGTTTTTCATATTCAGCCAGCTGTATTTCTGCTTGATTTTATCTGTCATGCGATTTATTCCTGGGTGGCCACCACTAATAGGATCGTCATGATATTTGTGCAGAATTTCTTTGATTTTCCCGGGATTTGTCACATATATAACCTCTGGGGTTAGAGCGATTGTTAACTTTTTGAGAACTTTATTACCCATTTCTATAAATTTGCCTACTGCAGTATAATTCTTTTTAAACAACTTGTCCCCTAAGGACAACTGTATTTGTACAAGTCCTAAATTGCCGGCTTCTCTTTCGAGCCTGGTAAAGAATTGTCCTAAGTCAATCTTATCCTCAACAATTAGGTTGCTTGTCTCAAAATTGCTACAAATTTTCTTTCCTTTTTTTAAATATAATTTCGGAGGATTGAAAACGAGCTCGACATGTCTTTTTACTTCAAATTTATTTAGCGCTTCGTATATTTTGGGGTTCTCCTTGTGACTTTCTTTAACTTCAGTATTATTACTGGTCTTTTTAGCTGCTGATCTTGTTGTTATTTTAAATATTTTATTTGCTTCCACTGCCATATCTTTTAAATTTGTAATATTTATACGGGATAATGCGTCCGCAATATGATTTTCTTTTCCGGCTATATACTCCACCTCAAAATCGTACTCTTCTAAATCGAGTCTTACTCGTGTCAGTTTAGATGAAGGACTTTTCATTGAAAATAGGTATGTTAATGGGCGATGGTCAGTTTTTACTAAGAATTTTCTGCCATAGACATATGGTCTGAAGAAGGTTATGGCCCAATGGATTGCGGCTAATTCTTTTTCTATTGTGGCTTTGTTTGTTTCACCTTTTGTGAATGACCTAGAGGCGTAAGCAATTGGTAACTGTTTGCCATCATGTTCTTGGCTAAGGACTGCTCCACAAGCGTATCCAATAGCGTCTGTCGTTATGCAAAATTCTTTATCGAAGTCTGGGTATTGCAAAAGTGTTGGGCTAATTAATGCTTCTTTTAAATAGACAAAAGCTTTTTGGCATTCTTCTGTCCATTCGAAAGTAACATTCTTTCTGCAAAGCCTGGTTAACTTTCTTGAATGTTCTGCAAAATTCGGTACAAATCTTCTATAATAATTACAGAATGCTACGAATCTCTTAACTTCGTCTGCTGTTTTTGGTGTTGGGTAATTTTGAACTGTTTCAAATTTGCTTGGGTCGGGTAATATTCCCTTGTTTGTACATTTATGTCCTAAATAAGTTACTTCTTGACTAAAAAATAGACATTTGTCTGGATGTAATTTTAGGTTATATTTTCTACAAGTGGAGAATACATCTCTTAAATTTTTTAACATATGGTTTTCCGAACAACCTAATACAACTAAATCATCCATGTAGAGAAATGCTTGAGATGGTTTGAGGCCTGCGAATGCTAGTGTCATCATTCTTTGGAATGAATTTGGTGCTACTTTTAATCCATATGGTAATCTTTTGAATCTATATGTGCCATTCTCGGCTGTGAATGAGGTTATATCCCTGGAATCTGGGTGTAATTCGATTTGGTGAAAACCTGACATAAGGTCTAGGCATGAAAAATATTTTGCTCTTCCCAGTTGGTCTAAAATATCATCAATTCTTGGGAGTGGAAATTTATCTGCTGCTAATTTTTTATTTACTTGTCTGTAGTCTACTACTAATCTCCATCTTTTTTCTGTTTTTCCTGGGAGTGATTTTTTAGGAACTAACAAAATTGGACTATTATATTCTGAAATTGAAGGTTCTATTATATCATCTTTGATTAGTTTATTAACTTGATTTGTAATTTCTCCTTTTTGTGTCTGGGGTAATATATAGTTTTTAATGTAAACAGGGTTGTCATCCTTCATATATAATTTTTGTTTATAAAAATTATTAGAAATAATTGGTTCTGTTTCTAGTGCAAATATATCTATGAATTCTGTGCAAATTGATGTTAATTGATCTTTAACAAAATTTGGAAAATTTTTCGTTAATCTTTTTAATTTTTCTGTGTCTGTGCAATTTTTACTGTGTGTGGTTGCTTTAACTAGTGTATAATCATCTAAATTTTCAGTTTTAATTTTATAATTTTGAATAGTTGTGTTGTTATGTGTCGTGTTAATAATTCTAACGAAAGTTTGCTCGTTATTTGTAATGGTATTTGCGATATAAATGCCTTCAGATAGCTGTTGGTGTGGTATGAAAACGTTTTTATTATTTGTATTTATGTTAATTTGTCTAATAACCTCTGATCTAGCTGGAATTGTGATTGTGTTGACAGACAGATAATTTGTTAGATTCATTGTTATTGTTTGAGGAAAATCATATGGTCTTAAGATTAATTTATCTTCTGTTTTTCCATAATCTAGAATACAATTGTATTTCTTTATGAAATCTAGGCCTATTATTCCATCGCATGGAATTGGGAAGTTGTCGTCTACGACATGAAATTTATAATAAATTAGAAGATCATCGCCTTTTAGATCTGCTTTGATTGTGCCTAAGGTGCTAGTTATTCCCTGACCAATGCCTTTCAAATCTGTGATTTGTTCGGTATTTATTTTTTCTTTATTATTTATTTGTTGTTTTTTAATTATGGAGATATCAGCTCCAGTATCGATTAAAAAATTTGAGTATGAATTGTTTAATGAAGTCCTTGTTGATATATAGCTGTTTAAATTGAGATTGAGTACGCATATTTTCCTTTTTGTTAATTTTGAAGTGGAGTTTCCTGGTTTTCCGCTTCGGTGCAACTGCGCACGTTACGGGTTTGTGTGTATGGTCTGTTTGTGTTTCGGGATTGTGATCCTCTTTGATTATTATTATTGTTATTGTTGTTAGACCTCGAGTTATTGTTGTATCTCGGTTGTGGTCTAAATCTCCTACTTTGGTAATTCCCATAGTTGTTGCTTCGGTAACCTCCACGGAAATTACTCCGGTACTGACTTTGCTGTCGTATGTTCAAAATTGTGTTTGAGCTGCCCGTGATTTCGGTACAACTATTAGTGAATTTCGAGATTGCGTCGTTCATTGTTGTGAACGTTCCTGCTTGCATGATCATTTTGACCTTGTCATTAGAGCAGTTTTTACACATGGCTTTAACTGCTGCCTGTGTTGAATATCTCGTAGCTAAATCTGGGTTTAATCCATCAGAGATATATGCTCCTTCTAATGACCTTGTAATTTTTTCTATTTCTGCTGTGTATTGGTTGGCAGTTTTGCTACGTTGTTGTATGTTCAGGAGTTTTGCGGTTAAAACTTCTACTGATTCACCCTTTATTGCGGTTTTTAGTTTATTTTTAATCTGTTCGATTGTGGTCTCATTACTGATAAAATTTCTTGCTGTACCTTTCAGCTTTGTCTTTATCATGGTAATGGCCAATGCTTCGTGTGTCTCCTTGATTTGTTCAAGTATATCGAGTGCATCTAGGAAGCTGTGTAAATTTTCCGGCTTACCATCAAACTCTGGTAGTACTGACGAAGCAGTTTTGATAAATTCTACTACTGTTTGTGGCATTGTGACGTTTACTGCTGGGATGTTTATTTTAAATTCTTCCACCGATGTGGCTTGACTGAACGAAGGTGAGGGTGTTCGGCTAGGGACGCGTACAGATAGAAGTAATGAAAAATCTATTTGAAATTCCTCCTCTACTGTTGTTGGTATTGTAGTTTCAATATTATGTCTGGCTAAAGAAGATACTAATTTATCTCGTACTGTAGCAAAAATTAAATAAGCTTCTTTTCTATGTTCTTCAGTAAAAAATTTATTTTTCTCGTTTATAATTTGTCTTATGTTTTTCAGAGCTTCCAAAATTATGTTGAAATGCTTTATTAAAGTTTCGTTTGTAATTTGTATGCTTTTATTTATGCATTTGTAAGATTTATGCGCTTTTTCTTTTTCTGCTGCTAATAACTCATATATCTCTTGCCATTTAGTCATTTCAGCTTATATGCGTTGTTGTACATTGTTCAATTGTCTCAATTTATTTTTAATGTAATTTTTTATTAGAATTGCAATTGTGACAATTAGCAATGTCATGACGCATCCAAAAATTGTAAGCCATTTGCTTGAAATTTCTTCTTCTACAATTGGATTTGCTTCAAATTTGACTATTCTGTTTTCAGAATTCTTTTCTTCTGAGCTTTCCTTACCTACTTCGTATCCTGCTATAGCTATTAAAACGCTGTTTAGCGCTACTTTCCACCATGCCATATTTAGAAAAATAATGTGAAATTTTAAATTTTAATTTTATTTATTCCATTTATTCATTTATTTTTTTCTTAATTCTCTAATTTTATGTCTTAATTTTATTATATCTTGTTTATTGGTACTTAAGTTTACTAACCTATAAGTTTCGGCTATTTCCTGGATTTTCTTTACTCTTCTACCTGCCCTTTTTCTCTTTTTTATTACCACCGGTGACGGTATCTTGGGGATATCTTCCCTTTTAGCCTTGTTTCTTTTTCTATACTCTTCTATGGTTATTGGTTTTGGACCTACTTTTTTATTTTTGAGGTGTTCCTCAGCAAATTTTATGAATTCCTTTATGGTACTAACGCATCTATCAAAAATTTTATTGAATTCCTCCTGCGTTTTAATGTCTTGTGACATTTAAAAAAAAATATTTTCGACTTAAAAATTTTTTATTATTATTTATTTATTCGGCAACAAGTTATAAAAAAAAATTTTTAATTTCCTACATTACTCTCCTAATTACCCTATTTGTTTCCTCTACCAACGTGGAAGGATATAACAAATCTTCTATCGTGGGTGCTCTGCCCATTCCTATGTATGCCCAAAATTGCCTTAACCAATTTAGCTGACGCCTATCACTTCCTAGTGCACGAGATCTTGATCTACGAGTAGTGTTCGTGTTTTCCCGCTCTAGTTGGTCTACTATCCTGTTTAAGGCCTCATAGTTTAAGTTATCTGGCAATGCACTATCCATAAGGGATGTGTATGTAAAGTAATTAAAAAATTATGTTAAAGTACGACCTAGCATTCAAGTTTACTCAAATTGAAACGAAAACCTAATATCAAAAATATACGTATATAAAAAAAATGTTCCTAAGCAAAATTAATTGCTGCTTGTTGTAGCGGCCGTTAGGCTGCTAAATTCATGCTAAGTTTATACTTATTGTAATTTTAAAATGGTGTTGTTGCTGCTCCTCCTTGTTGTGATTGTAGTTAGTTGTTCCGGTCCTTGCTGAGATTGGTTGCAACGGGTGATAGTTGAGTGATAGTGGTCTGGAAAGCTCCTGCTTCGCTGCCAGTCTTATTCCACTTTGATTATGCTTTATTATTGATTTAACTACCTTGCTGCCAATATGTTAATATCTGATTCCACTTTCATCAATGTAATAGCTGCCAGTCTGTTATTATCTTCATTGCTCCCGTGATTATTATTTACAAAGTTTCGTGCGGATCTGTTCAGCGGTTTCCTCGCCCATTAAACGCAATTTCCGCTTCACATTTATAATATAAGAAATTTTTTTTGTTTGTGTGACCGACGGTTTTTCGCGATTACATTAAAAAGGTTAAGTCCTTATGAGTGACTTCGCTTTTTAGCAAATTTTTCACTCACAAGTTCTAAAAACCAAACTGGCGGATCGCCATCTAATAAATGAAATAAACGGTTTGATGTTCGAAAATGAAATCCATTTCTTTATTCACTTTCACTTCCTTTTATACCAAAAATTATTACAATAACTTACACTAATACATATATACTTAAAGACTGAGTGTTCAACATATGCTGTGTCAGCATATGTGAATCATAAATATTTCGTCGGTGCACATTGACAAACTGACGCTGTCGCTCAGTTGGTCATTGTGACCGCTCGGGCAATGCACTTGACAAAATGCAACAAATGTAACTGGAGGCGCCTTGTGTGGCGGTGTGTATATTTGATGTTAAACTCCCGCTGGGGTTTAACGGAATTTATTTGGGTCAGTCTGTTTTGACAATGTGTGTGGTACATGTGTACACAATAAATTATGTGTACATGACAACAACTGTAAGTGCGGTGTATTTATGTAATGCTACAGTGGTTCGCATTGCCATTCAGTAGTGAATGGGAATGAAAATGTGGTTTGCATTACCATTCAGTAGTGAATAGCAGTTAAAACCTATGATCGTAGTTAGGGTATTAAGTGGCTAATCTATTCATTAACGGAAAGGAAGTTTATGGGATATTATAAACATGGAATTAGGCTTAGCAAAGTGAACGGAACCCAACACGGCATGGTAATATGTACATATATTCTATGTTATAACTGTATGTAAAAGTATTTCTTTCAACTTCTGAGGTTATAATTACACAGTTCAACACATTTACAAAAAATTTACTCAACACGAACAAACGCTAGTTCTTATAAAAGAGGATGTCTCTCAGACCAACTTTTCCGAATAGAGTACTAGTCCAGTGCAAATCACATTTGCAGTGGGAATGCAATGAATGGGAATGCATTCACCTTTGCATTCCCATTCACTATTGAATGGTAGTGCAAATTACATTTGAATTCCTATTCACTCAAGGGCGTAGGGAGGTAGGGGCAGGGGCATGTGCCCCCCCTCCCCCCTTGGCTACTGCTTCATATTATAATGACATCAGAGAATTATACTATTTACATGTCAAAATAAAACAGTGAGATTTGTTTCGACTCGTGTCGTGTACAGTTCACTAAATATTTTAGCACAAAAAATAAAAATAAATAGTTTTGAGCACCCTGAGCCCATGCTAATTTTCCCTTATACCCCGATTTCTTGGTATTTTTTGCTGTAAACTAGTGTTATTCTAATAGTGGTTTACATTTGCCAGATTTGGAAGTTCAATGAAAATATAAATATAGATTTCTTCACTTAATCTCTCATAACTTTGCCATTTTTCCACAGAGCCATTTTTCCACAGATTATAATCCGGAAAGTGCCAAGTGGCCGCTGTGGTGCAGAGGGTAGAGTGCTCGCCTGCTATTTAAGAGGTCTCGGGTTCAAACCCCAGTCCGAGAAAACACCAAAAAAATTTGTCTAATTAGTAAAAAATCCAATTATTGGGTTTTTTTAAGAGCAGCGGTCACCTCTCGGCAGTGGGCGGCATACCCTCCGAGTGTATTTCTGCCATGAAAAAGCTTCTCACAAAAAATGCATTCGCCGTTCGGAGCCGGCATAAAACTGTAGGTCCACCCAATTAGTAGGAAAAACAAAAAGGGAGCACACCTCAAATTGGGAGAGAAGCTCGGCCATAAAACTCGTCAGAGTTATAATAGCGCCATTGTATTATTATTATTATTAAAGTGCCAAAATGTTCACTAAGAAATAGGCTATTGACTCAAAATGTGAAACCAGGAGGATATTTAATATTTCGTTAAAAAAAATTACAACAACGAAGATGAATTTCGAAAAAAACCTGAAAATGTTCATTAAAAAAATTTTTTGTTCGCCATAACTCCGTCACTTTAACGGCGATTTTAATTACTTTTGCTTTGTTGGAAAGGGTATTTCATCCTCTTAGAACAAAATTAAATAACGTAAAAGCGGGACGGTAATGGCGGAGATATTGACAGATGAGTAATCATACTTTTTTTTCTTAGCTCAAAAACTGAAATTTCAAAATATCTCGAAAACTGTTCTACTTTTGAACCATCTGATTACAATTTTGGAATCAGCAGAAATTTCTACATAGGAATCATGTATCAAATGTCGAGGATATTTTTTTTGTCGGGTAGTGTAATTGAGGTGATCTGTAACCGTTAATACATACGCGGTTGAACATCTAAAAATTTTGTGTCTTGCGTTGATTTGATGTATGAACAATCAATTAATACCGTGTGTTACCGTCTTCGTTGCAACAGAATAACGGATGAGTTCCGCATATTATGACAACCACACATCGATTCATTAGACGCGTAATGCCATATTTTACATAAATTCGATTTAATGATTCTGTTACGTATACGCCATGGTTTCCCCAAGCACACAACACCGCGGTATTTCAGTTACCGATAAATTTATCGAAATATATCGAAGTCCAAATGAAACCTGGGGTCATACCTTTCGTTTGATACCCATATTGTACGATCTTTCTATACCTATACACGGTGGGCAGGAAGCGACGATATGTTGCATGAAAATGTCGACAAAAAAGGAAAGTGGGGTTGTGTTGTGATGTTTATAGATGAAACATCCGTTGAAATTAAAATCCGAGCTGCTCCTTTTTCAAGGATATCCACATTTTTTTTTTTTTTTTTTTTTGAAAGGATCAAATATTGACGAAATCAAAAATTCGCCAAAGTCCAAATTTTCCCGATTTCAGTACATTATCTGGTAGCTAAAGGATACAAAAAAATGTATTAAAAAGGAAACAGGACAGCTGTAGTGGAAAAACCAAAGTGAACAGGACCTAAAGGATAACCACTGAAATATAAAATAACACAAAAAGTACCCACTTAAATTTGCGCATAACTCCTAAAATGTTAACTCTACGTGAAAATTCCTTATTATATGTTTCATTCAGAATAAATAAATAAATATTTCTTTAATATACAATTTTGATGTACCTGCAGTGCTTAATGTACTTTTGTGCATCTAAAGTGAAAATTTCAAAAAAAGTACGTTTTTTTTATGGTGCTATTTTAAGTTCACATATTTTTCCAGTTTATGTAAATATATTAATCTAATGATCCAACTCTCATTCCTACATATCTATACGTTAATACTAAAAAAAGTTAGAGCAGAGATAAGCGCTAGCTGTGCACAGTGGGCGGAAAGCAACAATAGGTTGCATGGAAATATCGAAAAAACGATGGCCCAACGAATATGTGCCTAGCTGTGTGCTGGTACTAATTTTCGTTTAAAAAAAATGTTGGAGATGTTATTCATGCTTGCTGTGTGTTTATGAAGTATATTAGAATATCATTTACGTAAGTTTTTAGCCGGCGATCGTTTTTTCGATATTTTCATGCAACCCATTGTTGCTTACCGCCCATCGTGCACAGCTAGCACGTATTTCAGCTCTAATTCTTTTTATACTCAGCTGTACTAGTACACAGAGTATTATAATTTTGATTTCCTAACGGTGGATTGTATCAGGACGAAATAAGCGAGATAGATATAGACTTATATATATCAAAACGATCAGGGTGAAAAGAGAAATCGATTGAGCCATGTCCGTCCGTCTGTCCGTCTGTACGCACGATAACTCGCGCAAAAATTGAAATATTTTGATGAAATTTGGAATGCAAGTTGGTATCAAGACGAGAACGGATGGTATTGAAAATGGGTGAAATCGGACCATGACCACGCCCACTTTCCCTATATAGTAAAAATCGGAAATTTGGTATCTCAGTCACTAATATAGCTGGAGCGATGAAATTTAACCCGAATAACCCTGAAGCTTGTTTGCAAAGATATTGTGCTGAATTTTTTAGGATTGATCATTAGGACCATGAATAAGATGCATACAAAAATTGACATCGGTAAGTGTCCTGGATCCTGAGATATGTCCTGTTACCATATGGCAACGCCAGGGCTGGTAGAGTACAGGTTTTTTTTCTATGAAAATGTATTGAAAATTCATATATTTTGACCAAAATGAAGAACTGAAAGACTTTTACAATGATGCAAATTTTATTTTTTAGTGATTTTTCATAAATAAAATACTAATGTAATATATAGTATGGCTTGAAATGCTTCAAATAGTTCCCAACGTTGTGTTTGTTGCACTGCGTTCGAACTATTGAACTGCATTCATCGCCGGCACATCTTCGTTTTTTATCAATATTCGCAACGATTCAATTATAGCACATTGTGGTTTCCAGACTGCCACTGCATTTGCGTTTGGCACTTTTGAATTGAATAACATCGAGATCCAAGGTTTCAATCGCGCCTTCAAATCTGTCTACACGATCGCCACTGGCAAATTCAATTTTGCTCGAAGTTGTCCAGCAAATAAATTGTCAGGTATGCCCCGTAATCATCATAGCTTGCATTATCTTCAACGCTGCTTGCGCCTTCTTCCGGTAGTTCTATGAATATACTAACTACCTGTTGATCTCCGAACCAAAGTCTAGATATCCTTCAGCGATAGATTTATATACGAGATAATCAATTGATTTCAGTAAAAACCCATATATAACACCATAAACAACGGCAAATGGCCGGAAAATTTTACAAATCTATCAGAAAAAAACCTGTACCCTATCGACCCTGGCGTTGCCATATGGCAACGAGCAAAAAACAGCAAAAAAAACCATCTCGAACTAAATTTTTTAAACTACTTATTTTCTTTTCATGAATTCTGACTAAAAACCTTTTCAAACGATGCAACTCGATAGTGTTTTTGCTTTTTTTTTAAATAAATTATAGTCAAATACTTTTTGGTTGCTTGTTTTTCCGACAGGGTAGGAATATGATGTATTGTGGAACGATCCTCCGTCATCCCTTGTCAAGTTTGGTTTGGAGACAAACCGGTTTCGGCTAATATGCGCCATCTTCAGTGTCTTTTTTCGTTCTCTCCACAATACATCATTAAATTATAGTCACTTACTTATTACGTCTGCTGATTTTTTGTCATTTTTTTCACTTATTTTGCTTCACTCAACTTCACAATGTAATAACTATGAAATCTTTCACTCAAATTTTATGCTCTGTGCAACAAGTGTTAGCGCCGATATTTCTGCGTAATAACGGTTATCGCACACCCTTTTACCTTAATTCGTTCAGTTTTTACAGACTTTCAAAAGGACCTCTCAGTGCGTTGCTATATGGCAACGCCAGGGTTATTCGGGTTAACCACGTGTTGAGCTCAGGCCCCTAAGAAGAAATTTGATGAAATTTTGGAAATTGGGCGGTGCCACGCCCACTTATTAAGGGGCAAACATTGAAAGTTTTATGAGTCACAACTCAGAAGCCGTTGAAGATATATCGATGAAATTTGGTACGCGTGATATACTTACTTAGACAAATGTTTGGACGAAAAATTGTCAAAATCGGTTTACGACCACGCCCACTTTTATATATGGGTATTATAAAGTGACATAATAAAAACATTTTAAGCGATATCTCTGTCAAATATAAAGATATATCATTGAAATTTTATGGGAGGAGTCCAACTATGGACATAAGACAAAAAACACAAAATTTTTGGAAAGTGGGCGTGGCACCGCCTCTTTTTAGACAAAGGAATCTACGAGATTTCTGAGCCTATAACTCGACAAATAATTGAGATATTATGACGAAACTTGGTGTGTACACTTTTATTACTTGTGGTAATACAAGTTCAAAATTTTGGCGAAATCGATTGACGGCCACGCCTACTTTTATATATGGGAACTATAAAGGGGCCTAATAAGAACATTTTAAGCAATATCTTTGTCAAATATAAAGATAAATCATTGAAATGAGTTCCACAATAGACCGGAAACAAAAAATAGAAAAAGTTTGGAAAATGGGCGTGGCACCGCCTCTTTTTAGACAAAGGAATCTACGAGATTTCGGAGCCTATAACTGGACAAATGACTGAGAGATTACGACGAAACTGGGTCTATACACTTTTATAACTTGTGTTAATAGACACGCAAAAATTTATTGAAATCGGTTTATGACCACGCCTACTTTTTAACAAAGATATTTCTGGAACACCCTTTGGGAATTTGTAACGTGACATCCTTGTAACTAGAAGTCATAAAGGAATGAAATTTTGCACAAAGAATAATATTCATATGCTTAGTTGGATGACTGATAAAAATTTTGAAAATGGGCTTGGCTACGCCCACTTTATGCAGCACTCGCTTTATATAAAGTACATCGTGTTTCCATCAAACGCAAACAAACAATGAAAGCATACAGCTGAGTATCTATATCGATTCCACTCGAACTTAGGCTTCCTTACTTGTTAATATTAACGTATAAATATGTAAGAATGAGAATTGGATCATTAGATTAAAATATTTCCATAAACTAGAAAAATATTTGAACTTAAAATAGCACCATAAAAAAAACGTACTTTTTTGGAAATTTTCACTTTAGATGCACAAAAGTACATTAAGCACTGCAGGTACATCAAAATTGTATATTAAAGAAATATTTCTTTATTTATTCTGAATGAAACATATAATAAGGAATTTTCACGTAGAGTTAACATTTTAGGAGTTATACGCAAATTAAAGTGGGTACTTTTTGTGTTATTTTATATTTCAGTGGTTATCCTTTAGGTCCTGTTCACATTGGATTTTTCCACTACAGGTGTCCTGTTTCCTTTTTAATACTTTTTTTGTATCCTTTAGCTACCATATAATGTACTAAAATCGGAAAAATTTGGACTTTTGCGAATTTTCGATTTCGTCAATAGTTGATCCTTTCAAAAAAAAAAAAAAAAAATGTGGATATCCTTAAAAAAGCAGCAGCTCGGATTTTAATTTCAACGCATGTTTCATCTATAAACATCACATAACACAACCCCACTTTCCTTTTTTGTCGACATTTTCATGCAACCTATCGTCGCTTCCTGTGGTGCAGTGGGTAGAGTGCTCGCCTGCTATGCCAGAGGTCTCGGGTTCAAACCACGGTCCGAGCCAAACACCAAAACAATTTTTCTAATTAGTAAAAATCCAATTATTGGGTTTTTTAAGAGCAGCGGTCACCTCTCGGCAGTGGGCGGCATACCCTCCGAGAGTATTTCTGCCATGAAAAAGCTTCTCACAAAAAATGCATTCGGCGTTCGGAGCCGGCATAAAACTGTAGGTCCACCCAATTAGTAGGAAAAACAAATAGGAGCACACCTCGAATTGGGAGAGAAGCTCGGCCATAAAACTCGTCAGAGTTATAATAGCGCCATTGTATTATTATTATTATTATATCGTCGCTTCTTGCCCACCGTGTATATGCGAAATATCATAAGTACAGTTCCAGTATACTCAGAGTTATATGGAATAAAAAATATCGAAAAGTAACGGTCCCTAGCAGGGTAGGAACCCTAAGAATTAAAAAAAAAATTGCATATACTTCCTTCCAGACTATAACCTGTCTGCGTGCCAAACTTCAACAAAATCCGTCTTGCCATTCTCACGTTTTTGAGGAACAAAAGCAAACGTCTGGACATCTAAACATCGCTACATTCACATTTATAATATTAGTAAGATTATCATTGATAAGCAGAATCTAAGGCCCGGTTTCACCAGCGTGACTAAAGCTAAAACTAAGTTTTGACTTAAGTTAGCCCAGCTTTGGGGCTAACTTACTTTTGGGTTTCATCAAATGAGCGACTTGAATATTTTGCACACAACAACCCGATCAGCTGTTTTATACATAGTAGTATTTTAGTAGTTTTTTTCCTACCTTTTGACTTTGCGCAACCCAGTTTGTTTGACAGTTGTTGTTGTCATTTTTATATTAGCAGTGTTGCTGTAGTCGCACACACAAATTAGTATTATTTTTGACATTTAAGAGTGGAACAGCAACACTTGATTTTAGTCGCAAACAGATTGATGTTTGACTACTTCAAATGCCCATCCCTGCTCAATACTTGATGAATACTGGACATACAGCGTACAGCGTTCGGCTTTGATCAGCCGAAAATATTAGACATAGAGAAGCGAACAAAAGTTAGAATGACACTGGAAAGTTTGCGAATACCAGGATTTTCAAAGAGGACGTTGAGAACATAAATTGTGCGTATAGAGCAACAATAATAAAGAACAGAAGTAGAATATAACATAAATGAAAGTAGAAAGTAGAAGAATTTTGGTTATATATGTAGATATGTTTGTATTTATGTATATCTGTTTAAATGTTGGAAGGAGTAGGATAATTATAAATTAGTCAAAAGTGAGTCCAAAATTGTTTTATTATTTTTTGTGCAATTTTTAGTGATTTCCGTATATATTTGTCTTCAAATTGGCGTGCATATTAATGTATTGTTTTATTTTGCTAAATAAAAATTCGCCGAAACGCGTAGGAGAAAAGGAGAACTTTGTTTCGCTTTATAATTCCACCGGCCAAAAAGCTCGAAAAAGCATCAAAACAAAATAATATTACTTTGTGTTACTTAAATACCTAATCAAGAAGGTTCCATTGTTGGTCTTTCTTTTAACGCATAACAAATGAAAAAAGTGACAACTTCGAGAGCATATTGCAAGAAAACGGTACACTTCCAAGCAAAAATTTGTTTAAATTATCATGCAGAATTTTATTGTCTTTCATTTGATACCAAACACGGGTTTGCACTATGAATTTAGTCTTTTGAATTAATCGCCAAAATGGCAATGAAATATCCCATTGTGCGTCGTCTATAATGCCTGGTGGACGCTCGTGACCGTCATACCAAAATTTATACACTCAGGATTGCGTTTTTTTTTTAGTTTTATTCCCCACTAAAAAAAATTGCAAATAATTAATTTACAGTTTCGTTTTTATAATTTTTTGAACTTTTGTGTTTTTTGCTGTTTTTATGCTTTATGCTTTAAGTTTTAGATTTTTCTTTACGTTGTAAATATATTTAATTTTGCAAAAAAATTAACTGTAAGTTTACAGTCTTATAAATATAAATTAACTATTCACTTATAATTAACCCCAAACCACGTATCTCAAAACGTTTTTTTATTCTTCGTCTTCATAGCCTTATTAAGCCGAAAGAGATTTTAAATAATGGAGTCATCAGATTTTATAAGCACTAGTAGTGCTACGGGTATGAATGATATTGAAAACGGTACCGAAGGGAATCAAACCCGCGAGAATGAAGTAGCTCATGGCATTGAAGAGCCTGAGAAGATTGAATGGGGTAAGTATATGTTTTAATTTAAATTAATTTTGTGATTTATATAAGCTTTCCTATTACTGCTGTCTATACAGATAAAAATAATACAACCAAGTATCGTTGGAAACGTCTAAATAACCCATCAGGACCACAACCACGTCCGCGACATGGTCATCGAGCGATTAACATTAAAGAACTAATGGTGGTATTTGGTGGTGGAAATGAGGGTATTGTAGATGAACTTCATGTATATAATTCAGGTAAGTAAGATAACTGCAAGTAAGTGCATTAAAAAGCGCCCAATGCGCTAATTGGATTTGGAATACTCGGCCAGGGCGCACAGAAGCCAACCAAGATAACACCGACAAAAGAGTGGCTCTTGCCTTGGACGCAACCTATCAACCGACATGTATTTCTGTATTTCGGCTGAATCCGAATCCAAGTCAGTTCCGAACATTGAATGTTTTTGGTAATACAAAATGTATGTGGATTTAAACCATGAGTATTAGATTACTAGAAATGAGCTCGTAAGCAAGCGACTCAAAAATTCACATTTTTTTTGATAATAAATGTATGTCACCTAGGTATAAGATTCAGGGATGGAAAATAATTGTTTTTTTGAAATTTCAACTCAAAAAGTCAAAGGGAAAGGGTTAATATTTTTAACATTTATATATACCATTGTGATGCTCGTGGGCCACAGATGGTTTTATCGAAAAAATCAAAAAATAACGATTAAACTTTGATTTTTATTTTTTACGTCAGAAAATAACGATTAAACTTTGATTTTTATTTTTTACGTCAAAAATAAAAATCAAAATGGCGTAGATCAATGAATATTGGTATCTGGGTCATATTTGGTATATAGGTCGATGCGTATACCAATCGGAAGCGAATGCGAATACCGAATATCGAATACGAATACCGAGTACCGAGAACCGAATATGCATATGAATATGTATGAATATGAGTATGAAAAGTGTATGAAGTGGAATATGGATACCAGTATGAACACGTACATATACCGAATACCAACCACGAATTCTGCATATCGAAACGAATACGTATAGCGAATTCGAGTCACGAATTCAAATACTGACCAGTACCGAAAATTAATCTGAAAAGTAGGTGAATGCATACATATTCATATGTATCATGACATCACATTATATCACATCACATAATCACATCACATCATGACATCACATCACGACATCACATCATGACTTCACATCACATCATGACATCACATCACATCACATCACATCACATCATGACATCACATCATGACATGACATGACATCACATCATCACATCACATCATCACATCGCATCATGAAATCACATCATGACATCACATTACATCATGACATCACATTACATCATGACATCATATCACATCATGACATCACATCACATCATGACATCACACCATGACATCACATTGTATTCGCATCCTCCTACTTTTCATATTAATATTCGGTACTCGGTGTTCGATATTTGAATTCGGGACTCGAATTCGCTATACGTATTCGTTTCGATATGCAGTATTCGTGGTCGGTATTCGGTATATGTACGTGTTCATACTGGTATCCGTATTCCCCTTCACACACTTTTCATACTGATATTCATACATATTCATATGCATATTCATATGCATATTCGTATGCATATTCGGTTCTCGGTACTTGGTATTCGTATTCGATATTCGGTATTCGCATTCGCTTCCGTATTGGTATACGCATCGACCTATATACCAAATATGACCCAGATACCAATATTCATTTATCTACGCAATTTTGATTTTTATTTTTGACGTAAAAAATAAAAATCAAAGATAAATCGTTATTTTCTGACGTAAAAAATAAAAATCAGTTTAATCGTTATTTTCTGACGTAAAAAATAAAAGTCAAAATTTAATAGTTATTTTTTGACGATTTCGATAAAAGTCATAATCGTTACGATCCCTGATAAGATTAGAATAAACTTATAGCATTGACAGACGGCAGCGATAATCCCGATTACCGCAACACTTAATTCGATTAAAATTTTACCCTGACAGACGGCAAGTATTGCGGACTAACAAAACAGCTGAAGGAAGGTAGGCGCAGCGGCGAATTCAAAAACTTCTTGTTTTATTTCCAAAGGTAGGGTAATGTCAAAATCAAAACGAAGTCACATCATGGTCAATAGGAATGGGCGAGTCCCAAACGAATTCAGATTTCAACCAAGGCGAAATATCATTTTGACATTACACTACCAATTACAGTAACAAATTACATTCGAAATTTCTGAATTCGCTTATGCGCCTACCTTCCTCGATCTGCCTTGGGTTCTTCTTTTTCTTCCCTTTCATTCACAATAGACATTTTTCACCAGGGAAATTTTGAGGATTAACTCAAGAGATATTCCGGATTACCTCCAGTTAATTCTCAAGTTAAGTCCGAATTAAATAGATATTCCGGATTATCAGTGCCGTCTGTCAATGCTATTAGCTAATGTGATTAGTGAATATAAATCCCGAATAAAACATTACTCCAAGATCTGAAATTTCATTGACCAAAGAAGTAGACTTATGCGTGTTCACGCTCTTCGAAAAAGTCATATGAAAACAAAGTTTTGATATTAAGCGATTGCTAATGCTCCAGTTACATAAGCTACTGAGATCCTCTTAAATAGCAAAAGGCCTGAAATGCAGGATATACTTTTAAAGAGGTTTAAGTCATCCGTATAAAGCAAGAACTTCGTCCGTATAAAGCAGTCACCAACGTCATTAATGAAAAAGAGAAATATTGCTGACTTATAGCATTGACAGACGGCAGCGATAATCCCGATTACCGCAACACTTAATTAGATTAAAATTTTACCCTGACAGACGGCAAGTATTGCGGATTAACAAAACAGCTGAAGGAAGGTAGGCGCAGCGGCGAATTCAAAAACTTCTTGTTTTATTTCCAAAAGTAGGGTAATGTCAAAATTCGAAATTTCTGAATTCACTTATGCGCCTACCTTCCTAGATCTGCCTTCGGTTCTTCTTTTTCTTCCCTTTCATTCACAATAGACATTTTTCACCAGGGATGTCATTACAAAATGCTCTAATCCGCTAAAATTTTGAGGACTAACTCAAGAGATATTCCGGATTACCTCCACTTAATTCTCAAGTTAAGTCCGAATTAGCTAGATATTCCGTATTATCGCTGCCGTCTGTCAATGCTATTAGAGTGCAAACTGTGTAAGTCCACATTTATGAAAAAGTGTATTTACCTTTATAACGGTAATATTTTTACGCTTAGTTGGATGATTGATACAAATTTTGAAAATAGGCGTGGCTACGCCCACTTTATGCGGCATTCGCTTTATATAAAATACTCCGTGTTTCCATCAAACGCAAACAAGCAGTGAATGAATACAGCTCAGTATATAATGTTCGATTCCACTCGAACTTAGGCTTCCTTACTTGTTAATTTTAAATTTCTTCTTAAATAAAACTTTTGTTATACATATTAATAAGAATAAGCTATGAACATATATAAACTTGGTTTTCTTCAATCCCATCACTCTTAGTTATAAACCGCGTTTTAGCGGAAAATACATGTATTAAAAATTTTTAATTTTAGCTAATGAGAATTAAAAAAAAACTGTTAACAAGCCATATGTTGACCCGTGGCTGGAACTCCCGCAAACTCTCGAAATAAAGTTCAACTTATTTATTTGCGTAGTATATTAAATGGAGATGAAATGTTTTATTTCCTGTCGGAGTACATATGCATGACAAAATGTAATACAGAATAATATATAGTTAAATACAATATTAAATTTCTCTACTTACACATTTGTGTGATTACAACCTTCTTGCTCCAATATACCAGCCACGAATGCCCGCTATTTTCGTTCGAACATAATGGCTGTCATATTTTTGCGATATTGGAACAGCGTTGCCACTTATACAGATTTTACAATAATTTAGTACAATACATAGAGTTACCACATACTTGGGATTTACAAAAGCTTTAAATATCATTTGCTGTTAGGCCGCGCCAACATCCCCGCCTCCGTGGATCTGCCCAGATTCACCAAATCTAACCTGGCCAGTATACATGCTGCTCGTTTGTAAACGCCGTCCTTCGTTTGCACTAGCGCGGCTCTTACTTGTCCATCTTTGCTTGGAAATACTTGTGTGATTCGCCCCATCAGCCACTTGGAGCGATGTACGTTGGTGTCGCATATAAGGACGACATCACCTATGGCTAGAGGATTCTGGACTCCGTACCATTTTGTTCGCCTCGTTAAGTCTGGCAAGTACTCGTCTATCCACTTCCGCCAAAACCTGTGCTGCATTTGTTGGACCTTGTACCACATTTTTCTGGTCGGAATCATCTTTTCCTCTTGCGGATGTGGCGTTTGCTCGGAATTGGGAGTACCTAGGAGAAAATGATTAGGGGTTAGTGGTTCGTCAGTGTGTTCGTCTAACGGTATGTGCGTCAATGGTCTTGCGTTAACAATATTCTCCGCTTCGCACATTAGGCTATAAAGGCAGTGCTCCTGGATGTTTTCGTTGTTGAGAGTGTGCCCCATGGCGCGTTTCACACTACGGACGAGTCTTTCCCAACAGCCGCCAGCATGGGGATTCAAGGGGCAATTGAAAACCCATTCGATGTTCTTGTTTGCCAGTGCATTAGATATAACGCCGTTATCGAAGTCGATTCTCTGTCGCCTCAACTCTATCAGCTCCAATGAAGTTCGTGCCGTTGTCCGAGCGAATACGTACCGGTGTTCCTCTGCGGTTCATAAAATTTCGTATACACATAAGACAAGTGTCTGTTGTCAAGTCCCTTGCGAGCTCCAGATGTTCCGCCCGCACAGTAAGGCACGTAAATAGTGCAATCCAACGCTTCTCACTTCTTCTGCCAATCGCGACTGTAAACGGACCCATGAAGTCAAGACCTACGTAAGTGAATGGTCTTACGAAAGGTGTAAGTCTATCCGGTGGAAGTTGACCCATTTGCGGAGGGTTTGGCTCAGCCTTTTCCTTTATACAAACTGGACATCTTTTCATTGCGCGTCGCACCTCTGTTCTGATCTGTGGGATCCAGTATCGCCGTCGTATCCCTGCAACTATTGTACTTTCGTTTTGATGCTTCCAGATTTTGTGGTAATAATCCACTACAAGCTCGGTAACATGGTGACGTTTAGGCAGGATTATCGGTCGACGTGAATGCGGTGGAATGGCTACTGCTGCATCTATTCGCCCACCTACTCGTATCACTCCTTCTTCATCCATCAGCGGTGTTAGGGTCCTCAAGGGGCTGCTGCGTTCCACCTGTTTCTCTGCAATCAGTGCACAATATTCGTCCGCGAAGCTTTGCCTTTGTACCGAGCGAATTATAGCTATTTCTGCGCTCTTTATTTCCAAAGCACTGAGCCCTCCAGAACGCCTCTCGCTTGCGTCTTTTCGGCAATTTTTTGGAACCGCAATATCCAACCTACAACTCTTGTTAAACGGACCAATGATGAAAACTTGGTGTACATGGCATTGTCGATATTTACTGTCAAAACTGAAAAACTCGCTCTTAGCTCATCTTGCGTGTTCGGGTTAACCTCGTTGGACGGCCATAAGCTTTCGTCTTGCGAAAAGAACGCGTGCCCATTAATCCATGTTGAGCTTCTTCTATCGGTCTTCGGACGCGTTCCCCAATCCGCTGGATTTAATGCGCTTGGAACCAACCCATCGCCACTCGTTTATATCACTAGCCTCTAAAATTTCGTTAACACGATGCGCCACGTATGGTTTATAGCGCCGATAGTCGGACTTCATCCAAGCTAGGACAGTCTTCGAGTCGCTCCACATTACGACTCTTTTAGGGATTTTTCCATGACATTGAAGGATGCTCTTCCGGAGACGTGTAGCCAACACTGCGGCCTGCAGCTCCAGTCGGGGGATTGATGTAAGCTTCAATGGTGCGCATTTGGCCTTGCCTGAGATGAATATGGGATTTGGAGTTCTCGTACCTTCTGGGAACCTCCAGTACGCTACAGCTGCATAAGCTACCTCGCTTGCGTCCGCAAATACGTGTAATTCGACTGGTAACTGATGGAACCCCAATCCGTAACACCGCGGCACGCTTACTTCTTCCAAACGCTTGATCGCCGTCAACCATCTCAACCATGCTTCTTGCAATACATCTGGAATAGGTTCATCCCAGTCGATACCAGCGCGCCAAGTCGCCTGCAGCAGAAGCTTTGCTTCCATAGTGTACTCCGCCGCCATTCCGAACGGATCGAACACCGACATTGTGACGCTCAGTAGTTCGCGTTTTGTGGGTTTCCTTGTCCCAGCCAGCACGATTGGATCGACCTTTGCAAACGAGAGCACAAATGTAAAATCATCGTTAAGCGTATCCCAATGCAACCCAAGGACTTTCTGAAAAATACCAACGTTATCTCTGTCAAGATTCAAGCAAGCGGGACGCTGTTCTTCGTTATTCATTTGTTTCATGAGCTGTTCAGAGTTGGACACAAACCGCTTTAAGTCAAACCCTCCTTGTTTATGAATCCAAGCTACCTGCTTCGTTATTCGGATTGCCTCGTCGACGGTAGAGAAACAATGCACGAAGTCGTCGACATAGTGATTGTTGATTATTGCATTCGCCGCTTCTGGAAATTGTTCCCTAAACTCCTCCGCATTTTTGTTTTTTACGAACTGGGCCGAGCTCGGTGAGCAAGTGACCCCGAACGTCATCACGTCCATGCCATATACTACAAATGGCTGCTTAGAGTCTGTTCTCCATATGAAGCGTTGTGCTGCTTGATCCTGCGAACGTATCTTGACTTGGTGGAACATCTCCACTATATCGGCGCACACACCCACTGGCCTCTTACGAAATTTTAATAAAATGGTTGCGAGTGGTTGGTTTAGATCCGGCCCGCTTAACAATGCCGAGTTCAATGACACGCCGTTGACTTTGGCTGCAGCATCGAATACCAGTCGCATCTTTCCAGGTTTGTTCGCGTTCCAAACTCCAAAGTGTGGTAGGTGCCAGCTACGCTTCCCTCCTGTCATGACCTCCTCTGGCGTCAGCTTCCTCGCATAGCCTTTGGCTTCGTATTCCTCTATTACCTTGACGTATGCAGACTTAAAATTCTCATCACGCTTAAACTTCTTTTCTAGGGCTAACATCCGGTTCTCTGCCATTTTGCGACTATCTGGTAGGGCTACATCTGCATGCTTCCAAAGCAAGCCTGTCTCAAAGTGTGAACCCTTTCTTACTGTTGTTTCTTCCAATAAAGTTTTTGCTTTAGCAATATCCACAGCTTCTACAACCTCTACAGAATTGCGAGCTCCGAGATCTTCGTTGATTATGTAGTCACTCACCAATCGTTCAAGCCGTTCAGCACTGTCACCTGTCTTAGCGAAGTTTACAAAGTGCCGCCTATCTCCAATGGCTCGGTCATTACCTCCGTAGACGATCCATCCAAGTTTCGTGAGCGTCACCGAGTAGCCATTTCCTCCATCGTCAACAGTGTTCTTTGAAATACTCAGATGAGCGTTATCTAACCCCACCAATAGCTCTGGAACCGCTCCAACATACTCCTTGATCGGCAAGTGACGATGTCTGTAATGCAGCTCTGACCACTTGAGTGTTTGCGCCGGCAGTTGAAGATTGGCTACCGTTCTAACGTTCCGCAACGAAAACCTTTTGTTGTATTTTCCAACTCCGGATATTTCCACATCGACCCTGGTTGACTGCTCCGTAACTGTGGTACCACCAAACCATTGTAGCGTTAAGTTTTCCTTATGTCCTTTGAGACCTAGACGACCGGCCAATTCGCTGTTCATCATCGAGATTGCTGAACCGTCATCGAAGAGGGCAAATGTGCTTATGACTCGACCGTTGGCGTACAACCGCACTGGCAGGATCTTGTACAATAATTTTAAACTTGGTTTGTCGACGATTGTATTAGTGAGGACTTGTTGGCGTGTCGCAGTTTCCAATTGACGCTGACCATCTGTAGTTCCTTGCTGACGGAAATGCAGTAGTTCATGCTGCTTCCGCGTACACCTGTCCACATCACATCTGTGTTGTTCGGTGCAATCGCCGCTCCTATGGTCGCTTTTCAAACAATTGTAACATAATTTATTTTGACGGACTACACGCCATCGGTGACCCACCTGCATGTCGAGAAACCGCTTGCACCGATTTATACTGTGTCTACCTTTACAAAGGGAGCATACGTTAATATCCTGGTTACCACTGTTTATATCCTGGGTGTGAAAAAAACGCGTACGACCTTCGCCTCTCCCGCTTTGCCTGGAGTCCGCACCAGTGTTTACCATAGCGCTCGCCACTAACTTTGAAAGCTCCTGCAACCAGTCGCTGAAATGACATATTTTCGGTCTGGGTACTATCGTCAAGGCATGCCTGGCCCAGTCGATCCGCCTTTGCACCGGCAATTTCGATAGAAGTTCATCCATAAGCGTGGGATTCGATAGGTGATGATCACAGTTAGCAGACTGTAGAAATGATGATAAATTTTGTACCTTCGTAGCGAACGGGACGATTTGATCGATACGATTTTCCGCTATAGAAGCTACACCCTGTATTTTTGCAATTTGGCTTTTAACCAGTTGCTCTGGCCTACCGAACCTATCCGCAAGAGTACTAATAACTCGGGACACATTGCTGCTGTGAATTAGTAAGCACTCAACCACCTCCCTTGCCCGACCTTTAATGGCTTTTTGCAAGCGCATCATGTTTTGCCTATCATTATAGTTGTACTCTTCGGTGGTCATCGTAAACGCCTCCCTAAACATGGGCCAGTCCTCAGGCCGTCCGTCGAATTCAGGCAAATCGTATAACTTACGCCCATGCGTTGCTCTGCTGTCTGCCAATGTTCGATGTAGATCACTTAACACCCCTACCAATGACCCGTTTACGCTTTCCACATTCACGTTGCTTGGTGGTCTAGAAGCCGCTGCTAGCAATTCATGCTGTTGCTGACTCTGCCGTAGTTCCGCCTGTAGGTCCTGCATCTGCCGCTGCATCATGTCGAGTCTAGCCTCCATCGTCACTGCTTGAGCTTCGCCCGTTTCCGCTGGTCGTTGCTGAATCGTTGTGTTTAAGTCGTCCAACCACTCCTCGGTTGCACTGGTCCTACCTACAGAACGCAAGTTCGGCATGTCAGTATGTGTTTAATTGTCTATTCTAACTAAATGTGACTGCTGAGGTTTAAGACTTATTCTAACCGGAAGACCAGAAATTTGCTATGACAGGTTCGCAGATTTATAAGTGACGCAAGTCTACAGACAACTAATATTTCGCGTAGGACACGCAGGGTCAATGTAGCTTATACACCGGATCCACGTTTTGCATCCGCTCACCAATAATTCGCAAACCTGTTTGCTTTCGAGCAGCCCTAATGATTAGCAGACCAACTACTATTGGGTCGATAACTTAAGACGCAGGAACAACTGGTGTTTAGCACCGCAAGGACAATATCAAATTAAATTCGCTGAGGCGCAGATCGACGTTTACATCCGCTTACATTAATTTACAAGGCAATGATTTACTTACTGCTCCTTAGAACCGCTGTAACAAAGTAAATATAATAAAGTTAGTTGAGGCCCTGATTGACTGCCACTCCGCATACAAACAATCTAAAATTTTCTTTATTTCAATACCATAAATCTCATAAAATGTTTGCTATTAAGCCATATCGTCGCTGCGCCAACAAAAAGAGCTATACGTTTTTCAGCAACTTTTCAGGAGAGCAAAAAAACCGTTTTCTGGTGATCCTAGAGAATATTTTTTCTAGTTTGAATTGTTAACTAATGATACTACACATATGTAATAGACTTATGCAATTTTTTTTTACTTTTTTTGACCAACCACTTCGCATGAAGCATTTGCGCCGTTTTACAGCACATAGCTCTTTTTACAAATTGTTTAAATTTGCTAGTGGGGGTAAGAAATCGTGAAAGATGTGTATACAATTCTTCGCTAGGGTCCGATGCAATTAGAGATAGCTTGGAAATGCATTATTTAATTGACCAGCGCCCCTCCTATTTTGAAAATTGGTCACATACGCTTTTTTTAAATAATTTTTTTACACAAAAATAACCTGAAATCAAAAAACAATTATACGAAAATAGATGTATAACTGATTTTACAGAGAATTTCTACTACTGAGAGCATATAGCTGTGTTTGATAACTTCTAACCAAAGAAGGATATCAGAAAACGGGAAATACAGAAATGTGGCTAGCGGATAGCGCTAAATAAATGTGTAATAAAAAAAAATCGAAAAAAAAACATATAACTGAATTTGTTGGCGCAGCGACGATATACTTCTTGGTGCACGTTAATCGTTCGCATATATAAGTCGACTATGCGCGTTCAATTTGTAGTAGCATACATATAATTTGCGAAGCTTGATACAGTCCAATAAAATAAGCGTAGACACAGCATATGCTATTATTCTTTTAGCTCTCCGTATGTTTTTTGGCACACCCTAATGTTCATCAGTGCATATATATTAACAAGGCGCTATTGTACTTTGGGTGTTCTTATGATCGGCAGTTTCCGTTATTCGTGCACACAAGTTAACACACTAACAAACCAACCCCATACATTTTCCCCAAAGCACTCACCTGACTTCAAATTCCGCTAGCTAACCTGAATACTTATCGAAAAGTCTGGAATGATTCCGTTGCACAGACTTTTTTGTTGTTTGCCAAAGACCACGTACCGTACTTAATGCCGTGCTTTCAATTATGTGCTTCCATTTAAATGGACATATGTACTCGCTGCCCGTCTTCGCTATTTAATATTATTACCGTGCCTTATTCTGCTTTTACGCTAACCAAATTGTTGCTTGCCGGCAAACGTGCATGCCCTTCCAACAAATGTGCTTCGCAAATAAATGTGAAATAAAAGCTGTTGACCCGTGGCTGGAACTCCCGCAAACTCTCGAAATAAACTTCAACTTATTTATTTGCGTAGTATATTAAATGGAGATGAAATGTTTTATTTCCTGACGGAGTACATATGCATGACAAAATGTAATACAGAATAATATATAGTTAAATACAATATTAAATTTCTCTACTTACACATTTGTGTGATTACAACCTTCTTGCTCCAATATACCAGCCACGAATGCCCACTATTTTCGTTCGAACATAATGGCTGTCATATTTTTGCGATATTGGAACAGCGTTGCCACTTATACAGATTTTACAATAATTTAGTACAATACATAGAGTTACCACATACTTGGGATTTACAAAAACTTTAAATATCATTTGCTGTTAGGCCGCGGCAACACCATACTATGTTGTTGGCACAAATTTGGTTGGTTTTGGTACATTTTCAACCATCTTTAACCCTCTAATGCTGGATTCTAAAGTAATGAGCTAAAACTGTTGGATTAATTTTTTTAGCAATTCTGGGCTGCTGATTCCAAAAAAGCTATTTTTAAGTTGCTACAGAAAACCGTTTACCTTACTGGTGATAAAATCTAAATGAGTGCCTTGAGGCACTCTTGGGGCGTAAGTAGTAAAAACACAGTCAACTATTGCTTGAAGGCATTATTGAGAAAAAACTTTGTTTTATGCAAACTTTACATGAAATTTGCGATAAACTTTATTAAATTGCGTTGTGGTATTTAAGAAAACAATTTTTTTGAGTCGAAGAACATAAATGAATGTTACATTTGATGTAAAAGCATTGAGTTTGAGATTTTTTGCAGTATTTGCACCATATTTTCCCATCTTTCCAGTCAGGATGTTTTTTGTGGTTTTCCTTCCAACTTTTGATGTACTTGGTTGTGGCGAGCATTCTGTAGATGTTCGATGCAATGTATCACTAGGCAGGGATGCCACTAAGAAAATTTTTTTCCTACCAAAAACCTACCAAAATGGCTTCGAGCCTACCATTTTTTTAATGTGAGATTTAACCATATTCAACAAATTCATTTAGGGTAACTGTGCCAGTAACCGGACACTTTTTTTTTACCGCTTAAAATAAAAGAAAACTGAAAGCTTTAGTATTAAATTTAATACTAGCCGGACCCGTGCGCATCTTGCGCAAAAAATAACAAAACATACGTGGCGCCAGTCGGTATGGTTTGTGCTGTCACGCCCATTTTAAAGAACTTATTATTTCTTTGGTTTGGTGGACCTTATGGAATTTTCAATGTATTACCTAGATATAAGTTTGACAAAGATATCGCATAAAATGTTTTTATTATTCCTATATAAGTATGTGCAATATATTTTTATATATTTTATATATATTTTTATGTGCGTATGTGGTTCTTGCCGACTTGGGTAATTTTTTTCCACACGTTTGCCCTGGCTTAATCGATTTATCTGCTACAGTTCCTGAGTTTTGACTTATAAATCTTTGAAAATTTGCTCCTCTTGGCCCATTTTTCAAAATTTCGGCACGTTTCCTCATAACTGCATAACGTAATTTCATCACTCGGGCTTTATTAGTGATTGAATTATCATGTTTTACGTGCTTTTCGAAATACACACATATGCCTTATTTTCAACCCCAATTTTCTCTGTTCCCATTAGAATCTGTGTACCAAATTTCATTAAAATATTTCTATTTTTGCGCAAGTTAGAGTGTATACGGCCGGACGGACGGACATGGTTCAATCATTTTTTTCATCCTGATCGTTTTGATATACTCTTATATATTAAGGTGGAGTGAAAATTTTTTTTTGGAAATTCAATTTGTTCCAAAGCCAGAACGGCACCTTTCTATCCCAGTAATAAGCCTTTAAAATTTTATTGACCTACTCGCATGTTTAGAGGTGCCCTCAGCCCCAAAAAAGTTAAAAAAATAGCACGATCTGGTACAAATGTGAAATTTCTACAATTATGAAATAAAAAAAACCAAGTATGAGGATTGATAAACAGGCTAATTTGAGTATAAAAGTGAATTTTTTTTTTGGAAACAACAACAACCAAAGTTTCTAAAGGTCAAAATTTATATTATGCATTTTTTAAATTGCAATTACTTAAAAACTACTGAACCGATTTCAAATATTTTTATACCATTCGATAGGTATTTTGAATCCCCTTAGTTTGATATACATTTTATGTGGCTTCCATAACACTCCCCGCTGCGGGGGTAAATCCCCCTTTTACCCCCCTTACTTTTCATATAAAGTACCACGCCCAATAAACCACCGTGTCGCATGCATAGCTAATTAATACCTTTAAAACGATGCCTTACTTATTAATTTTGGTAAATTATGTGAGCAGAAAAAGGGATATTTATAAAACACCAATTAGAAATAATATATATGATTATTTGTACAAATTTCAATTAATTTTTGAATGAGTGATAAAAATGTGAAAGAAAAGAGGAAGAAGCAGCAGTTTCCAGATAAACAAAAACTTGAGTTGGCGTTAAATGATATTCGGACAAGGTTGGACTGGGTATTAGTAGCTGCCACCGCTCGTCTAGTGCAGAAGAAATCAGGATTTACATTTTGTGGAATAACATTTGAGGTATAATTTCCTGAAGGAAACGTAAGAAGATTTATCGAGGGAAATAGCGGACATTGTTTCCACTTGGTACAGCAAACACATTTACTACCTAGGTAGGCCTGATGGCCTGTTGTGATACCACATGGAGCTCTTTATTACACACCATGTAGACGAACCACCTTGTTTGCTTCATATAACGTAAAATGTCTGATGCCTTTCTGTTTTCAAGTATACTTGAAGCTCAAAGAAAACAAAACTCTACTGAGAAGACACGTTTTCTCAACAGTGTTGTTACAAAGTGGCCAAATGTACCAAATCGGTGATGTTAGTTGAACGAAGGCAAAAACATACCAAAATTCAAATCGTCCTACCAACCTACCAAAAGGAGTAAAACCTACCAGTTTTGGTAGGAAAAGCCCAATAGTGGCATCCCTGTCACTAGGTCTACCGGCTGACTTTTTTGTTTGATAGGCCACTAGGCCTGCAGCTATGTCTTCGCGAAATTCTGGTAACTCGACCAACTTTTCTTTATTTCATTAAATTTATATCGTTGAATGCGTCTATACAATAAATATGCATTTGTTGCCGTCATATCAATTAAATGGTAAAATAGCCGAATTGTCGCATCTCTGGTTTTTTCTCTTATATGGTAACGACCCATGAGTCCGTCCATCAAATCTACGCCACCCATATGACAATTATACTCCCGTATAATTGGGGGGCAATCGATATCGATGTATTGTTTGACTTTCCTGTCGTAACGTTGTATCTTTGAGGGTTGCTCATCCATATGTTCCTTTATAAAAGGCATAGTTCCAACATAAGTGGATAACAAACGAACTGTCTTTTTATCTTTCCATAAGACATTGGTCATTTGTATACCATATGCGGATTCCACGTACTCTGTAAGAAATCCTCTTGGTTTTTAACACGCTTTTATTAGCTTCACCTGTATGTATGTATGTATGTATGTATGTAACTTCATCCCATCCTAAAAGTTGAAACATTTAACTAAATTATTATATCTTTCAAACATTCACTTTTTTGTGTTCTCTCTATTATTTCTATTCTCCACCGGATTCGAAACATGACATCAACAGCCCAACGGCATCATATAGTAGGACATTCAACATTATATTTTATGCTTCATTGCGGCTTTTATGTTACCTTTCTTCAAAATAGCCTCTATGAATTTCAATTCACTCCCGTATACAAGCCAATAAGTAACAAGCTTGCAGGGTACGGAAAAACTCACTCACGAACGCTCAAAAATACATTTTTCTCAAATCACAAACAAATGTTCAAAGAAAAACGTATAACCACTCAAATAGCGAGCGAACTAACGCACAACAGCCAACGATCGCTCATAGCGATGGCGATAAACTCAATGCATAAATTCACTCAAAAATAAAGCTTGAAGCTTTCTTGTTTTGGGTTTGTTGTATTTGCAATAACATCAACCGCATGTACAATGTACATACATACGTATGCAGAGCAAGAACTGGTTTTGTGTTTTGTGTAACAAGCTTTCTGTTTTGTTTTGTCGTTGTTGTGTTTGCAATAAAAACAATCGCATGTACATACATATGTATGCAAAGCAAGAACTGGTTTTGTAAGTGCTGAATCAACGAAAAGGAACCCTAATTACATTTTTATACAATGTTTTGTAAACGTGAGGTGAAAAAAATTTCTCTAAAAATAAAAAAAAAAAATAAAAATGCGCCACTCGGGACTCGAACCTGAGCTCCTTGGTCCGTAGGCAGCATACCTCACCATTACGCTACAAACGTATTCGGAGATTTATTGTCTAAATTCGAATTTATTCAATCAGGTTTTTTTTTTGTTCTTTTCAAATGCTTCACCTCAACTTCTCTTCACTTTCTGATTGTAAAATATAACAAAACGTTTGGGAAATTTTGTATTTCCAAACTAGTTTGGAAAACCTTGAATAAAAGGGTTTGGAAAATATTGCATAATAAGCTAGTTTACTTCACTGCATGATGGGATTTTTGGTAGAAGTTATAAATACATATGTATGTATATAGATCTATTTCGGAGAACACCACATCCCATCAGACTTCTTTTTACTTTTATTCTTGCGTCCGCATAAAACATCCTTTAATGAAAAATTTCACTAAAAATCAAAAATAAATAATAGCTTAAAAAACTAAAAAACACGCTTTAATCTTAAAAATCGTACTAAAAATTGAGAAATAATTTAATTAGAAACAAAATGATGAACGAAAATATAAGTATTTAAGGAAAAGCGTAGGGGTGCTCAATAATATTTGAACTTGAAAATATTCGATTCGTACAACTAGTACAAAAATATACCTAGTTGCGAAATTAAAGAGTACGATATATGAAATCTCAAAAAAGTCAAAATAAAATTATCAGTAAAAAAACACCGATTTTAAATATTTTTTGACATACTGAGCACCCCACGCTTTTCCTTAAATACTTATATTTTCGTTCATCATTTTGTTTCTAATTAAATTATTTCTCAATTTTTAGTACGATTTTTAAGATTAAAGCGTGTTTTTTAGTTTTTTAAGCTATTATTTATTACTTATATTATCCATTGGTAATTTGCAGTTAGGTATCCGATTTGCGCGCACTGTCACTAGACCGTAAATACCTTTTGCACGCAAGTACACAAGCAATGGAACCGTCGTATAAAAATTATCAAAATAAATAATGTGGTTAACAAAATTTTGGACCGTTTGCGATAAACGAATAACAATGTTAGCCGAGGCACCGATATCTGGTTGGCCAGGCAAAATAACGTTATCTCCAGACCCGCTATAAATTTCAAATCTATAGGCATACCCAAATGAATCGCACAGTACGAATAATTTAATGCCCCACTTGTGAGGCTTATTTGGCATATACTGACGAAGAAGCTTCAATTTGGTACCACACATTTGTTCATCGACACAAAGGCGAGCTTGCTTTGGCACTGAATCAAATCTTTTGTTCAATTCACCGGAAAATTTTCTTATGCGAAACAAGGGGTCGTAACCTGGCCGCCCCTTTTTCACTCGATCGTTTTCATCACGCAGTGATAAGTATTTTTTTATGGTTTCGAATCTAGTTCGGGTCATACAATTGCTTATTGGAGAAAAAGCATTTTTACCCCAGTAGCTCCGCAAATTTGGAAATAGCGAAATATCTGCATTGGAGTCTGAAGATCTAATATTTCGGATGGAAGAGAAGTGTCGCCTTGGAAGGCTACTTCATTTACGTGTAACTGCATTGATTGCTGGCACCAAATCATTTTTACGAACTCCTTACTATCCTTCGTTATGGACTCCAAACCTAAAAAGTAATTATTTTTTAGAAAAGAAAAAAAAAAACACTTGTGCCAACGCATCTTACTAGAACCAGTGAAGCCCCCGGATGAAGGTACAAAACTTGGTCCAGACGTTTCAATGGAAGGCTAAGGCGATCGCGGTTACTTCAATCGTTTAGAGGACGTTGTGGGTTGATCTTCAGCACTTACTTCATAACAGTTTGCAATATCCACTTCGGCATTAACCGATTCTACAAAATCGATGTCAGGTTCTCCATTTTCACTTGATTGGTAACTCAAATCAGCATCTAATTCCGCCTCCTCGAAAAGTTGTTCCAACTGCTCATCGGTTAAATCGGACAATTTAAAACGTTTAGACACTCGATCTGCCATTTCTGTATATTTTTTGTGAAGAACATATGTATCAAAACAAAAGAAAGCTAGTATTATTTCGTCAAATGAGGGAAGCAGCCGGCAGAAAAACTTTCCCTTCAATGCCCATGAGTGCCTCAGGGCACTCATCAACAAAACACGGCTCCACCACACAACTTACCTGTATTCACGCAAATCAAACTTTTAAATAATAGAATATAAGTATATTCACTGGAAAAAAAATTATGGTTGTGATTCAACAACTGAAAACACTGAAATATGTATTTGAAATTACAGAATGCACCAGCGCAATTTTTTTCTTCCCAAATGAACACGATTAATTTTTAACGGGATAAAAGTAATAGAAGAAAGCTTTTATGAGCTTTCAAAGCTTTTGCAAAAATGTTTCTACACCTTTTGAGAACTGTGAAAAGCAACTTTTAATTAGAAAGGGATGTTATATTTTCCATCAGAGTGATATATACCAAGAGTGCCTCAGGGCACTATTAAGCATTAGAGGGTTAATCTCTATGCCGATTTTACAGGCGTTTATTTTGATACAATTCGGATGTAACGTGAGTTACCGCCAATTTCTTTAATATCTTTGTACAGAACTAAGCTAGGATTCTAATTTTGTTGTATACATATCTCAATTCAAATCTTTCTTAATTACGCCCCATCATTAACAATTAGGTAGTGGCATTTACTTCAGATAGTTTTGGATTCGAAAATGATCAAAAATCTCTGCGCCAAAAATTGCAACGTGAGTTACCGATTTCTTTTTTGTCAATTTTATTTTGGCGAAAAGCGTACAAGTTCAGACTACGTATTACCAACGATGGTAGAAGTGAGTTATTTCGAAAAAAACCAATTCCTCCTCTTTGTCAATTTTAATCTTGTTCTTAAAATAAACATGGGTGTACTAAATAAAGCTCCATTACTGGATTTTAATGCATTTGTCGTATTATTTTTATTATAAATCTAAAGAGAAATACTTATATAAATGTTAAATTTTTGCCTCTGATGTAAAGTGAGTTACCATCGAAGTGCCCATGTTAAATTATAAAATATTTTTTTCCATAACTTTCATTTTCCATTTTTTTGTCAAAATATAATAAGACCAGCTAATTTGATAAGACGGACAAACCACTCAACTTGTTTAGCAAACATTAAATAGCAAAAAAAAAATTTAAACATGCATGAACATAATTTACGATCACAGTGGAATAACAAGCCGACAACTTAGCGATCACGAAGTAACGCACACATACACAACTCACACCGACGCTACTGCTTCGTCGTTTTTGCTTTATTAAAAATTATATTTCGTTTTTGCACTGGCAAATAATATGTTATTTTTGCACTGGGGTTTTTTTTACGAGGAAGAAGCATCGAAAGCCTTTACCCCTTCAGTGTGGGACTCTAACCAGCACTAAACCTCCTACTGTCATCGTACCGAACCCCCCCGGTACTACCGTCAAGCTACCGTCGCGTCGGGAGGTGGGGTGAGCACAAGGCTCGAAGTGTCCGTAATGGTAGCGTTATTTCCCTCAGTCTGCCTTTGGAGGCTTCTCCCGTTCCCCTAGAAGCGATCAGTGTTAGGTGGTCTGCGGAGGCCAATGCTCCGCACCACACGCTATGACGGATGCAGGAGGCCTAGCTCCTGTACGTATCCGTTCCAATCGCAGTAGTCACTGTAAGGTGGTCTGTGGAGGACAAAGCTTCACACCACGCGCGCTGACGGATGCAGGAGGCCTTGCTCCTGTACGTATCCGTTCCACTGGAAGTGGTCATTGTTTAGTGGTCTGGTGGTCTGCGGCGGCCAAAGCTCCACGCCACGCGCTATGACGGATGCAGGAGGCCTAGCTCCTGTACGTATCCGTTCTACACGAAGTGGTCAATTAGTCGAACTATTCTGTGATAAGTGATATGCGGACGCCTAACTTCCGCGACACGCGCGATGACGGATGTAGTAGGCTGAACTCCTGTACGTATCCGTTCCACTCGGGGTCTCGAAGTACCTATGATTAGAAGCTGTAATCTGACATAATTAGTGCTTCTTTAGTTGCCGCTCATTCGCAGTATTCTCTCTAGGCTTCTCAGTGTTTTCATGGTGTCTGCTATTACGTCGCTCGCTGCAGTTCATTTTGCCTTGCTTTCTAGCATATGCTTCACGAATGACTCAGGTGTATAGTTTCCTCCAAATAGTCTACGGAGCTTGTTTCTAGATTCGTAAAATCTTGCACACTCAAAGAATACGTGATATACATCCTCTGTTGCTTGCCCCCCGCGGTAATCACACGTTTGGTTTGACTCGTGCTTAAAGCGGTAAAACCGTGTCCAGACAGAAACTGCGTCAGGTAGAAATTGACTTCGCCGTGTGCTCTTTCCAATCAGGGGTGGCTTTCCGTAATTCGATATTCGACTCTCGTTGGCTCGATATTTCAATTCGATATCGAACGAGCGACGATACCGACGATTTTAAAAAGTGCATTAAAGGCTTTTATTATTTTTCAAAAGTTGTGTTCTCTCTTGTAAACAAATAAGAAATCATTTGAACCCACAAAAATATTAAAATTTTGAAGTTATATTTTTCTGCGGTTGACATATTCGATAAGGCAAAACGATAGCTAAGGTGGTGTCGAATTGTTTCTGACGATGTTTGTGTTTGCGGAAAGCAAAGACGATGCTTCGATATCGAATTTCGCTCGATATCGAATTACGGAAAACCACCCCAGATTCTCAGGTCTAGTATGCTTCTATTTGTCCAGCGTCCCTTCATGGAGTTGCTCCATCTAAACTACCAGCTTTGCATGCTGGCCTCTCTCGCCTCGGAGCGCTCCGCCTCGCTTTGTGCAATCACTGCAGCTTCTTTTGCCAGTATATCTATAGGGTATAGACCGGCAATAACCAGAGCGGCTTCATCCGACACTGTTTTAAACGCACAACACACTCTCAACGCGCACAGGCGGTAAGTCGACTTGATGCAACGAAAATATGACTTATGATGCTCTATAGCGTGGTGCCACACAGGGGCGCCGTAGAGAATTTGGCTCCTTACGACGCACGCAAGAAGTTGTCGCCGCCGTTGCTTTGGACCACGTAAGTTCAGCATTATGCGTGTTAGTGCCGTCACGGTCGCGTATTCAATTTGGGTTTTAAATGATAATCTTCTATCATAATTCCCAGGTACTTTACTGGTTGGAGCGTGAAGAAGTCATGATTTCCACTTCTTATTATAGTATGCTCTAATTTTGTCTTGCTTGATATGAGCACTGACTCCGTTTTTTGCTCCGCCAGTTGCAAGCCACTTTTTAGAAAAGAAAAAAAAAAAAACACTTGTGCCAACGCATCTTACTAGAACCAGTGAAGCCCCCGGATGAAGGTACAAAACTTGGTCCAGACGTTTCAATGGAAGGCTAAGGCGATCGCGGTTACTTCAATCGTTTAGAGGACGTTGTCGGTTGATCTTCAGCACTTACTTCATAACAGTTTGCAATATCCACTTCGGCATTAACCGATTCTACAAAATCGATGTCAGGTTCTCCATTTTCACTTGATTGGTAACTCAAATCAGCATCTAATTCCGCCTCCTCGAAAAGTTGTTCCAACTGCTCATCGGTTAAATCGGACAATTTAAAACGTTTAGACACTCGATCTGCCATTTCTGTATATTTTTTGTGAAGAACATATGTATCAAAACAAAAGAAAGCTAGTATTATTTCGTCAAATGAGGGAAGCAGCCGGCAGAAAAACTTTCCCTTCAATGCCCATGAGTGCCTCAGGGCACTCATCAACAAAACACGGCTCCACCACACAACTTACCTGTATTCACGCAAATCAAACTTTTAAATAATAGAATATAAGTATATTCACTGGAAAAAAAATTATGGTTGTGATTCAACAACTGAAAACACTGAAATATGTATTTGAAATTACAGAATGCACCAGCGCACTTTTTCTTCCCAAATGAACACGATTAATTTTTAACGGGATAAAAGTAATAGAAGAAAGCTTTTATGAGCTTTCAAAGCTTTTGCAAAAATGTTTCTACACCTTTTGACAACTGTGAAAAACAACTTTTAATTAGAAAGGGATGTTACATTTTCCATCAGAGTGATATATACCAAGAGTGCCTCAGGGCACTATTAAGCATTAGAGGGTTAATCTCTATGCCGATTTTACAGGCGTTTATTTTGATACAATTCGGATGTAACGTGAGTTACCGCCAATTTCTTTAATATCTTTGTACAGAACTAAGCTAGGATTCTAATTTTGTTGTATACATATCTCAATTCAAATCTTTCTTAATTACGCCCCATCATTAACAATTAGGTAGTGGCATTTACTTCAGATAGTTTTGGATTCGAAAATGATCAAAAATCTCTGCGCCAAAAATTGCAACGTGAGTTACCGATTTCTTTTTTGTCAATTTTATTTTGGCGAAAAGCTAACAAGTTCAGACTACGTATTACCAGCGATGGTAGAAGTGAGTTATTTCGAAAAAAACCAATTCCTCCTCTTTGTCAATTTTAATCTTGTTCTTAAAATAAACATGGGCGTACTAAATAAAGCTCCATTACTGGATTTTAATGCATTTGTCGGATTATTTTTATTATAAATCTAAAGAGAAATACTTATATAAATGTTAAATTTTTGCCTCTGATGTAAAGTGAGTTACCATCGAAGTGCCCATGTTAAATTATAAAATATTTTTTTCCATAACTTTCATTTTCCATTTTTTTGTCAAAATATAATAAGACCAGCTAATTTGATAAGACGGACAAACCACTCAACTTGTTTAGCAAACATTAAATAGCAAAAAAAAAATTTAAACATGCATGAACATAATTTACGATCACAGTGGAATTACAAGCCGACAACTTAGCGATCACGAAGTAACGAACACATACACAACTCACACCGACGCTACTGCTTCGTCGTTTTTGCTTTAGTAAAAATTATATTTCGTTTTTGCACTGCCAAATAATATGTTATTTTTGCACTGGGGGTTTTTTTTACGAGGAAGAAGCATCGAAAGCCTTTACCCCTTCAGTGTGGGACTCTAACCAGCACTAAACCTCCTACTGTCATCGTACCGAACCCCCCGGTACTACCGTCAAGCTACCGTCGCGTCGGGAGGTGGGGTGAGCACAAGGCTCGAAGTGTCCGTAATGGTCGCGTTATTTCCCTCAGTCTGCCTTTGGAGGCTTCTTCCGTTCCCCTAGAAGCGATCAGTGTTAGGTGGTCTGCGGAGGCCAATGCTCCGCACCACACGCTATGATGGATGCAGGAGGCCTAGCTCCTGTACGTATCCGTTCCAATCGCAGTAGTCACTGTTAGGTGGTCTGTGGAGGACAAAGCTTCACACCACGCGCGCTGACGGATGCAGGAGGCCTTGCTCCTGTACGTATCCGTTCCACTGGAAGTGGTCATTGTTTAGTGGCCTGGTGGTCTGCGGAGGCCAAAGCTCCACGCCACGCGCTATGACGGATGCAGGAGGCCTAGCTCCTGTACGTATCCGTTCTACACGAAGTGGTCAATTAGGGTGCGTTTATGTCGGAGCAATATAAGAAAGAAAGAAAGATGGCGAAGAAAATTGTAAACGGGAATTCTGTACTTCTGTTTATGTCGGAGCTGCGATAAGCGCTAAGCTCACCACAGATAATAGCAAAGAAAATACCTTACGGAAATCACGTATAGTGTTTATGTCGGAGCAATAGAAGAAAGAGTGATACTAGCAACGAAAATTGTAAATGGGAGTTCTGTACTTCTGTTTATGTCGGAGCAGTGGGTGACTAAAGAAATTCACCACATTAGCGCTATTATCATAGCAGAGAAAATACCTTATGGGAAACGCGTGTAGTGTTTATGTCGGAGCAATAGAAGAAAGAGTGGATACTAGCAACGAAAATTGTAAATGGGAGTTCTGTACTTCTGTTTATGTCGGAGCCTCGCTATAAGCGCGTATCAAAGTATAAGAGCGAAGAAAATTAATTCATTGATTTTCTTTAGTCGATTAGCGCTATTCATTATGGACACAGAAACTTTCATCAGTGCAATTTTTAAAAGGCAACCTTTGTCGGATCAAAGAAATCCAAATCATCCCAATAGGCTTGTCTTGGATAAACTGTGGACGGCCGTAGCATGTGAAATGAAGACCACACGTAAGTAAATATATACGACTTCATGCATAAAAAATAAAATAGGTTTTAAAAATTTTTAAGTGATATTTTCATAAAATTTTTCGATTTCGAAAATTTTATAAATCTATTTTATTTTTTATGAATAAGAGGGACATTGTTTATGAGTTTTATTACTTTTTATACATAATTTTTATATAACCTTTCAAATTAAAAAAAATTAAATATATAGATAAGTATGTGTGGAGCAGAAATATATGTAAATATTTATTATGTGTAAAATAACAACGTCTCTTCTCCTTTTCGGTTACTCTAAAATTTTTATTTAAGCACCACAATACACTAAAGACAAATCTAGTACCATAGCTTCAATATACGCAGATAACAGCGCTATTCCACTCTTTGCTAGCTTAGCTCCGACATAAACACTCAATAGCGCTATATGCTTTGGTCGAACAGCGCTATTACCTCCGCTTATTGACCTCTTCGCTACTATTGCTCTTATCACTGCTCCGACATAAACACTCAATAGCGCTATTCCGATAAGCGTATATCACGCACAGCTATCTTTCTTTCTTCTATTGCTCCGACATAAACGCACCCTTAGTCGAACTATTCTGTGATAAGTGATATGCGGACGCCTAACTTCCGCGACACGCGCGATGACGGATGTAGTAGGCTGAACTCCTGTACGTATCCGTTCCACTCGGGGTCTCGAAGTACCTATGATTAGAAGCTGTAATATGACATAATTAATGTTTCTTTAGTTGCCGCTCATTCGCAGTATTCTCTCTAGGCTTCTCAGTGTTTTCATGGTGTCTGCTATTACGTCGCTCGCTGCAGTTCATTTTGCCTTTCTAGCATATGCTTCACGAATGACTCAGGTGTATAGTTTCCTCCAAATAGTCTACGGAGCTTGTTTCTAGATTCGTAAAATCTTGCACACTCAAAGAATACGTGATATACATCCTCTGTTGCTTGCCCCCCGCGGTAATCACACGTTTGGTTTGACTCGTGCTTAAAGCGGTAAAACCGTGTCCAGACAGAAACTGCGTCAGGTAGAAATTGACTTCGCCGTGTGCTCTTTCCAATCAGGGGTGGCTTTCCGTAATTCGATATTCGACTCTCGTTGGCTCGATATTTCAATTCGATATCGAACGAGCGACGATACCGTTTTGCTTTTTGTATTTCGATAGGAAAACTTTTCTTATAATATTTTAAAAAGTGCATTAAAGGCTTTTATTATTTTTCAAAAGTTGTGTTCTCTCTTGTAAACAAATAAGAAATCATTTGAACCCACAAAAATATTAAAATTTTGAAGTTATATTTTTCTGCGGTTGACATATTCGATAAGGCAAAACGATAGCTAAGGTGGTGTCGAATTGTTTCTGACGATGTTTGTGTTTGCGGAAAGCAAAGACGATGCTTCGATATCGAATTTCGCTCGATATCGAATTACGGAAAACCACCCCAGATTCTCAGGTCTAGTATGCTTCTATTTGTCCAGCGTCCCTTCATGGAGTTGCTCCATCTAAACTACCAGCTTTGCATGCTGGCCTCTCTCGCCTCGGAGCGCTCCGCCTCGCTTTGTGCAATCACTGCAGCTTCTTTTGCCAGTATATCTATAGGGTATAGACCGGCAATAACCAGAGCGGCTTCATCCGACACTGTTTTAAACGCACAACACACTCTCAACGCGCACAGGCGGTAAGTCGACTTGATGCAACGAAAATATGACTTATGATGCTCTATAGCGTGGTGCCACACAGGGGCGCCGTAGAGAATTTGGCTCCTTACGACGCACGCAAGAAGTTGTCGCCGCCGTTGCTTTGGACCACGTAAGTTCAGCATTATGCGTGTTAGTGCCGTCACGGTCGCGTATTCAATTTGGGTTTTAAATGATAATCTTCTATCATAATTCCCAGGTACTTTACTGGTTGGAGCGTGAAGAAGTCATGATTTCCACTTCTTATTATAGTATGCTCTAATTTTGTCTTGCTTGATATGAGCACTGACTCCGTTTTTTGCTCCGCCAGTTGCAAGCCACTTTTTAGAAAAGAAAAACAAAAACACTTGTGCCAACGCATCTTACTAGAACCAGTGAAGCCCCCGGATGAAGGTACAAAACTTGGTCCAGACGTTTCAATGGAAGGCTAAGGCGATCGCGGTTACTTCAATCGTTTAGAGGACGTTGTCGGTTGATCTTCAGCACTTACTTCATAACAGTTTGCAATATCCACTTCGGCATTAACCGATTCTACAAAATCGATGTCAGGTTCTCCATTTTCACTTGATTGGTCACTCAAATCAGCATCTAATTCCGCCTCCTCGAAAAGTTGTTCCAACTGCTCATCGGTTAAATCGGACAATTTAAAACGTTTAGACACTCGATCTGCCATTTCTGTATATTTTTTGTAAAGAACATATGTATCAAAACAAAAGAAAGCTAGTATTATTTCGTCAAATGAGGGAAGCAGCCGGCAGAAAAACTTTCCCTTCAATGCCCATGAGTGCCTCAGGGCACTTATCAACAAAACACGGCTCCACCACACAACTTACCTGTATTCACGCAAATCAAACTTTTAAATAATAGAATATAAGTATATTCACTGGAAAAAAAATTATGGTTGTGATTCAACAACTGAAAACACTGAAATATGTATTTGAAATTACAGAATGCACCAGCGCACTTTTTTTCTTCCCAAATGAACACGATTAATTTTTAACGGGATAAAAGTAATAGAAGAAAGCTTTTATGAGCTTTCAAAGCTTTTGCAAAAATGTTTCTACACCTTTTGACAACTGTGAAAAACAACTTTTAATTAGAAAGGGATGTTACATTTTCCATCAGAGTGATATATACCAAGAGTGCCTCAGGGCACTATTAAGCATTAGAGGGTTAATCTCTATGCCGATTTTACAGGCGTTTATTTTGATACAATTCGGATGTAACGTGAGTTACCGCCAATTTCTTTAATATCTTTGTACAGAACTAAGCTAGGATTCTAATTTTGTTGTATACATATCTCAATTCAAATCTTTCTTAATTGCGCCCCATCATTAACAATTAGGTAGTGGCATTTACTTCAGATAGTTTTGGATTCGAAAATGATCAAAAATCTCTGCGCCAAAAATTGCAACGTGAGTTACCGATTTCTTTTTTGTCAATTTTATTTTGGCGAAAAGCGTACAAGTTCAGACTACGTATTACCAGCGATGGTAGAAGTGAGTTATTTCGAAAAAAACCAATTCCTCCTCTTTGTCAATTTTAATCTTGTTCTTAAAATAAACATGGGCGTACTAAATAAAGCTCCATTACTGGATTTTAATGCATTTGTCGTATTATTTTTATTATAAATCTAAAGAGAAATACTTATATATATGTTAAATTTTTGCCTCTGATGTAAAGTGAGTTACCATCGAAGTGCCCATGTTAAATTATAAAATATTTTTTTCCATAACTTTCATTTTCCATTTTTTTGTCAAAATATAATAAGACCAGCTAATTTGATAAGACGGACAAACCACTCAACTTGTTTAGCAAACATTAAATAGCAAAAAAAAAATTTTAACATGCATGAACATAATTTACGATCACAGTGGAATAACAAGCCGACAACTTAGCGATCACGAAGTAACGTACACATACACAACTCACACCGACGCTACTGCTTCGTCGTTTTTGCTTTATTAAAAATTATATTTCGTTTTTGCACTGGCAAATAATATGTTATTTTTGCACTGGGGTTTTTTTTACGAGGAAGAAGCATCGAAAGCCTTTACCCCTTCAGTGTGGGACTCTAACCAGCACTAAACCTCCTACTGTCATCGTACCGAACCCCCCCGGTACTACCGTCAAGCTACCGTCGCGTCGGGAGGTGGGGTGAGCACAAGGCTCGAAGTGTCCGTAATGGTCGCGTTATTTCCCTCAGTCTGCCTTTGGAGGCTTCTCCCGTTCCCCTAGAAGCGATCAGTGTTAGGTGGTCTGCGGAGGCCAATGCTCCGCACCACACGCTATGACGGATGCAGGAGGCCTAGCTCCTGTACGTATCCGTTCCAATCGCAGTAGTCACTGTAAGGTGGTCTGTGGAGGACAAAGCTTCACACCACGCGCGCTGACGGATGCAGGAGGCCTTGCTCCTGTACGTATCCGTTCCACTGGAAGTGGTCATTGTTTAGTGGTCTGGTGGTCTGCGGAGGCCAAAGCTCCACGCCACGCGCTATGACGGATGCAGGAGGCCTAGCTCCTGTACGTATCCGTTCTACACGAAGTGGTCAATTAGTCGAACTATTCTGTGATAAGTTATATGCGGACGCCTAACTTCCGCGACACGCGCGATGACGGATGTAGTAGGCTGAACTCCTGTACGTATCCGTTCCACTCGGGGTCTCGAAGTACCTATGATTAGAAGCTGTAATCTGACATAATTAATGTTTCTTTAGTTGCCGCTCATTCGCAGTATTCTCTCTAGGCTTCTCAGTGTTTTCATGGTGTCTGCTATTACGTCGCTCGCTGCAGTCCATTTTGCCTTGCTTTCTAGCATATGCTTCACGAATGACTCAGGTGTATAGTTTCCTCCAAATAGTCTACGGAGCTTGTTTCTAGATTCGTAAAATCTTGCACACTCAAAGAATATGTGATATACATCCTCTATTGCTTGACCCCCGCGGTAATCACACGTTGGGTTTGACTCGTGCTTAAAGCGGTAAAACCGTGTCCAGACAGAAACTGCGTCAGGTAGAAATTGACTTCGCCGTGTGCTCTTTCCAACCAGGGGTGGCTTTCCGTAATTCGATATTCGACTCTCGTTTGCTCGATATTTCAATTCGATATCGAACGAGCGACGATACCGTTTTGCTTTTTGTATTTCGATAGGAAAACTTTTCTTATAATATTTTAAAAAGTGCATTAAAGGCTTTTATTATTTTTCAAAAGTTGTGTTCTCACTTGAGAGAATTTGGCTCCTTACGACGCACGCAAGAAGTTGTCGCCGCCGTTGCTTTGGACCACGTAAGTTCAGCATTATGCGTGTTAGTGCCGTCACGGTCGCGTATTCAATTTGGGTTTTAAATGATAATCTTCTATCATAATTCCCAGGTACTTTACTGGTTGGAGCGTGAAGAAGTCATGATTTCCACTTCTTATTATAGTATGCTCTAATTTTGTCTTGCTTGATATGAGCACTGACTCCGTTTTTTGCTCCGCCAGTTGCAAGCCACTTTTTAGAAAAGAAAAACAAAAACACTTGTGCCAACGCATCTTACTAGAACCAGTGAAGCCCCCGGATGAAGGTACAAAACTTGGTCCAGACGTTTCAATGGAAGGCTAAGGCGATCGCGGTTACTTCAATCGTTTAGAGGACGTTGTCGGTTGATCTTCAGCACTTACTTCATAACAGTTTGCAATATCCACTTCGGCATTAACCGATTCTACAAAATCGATGTCAGGTTCTCCATTTTCACTTGATTGGTCACTCAAATCAGCATCTAATTCCGCCTCCTCGAAAAGTTGTTCCAACTGCTCATCGGTTAAATCGGACAATTTAAAACGTTTAGACACTCGATCTGCCATTTCTGTATATTTTTTGTAAAGAACATATGTATCAAAACAAAAGAAAGCTAGTATTATTTCGTCAAATGAGGGAAGCAGCCGGCAGAAAAACTTTCCCTTCAATGCCCATGAGTGCCTCAGGGCACTCATCAACAAAACACGGCTCCACCACACAACTTACCTGTATTCACGCAAATCAAACTTTTAAATAATAGAATATAAGTATATTCACTGGAAAAAAAATTATGGTTGTGATTCAACAACTGAAAACACTGAAATATGTATTTGAAATTACAGAATGCACCAGCGCACTTTTTTTCTTCCCAAATGAACACGATTAATTTTTAACGGGATAAAAGTAATAGAAGAAAGCTTTTATGAGCTTTCAAAGCTTTTGCAAAAATGTTTCTACACCTTTTGACAACTGTGAAAAACAACTTTTAATTAGAAAGGGATGTTACATTTTCCATCAGAGTGATATATACCAAGAGTGCCTCAGGGCACTATTAAGCATTAGAGGGTTAATCTCTATGCCGATTTTACAGGCGTTTATTTTGATACAATTCGGATGTAACGTGAGTTACCGCCAATTTCTTTAATATCTTTGTACAGAACTAAGCTAGGATTCTAATTTTGTTGTATACATATCTCAATTCAAATCTTTCTTAATTGCGCCCCATCATTAACAATTAGGTAGTGGCATTTACTTCAGATAGTTTTGGATACGAAAATGATCAAAAATCTCTGCGCCAAAAATTGCAACGTGAGTTACCGATTTCTTTTTTGTCAATTTTATTTTGGCGAAAAGCGCACAAGTTCAGACTACGTATTACCAGCGATGGTAGAAGTGAGTTATTTCGAAAAAAACCAATTCCTCCTCTTTGTCAATTTTAATCTTGTTCTTAAAATAAACATGGGCGTACTAAATAAAGCTCCATTACTGGATTTTAATGCATTTGTCGTATTATTTTTATTATAAATCTAAAGAGAAATACTTATATAAATGTTAAATTTTTGCCTCTGATGTAAAGTGAGTTACCATCGAAGTGCCCATGTTAAATTATAAAATATTTTTTTCCATAACTTTCATTTTCCATTTTTTTGTCAAAATATAATAAGACCAGCTAATTTGATAAGACGGACAAACCACTCAACTTGTTTAGCAAACATTAAATAGCAAAAAAAATTTAAACATGCATGAACATAATTTACGATCACAGTGGAATAACAAGCCGACAACTTAGCGATCACGAAGTAACGCACACATACACAACTCACACCGACGCTACTGCTTCGTCGTTTTTGCTTTATTAAAAATTATATTTCGTTTTTGCACTGGCAAATAATATGTTATTTTTGCACTGGGGTTTTTTTTACGAGGAAGAAGCATCGAAAGTCTTTACCCCTTCAGTGTGGGACTCTAACCAGCACTAAACCTCCTACTGTCATCGTACCGAACCCCCCCGGTACTACCGTCAAGCTACCGTCGCGTCGGGAGGTGGGGTGAGCACAAGGCTCGAAGTGTCCGTAATGGTCGCGTTATTTCCCTCAGTCTGCCTTTGGAGGCTTCTCCCGTTCCCCTAGAAGCGATCAGTGTTAGGTGGTCTGCGGAGGCCAATGCTCCGCACCACACGCTATGACGGATGCAGGAGGCCTAGCTCCTGTACGTATCCGTTCCAATCGCAGTAGTCACTGTAAGGTGGTCTGTGGAGGACAAAGCTTCACACCACGCGCGCTGACGGATGCAGGAGGCCTTGCTCCTGTACGTATCCGTTCCACTGGAAGTGGTCATTGTTTAGTGGTCTGGTGGTCTGCGGAGGCCAAAGCTCCAGGCCACGCGCTATGACGGATGCAGGAGGCCTAGCTCCTGTACGTATCCGTTCTACACGAAGTGGTCAATTAGTCGAACTATTCTGTGATAAGTGATATGCGGACGCCTAACTTCCGCGACACGCGCGATGGCGGATGTAGTAGGCTGAACTCCTGTACGTATCCGTTCCACTCGGGGTCTCGAAGTACCTATGATTAGAAGCTGTAATCTGACATAATTAATGTTTCTTTAGTTGCCGCTCATTCGCAGTATTCTCTCTAGGCTTCTCAGTGTTTTCATGGTGTCTGCTATTACGTCGCTCGCTGCAGTCCATTTTGCCTTGCTTTCTAGCATATGCTTCACGAATGACTCAGGTGTATAGTTTCCTCCAAATAGTCTACGGAGCTTATTTCTAGATTCGTAAAATCTTGCACACTCAAAGAATATGTGATATACATCCTCTATTGCTTGACCCCCGCGGTAATCACACGTTGGGTTTGACTCGTGCTTAAAGCGGTAAAACCGTGTCCAGACAGAAACTGCGTCAGGTAGAAATTGACTTCGCCGTGTGCTCTTTCCAACCAGGGGTGGCTTTCCGTAATTCGATATTCGACTCTCGTTGGCTCGATATTTCAATTCGATATCGAACGAGCGACGATACCGTTTTGCTTTTTGTATTTCGATAGGAAAACTTTTCTTATAATATTTTAAAAAGTGCATTAAAGGCTTTTATTATTTTTCAAAAGTTGTGTTCTCACTTGTAAACAAATAAGAAATCATTTGAACCCACAAAAATATTAAAATTTTGAAGTTATATTTTTCTGCGGTTGACATATTCGATAAGGCAAAACGATAGCTAAGGTGGTGTCGAATTGTTTCTGACGATGTTTGTGTTTGCGGAAAGCAAAGACGATGCTTCGATATCGAATTTCGCTCGATATCGAATTACGGAAAACCACCCCAGATTCTCAGGTCTAGTATGCTTCTATTTGTCCAGCGTCCCTTCATGGAGTTGCTCCATCTAAACTACCAGCTTTGCATGCTGGCCTCTCTCGCCTCGGAGCGCTCCGCCTCGCTTTGTGCAATCACTGCAATATCCACTTCGGCATTAACCGATTCTACAAAATCGATGTCAGGTTCTCCATTTTCACTTGATTGGTCACTCAAATCAGCATCTAATTCCGCCTCCTCGAAAAGTTGTTCCAACTGCTCATCGGTTAAATCGGACAATTTAAAACGTTTAGACACTCGATCTGCCATTTCTGTATATTTTTTGTAAAGAACATATGTATCAAAACAAAAGAAAGCTAGTATTATTTCGTCAAATGAGGGAAGCAGCCGGCAGAAAAACTTTCCCTTCAATGCCCATGAGTGCCTCAGGGCACTCATCAACAAAACACGGCTCCACCACACAACTTACCTGTATTCACGCAAATCAAACTTTTAAATAATAGAATATAAGTATATTCACTGGAAAAAAAATTATGGTTGTGATTCAACAACTGAAAACACTGAAATATGTATTTGAAATTACAGAATGCACCAGCGCACTTTTTTTCTTCCCAAATGAACACGATTAATTTTTAACGGGATAAAAGTAATAGAAGAAAGCTTTTATGAGCTTTCAAAGCTTTTGCAAAAATGTTTCTACACCTTTTGACAACTGTGAAAAACAACTTTTAATTAGAAAGGGATGTTACATTTTCCATCAGAGTGATATATACCAAGAGTGCCTCAGGGCACTATTAAGCATTAGAGGGTTAATCTCTATGCCGATTTTACAGGCGTCTATTTTGATACAATTCGGATGTAACGTGAGTTACCGCCAATTTCTTTAATATCTTTGTACAGAACTAAGCTAGGATTCTAATTTTGTTGTATACATATCTCAATTCAAATCTTTCTTAATTGCGCCCCATCATTAACAATTAGGTAGTGGCATTTACTTCAGATAGTTTTGGATTCGAAAATGATCAAAAATCTCTGCGCCAAAAATTGCAACGTGAGTTACCGATTTCTTTTTTGTCAATTTTATTTTGGCGAAAAGCGCACAAGTTCAGACTACGTATTACCAGCGATGGTAGAAGTGAGTTATTTCGAAAAAAACCAATTCCTCCTCTTTGTCAATTTTAATCTTGTTCTTAAAATAAACATGGGCGTACTAAATAAAGCTCCATTACTGGATTTTAATGCATTTGTCGTATTATTTTTATTATAAATCTAAAGAGAAATACTTATATAAATGTTAAATTTTTGCCTCTGATGTAAAGTGAGTTACCATCGAAGTGCCCATGTTAAATTATAAAATATTTTTTTCCATAACTTTCATTTTCCATTTTTTTGTCAAAATATAATAAGACCAGCTAATTTGATAAGACGGACAAACCACTCAACTTGTTTAGCAAACATTAAATAGCAAAAAAAAAATTTAAACATGCATGAACATAATTTACGATCACAGTGGAATAACAAGCCGACAACTTAGCGATCACGAAGTAACGCACACATACACAACTCACACCGACGCTACTGCTTCGTCGTTTTTGCTTTATTAAAAATTATATTTCGTTTTTGCACTGGCAAATAATATGTTATTTTTGCACTGGGGTTTTTTTTACGAGGAAGAAGCATCGAAAGCCTTTACCCCTTCAGTGTGGGACTCTAACCAGCACTAAACCTCCTACCTACAATTAGGTAGTGGCATTTACTTCAGATAGTTTTGGATTCGAAAATGATCAAAAATCTCTGCGCCAAAAATTGCAACGTGAGTTACCGATTTCTTTTTTGTCAATTTTATTTTGGCGAAAAGCGCACAAGTTCAGACTACGTATTACCAGCGATGGTAGAAGTGAGTTATTTCGAAAAAAACCAATTCCTCCTCTTTGTCAATTTTAATCTTGTTCTTAAAATAAACATGGGCGTACTAAATAAAGCTCCATTACTGGATTTTAATGCATTTGTCGTATTATTTTTATTATAAATCTAAAGAGAAATACTTATATAAATGTTAAATTTTTGCCTCTGATGTAAAGTGAGTTACCATCGAAGTGCCCATGTTAAATTATAAAATATTTTTTTCCATAACTTTCATTTTCCATTTTTTTGTCAAAATATAATAAGACCAGCTAATTTGATAAGACGGACAAACCACTCAACTTGTTTAGCAAACATTAAATAGCAAAAAAAAAATTTAAACATGCATGAACATAATTTACGATCACAGTGGAATAACAAGCCGACAACTTAGCGATCACGAAGTAACGCACACATACACAACTCACACCGACGCTACTGCTTCGTCGTTTTTGCTTTATTAAAAATTATATTTCGTTTTTGCACTGGCAAATAATATGTTATTTTTGCACTGGGGTTTTTTTTAGAGGAAGAAGCATCGAAAGCCTTTACCCCTTCAGTGTGGGACTCTAACCAGCACTAAACCTCCTACTGTCATCGTACCGAACCCCCCCGGTACTACCGTCAAGCTACCGTCGCGTCGGGAGGTGGGGTGAGCACAAGGCTCGAAGTGTCCGTAATGGTCGCGTTATTTCCCTCAGTCTGCCTTTGGAGGCTTCTCCCGTTCCCCTAGAAGCGATCAGTGTTAGGTGGTCTGCGGAGGCCAATGCTCCGCACCACACGCTATGACGGATGTAGGAGGCCTAGCTCCTGTACGTATCCGTTCCAATCGCAGTAGTCACTGTAAGGTGGTCTGTGGAGGACAAAGCTTCACACCACGCGCGCTGACGGATGCAGGAGGCCTTGCTCCTGTACGTATCCGTTCCACTGGAAGTGGTCATTGTTTAGTGGTCTGGTGGACTGCGGAGGCCAAAGCTCCACGCCACGCGCTATGACGGATGCAGGAGGCCTAGCTCCTGTACGTATCCGTTCTACACGAAGTGGTCAATTAGTCGAACTATTCTGTGATAAGTGATATGCGGACGCCTAACTTCCGCGACACGCGCGATGACGGATGTAGTAGGCTGAACTCCTGTACGTATCCGTTCCACTCGGGGTCTCGAAGTACCTATGATTAGAAGCTGTAATCTGACATAATTAATGTTTCTTTAGTTGCCGCTCATTCGCAGTATTCTCTCTAGGCTTCTCAGTGTTTTCATGGTGTCTGCTATTACGTCGCTCGCTGCAGTCCATTTTGCCTTGCTTTCTAGCATATGCTTCACGAATGACTCAGGTATATAGTTTCCTCCAAATAGTCTACGGAGCTTGTTTCTAGATTCGTAAAATCTTGCACACTCAAAGAATATGTGATATACATCCTCTATTGCTTGACCCCCGCGGTAATCACACGTTGGGTTTGACTCGTGCTTAAAGCGGTAAAACCGTGTCCAGACAGAAACTGCGTCAGGTAGAAATTGACTTCGCCGTGTGCTCTTTCCAACCAGGGGTGGCTTTCCGTAATTCGATATTCGACTCTCGTTGGCTCGATATTTCAATTCGATATCGAACGAGCGACGATACCGTTTTGCTTTTTGTATTTCGATAGGAAAACTTTTCTTATAATATTTTAAAAAGTGCATTAAAGGCTTTTATTATTTTTCAAAAGTTGTGTTCTCACTTGTAAACAAATAAGAAATCATTTGAACCCACAAAAATATTAAAATTTTGAAGTTATATTTTTCTGCGGTTGACATATTCGATAAGGCAAAACGATAGCTAAGGTGGTGTCGAATTGTTTCTGACGATGTTTGTGTTTGCGGAAAGCAAAGACGATGCTTCGATATCGAATTTCGCTCGATATCGAATTACGGAAAACCACCCCAGATTCTCAGGTCTAGTATGCTTCTATTTGTCCAGCGTCCCTTCATGGAGTTGCTCCATCTAAACTACCAGCTTTGCATGCTGGCCTCTCTCGCCTCGGAGCGCTCCGCCTCGCTTTGTGCAATCACTGCAATATCCACTTCGGCATTAACCGATTCTACAAAATCGATGTCAGGTTCTCCATTTTCACTTGATTGGTCACTCAAATCAGCATCTAATTCCGCCTCCTCGAAAAGTTGTTCCAACTGCTCATCGGTTAAATCGGACAATTTAAAACGTTTAGACACTCGATCTGCCATTTCTGTATATTTTTTGTAAAGAACATATGTATCAAAACAAAAGAAAGCTAGTATTATTTCGTCAAATGAGGGAAGCAGCCGGCAGAAAAACTTTCCCTTCAATGCCCATGAGTGCCTCAGGGCACTCATCAACAAAACACGGCTCCACCACACAACTTACCTGTATTCACGCAAATCAAACTTTTAAATAATAGAATATAAGTATATTCACTGGAAAAAAAATTATGGTTGTGATTCAACAACTGAAAACACTGAAATATGTATTTGAAATTACAGAATGCACCAGCGCACTTTTTTTCTTCCCAAATGAACACGATTAATTTTTAACGGGATAAAAGTAATAGAAGAAAGCTTTTATGAGCTTTCAAAGCTTTTGCAAAAATGTTTCTACACCTTTTGACAACTGTGAAAAACAACTTTTAATTAGAAAGGGATGTTACATTTTCCATCAGAGTGATATATACCAAGAGTGCCTCAGGGCACTATTAAGCATTAGAGGGTTAATCTCTATGCCGATTTTACAGGCGTCTATTTTGATACAATTCGGATGTAACGTGAGTTACCGCCAATTTCTTTAATATCTTTGTACAGAACTAAGCTAGGATTCTAATTTTGTTGTATACATATCTCAATTCAAATCTTTCTTAATTGCGCCCCATCATTAACAATTAGGTAGTGGCATTTACTTCAGATAGTTTTGGATTCGAAAATGATCAAAAATCTCTGCGCCAAAAATTGCAACGTGAGTTACCGATTTCTTTTTTGTCAATTTTATTTTGGCGAAAAGCGCACAAGTTCAGACTACGTATTACCAGCGATGGTAGAAGTGAGTTATTTCGAAAAAAACCAATTCCTCCTCTTTGTCAATTTTAATCTTGTTCTTAAAATAAACATGGGCGTACTAAATAAAGCTCCATTACTGGATTTTAATGCATTTGTCGTATTATTTTTATTATAAATCTAAAGAGAAATACTTATATAAATGTTAAATTTTTGCCTCTGATGTAAAGTGAGTTACCATCGAAGTGCCCATGTTAAATTATAAAATATTTTTTTCCATAACTTTCATTTTCCATTTTTTTGTCAAAATATAATAAGACCAGCTAATTTGATAAGACGGACAAACCACTCAACTTGTTTAGCAAACATTAAATAGCAAAAAAAAAATTTAAACATGCATGAACATAATTTACGATCACAGTGGAATAACAAGCCGACAACTTAGCGATCACGAAGTAACGCACACATACACAACTCACACCGACGCTACTGCTTCGTCGTTTTTGCTTTATTAAAAATTATATTTCGTTTTTGCACTGGCAAATAATATGTTATTTTTGCACTGGGGTTTTTTTTACGAGGAAGAAGCATCGAAAGCCTTTACCCCTTCAGTGTGGGACTCTAACCAGCACTAAACCTCCTACCTACAATTAGGTAGTGGCATTTACTTCAGATAGTTTTGGATTCGAAAATGATCAAAAATCTCTGCGCCAAAAATTGCAACGTGAGTTACCGATTTCTTTTTTGTCAATTTTATTTTGGCGAAAAGCGCACAAGTTCAGACTACGTATTACCAGCGATGGTAGAAGTGAGTTATTTCGAAAAAAACCAATTCCTCCTCTTTGTCAATTTTAATCTTGTTCTTAAAATAAACATGGGCGTACTAAATAAAGCTCCATTACTGGATTTTAATGCATTTGTCGTATTATTTTTATTATAAATCTAAAGAGAAATACTTATATAAATGTTAAATTTTTGCCTCTGATGTAAAGTGAGTTACCATCGAAGTGCCCATGTTAAATTATAAAATATTTTTTTCCATAACTTTCATTTTCCATTTTTTTTGTCAAAATATAATAAGACCAGCTAATTTGATAAGACGGACAAACCACTCAACTTGTTTAGCAAACATTAAATAGCAAAAAAAAAATTTAAACATGCATGAACATAATTTACGATCACAGTGGAATAACAAGCCGACAACTTAGCGATCACGAAGTAACGCACACATACACAACTCACACCGACGCTACTGCTTCGTCGTTTTTGCTTTATTAAAAATTATATTTCGTTTTTGCACTGGCAAATAATATGTTATTTTTGCACTGGGGTTTTTTTTAGAGGAAGAAGCATCGAAAGCCTTTACCCCTTCAGTGTGGGACTCTAACCAGCACTAAACCTCCTACTGTCATCGTACCGAACCCCCCCGGTACTACCGTCAAGCTACCGTCGCGTCGGGAGGTGGGGTGAGCACAAGGCTCGAAGTGTCCGTAATGGTCGCGTTATTTCCCTCAGTCTGCCTTTGGAGGCTTCTCCCGTTCCCCTAGAAGCGATCAGTGTTAGGTGGTCTGCGGAGGCCAATGCTCCGCACCACACGCTATGACGGATGCAGGAGGCCTAGCTCCTGTACGTATCCGTTCCAATCGCAGTAGTCACTGTAAGGTGGTCTGTGGAGGACAAAGCTTCACACCACGCGCGCTGACGGATGCAGGAGGCCTTGCTCCTGTACGTATCCGTTCCACTGGAAGTGGTCATTGTTTAGTGGTCTGGTGGACTGCGGAGGCCAAAGCTCCACGCCACGCGCTATGACGGATGCAGGAGGCCTAGCTCCTGTACGTATCCGTTCTACACGAAGTGGTCAATTAGTCGAACTATTCTGTGATAAGTGATATGCGGACGCCTAACTTCCGCGACACGCGCGATGACGGATGTAGTAGGCTGAACTCCTGTACGTATCCGTTCCACTCGGGGTCTCGAAGTACCTATGATTAGAAGCTGTAATCTGACATAATTAATGTTTCTTTAGTTGCCGCTCATTCGCAGTATTCTCTCTAGGCTTCTCAGTGTTTTCATGGTGTCTGCTATTACGTCGCTCGCTGCAGTCCATTTTGCCTTGCTTTCTAGCATATGCTTCACGAATGACTCAGGTATATAGTTTCCTCCAAATAGTCTACGGAGCTTGTTTCTAGATTCGTAAAATCTTGCACACTCAAAGAATATGTGATATACATCCTCTATTGCTTGACCCCCGCGGTAATCACACGTTGGGTTTGACTCGTGCTTAAAGCGGTAAAACCGTGTCCAGACAGAAACTGCGTCAGGTAGAAATTGACTTCGCCGTGTGCTCTTTCCAACCAGGGGTGGCTTTCCGTAATTCGATATTCGACTCTCGTTGGCTCGATATTTCAATTCGATATCGAACGAGCGACGATACCGTTTTGCTTTTTGTATTTCGATAGGAAAACTTTTCTTATAATATTTTAAAAAGTGCATTAAAGGCTTTTATTATTTTTCAAAAGTTGTGTTCTCACTTGTAAACAAATAAGAAATCATTTGAACCCACAAAAATATTAAAATTTTGAAGTTATATTTTTCTGCGGTTGACATATTCGATAAGGCAAAACGATAGCTAAGGTGGTGTCGAATTGTTTCTGACGATGTTTGTGTTTGCGGAAAGCAAAGACGATGCTTCGATATCGAATTTCGCTCGATATCGAATTACGGAAAACCACCCCAGATTCTCAGGTCTAGTATGCTTCTATTTGTCCAGCGTCCCTTCATGGAGTTGCTCCATCTAAACTACCAGCTTTGCATGCTGGCCTCTCTCGCCTCGGAGCGCTCCGCCTCGCTTTGTGCAATCACTGCAGCTTCTTTTGCCAGTATATCTATAGCGTATAGACCGGCAATAACCAGAGCGGCTTCATCCGACACTGTTTTAAACGCACAACACACTCTCAACGCGCACAGGCGGTAAGTCGCTTTGATGCAACGAAAATATGACTTATGATGCTCTATAGCGTGGTGCCACACAGGGGCGCCGTAGAGAATTTGGCTCCTTACGACGCACGCAAGAAGTTGTCGCCGCCGTTGCTTTGGACCACGTAAGTTCAGCATTATGCGTGTTAGTGCCGTCACGGTCGCGTATTCAATTTGGGTTTTAAATGATAATCTTCTATCATAATTCCCAGGTACTTTACTGGTTGGGTCGTGAAGAAGTCATGATTTCCACTTCTTATTATAGTATGCTCTAATTTTGTCTTGCTTGATATGAGCACTGACTCCGTTTTTTGCTCCGCCAGTTGCAAGCCATTTTTATCCAGCCACCTTTGAACGCCGGTTATACTTTCGTTCGTTTTTGTGCGTATATCGTCTAGTTGCCCAGCGGTAACAACCAGGGCAATGTCGTCGGCAAATCCAAATATTTTTACGCCTTCCGGAAACCTAAGGCGTTAAACACCGTCATACATTTATGTTCCACAGGAGGGGGCCGAGCACTGAGCCAAAGAACGTAAATGTATAAGAAGGGAAAATTCGCTACTTGAAAAGTATACCGAATAGGCCTTCTCGTTGTAGTGACGCGCAAACCAGGAGTTGTTTTGAACCCATATTCGCGACAAATTCACAATTCTATTCCTTTATGTGCCTCGATTCTATTCTTATTCATTTGCACGTACATACATATGTAGATATATGTACCAACGCAAAAATATATATACATACATACATACATATATGCACATTCAAGTCAACCACCAAAGACCATAATGAAAAGGACAAACAAGTGTAAAATACTACAAGCGGTTCATTCATAGAAATAGAAATGTCGCAACAAAGCATAAAAGTGACAACAGAGCCTTTGGACAGATCAAGATTTTTATAAAATTCTAAAATTTGAAGTCGGGCTCATGGGTAAATAATGGAGACTTCATCCGATGAGCTGACTTCTTCCTCTTCTTCAAAATACACACGCACACTAGCCTTTTGTTTTCGTATCGATAGCTGTCAAATCCTCTGCACTCATGTTTCCATGACATTTCATATTTGACTTGCGTTCTCCTTCCTAATTGTTTCATTTTCAGCCATCCATCAATGTGGTAGTTTCTTGTTCATGTACGAAGACATCTTTATTTGATCTGTATTTGTGTCACAAGTTGTCGCTTAAAGTGCAAAACAGCATATCAGTCTACTGTACGTATGCGTGCATATGCGGTTTTGCTTTCAAACGACGATGGTATGAAAATATACCCAGTAAACATTTATCTTTGAAATTAATGTGAATATATATTTTTCCAATATTTATTGTACCTAAATTGGGGCAGAAATCCATTCGAAAACAAGTACATATTTTCTATATGATCATCATCTTTGTTTTCCAGTTAAGAAATCCTCTGATGTTAATATAAATTCAATTATGAATTACCTACTGTTTCAAAAAATGGTTTGAATTATTTGAAATTTTCTTCCACCCTTGTCAAGCCTTGAGAAAATTTTATGATAACAAAATTATGTAGGTAACCTAAAAATTATAACTTTTTCCAAGGTAAGCAAAATATGTATCACCTGCGTGCACCTGGGTATGCCAAATGCTGTGAGTCTACCGCTGTCTTCATATGCAGTAGTTTGCATGTACATACTCAATAAACATCAAATCAAAATATGTCAAACAATGTTAGTTCTCAAATGCATCACAAGTTGAGAATTAAGGAAAATGTTTATGGGGTATACATATGGATAGATATGTATAGATAGATGTGTATGAAGACCTGTAGCGTCCTTGTAGGGAAATCAATAAATAGTGAACAGATGTAAAACTGTAGAATTTGCAAAAATTGTTAACCAGTTCTGAACTATCGAATAGGTAATCCAGCGGTGGACAATTTACACCCCCGTGTTATATTCACCAGTTGCTAACATGCAATTTGCATGACGCAAAAGAGATTGTGCTCGCACTAGTAGTGTCGAAAAATGATCTAGCTGCTCACGAGTTATGAACTAGAGATTTTCCCAACAGGGGTCATGGGCATCGTGTTTCTTTCATTTCATTTCTTTCTGCCTCCATTTATTCCTCCATATACTTCTTTCTATTTCGCGGAGACGAAAAATAGTGCGAGGCAACTCCTGGATTGCCGGTCATGCACAATCACTCGCTCGACTAAGTTCCACTTGCGAACTCTCCCTTCTTATAGATTTACGTTCTTTGACTGAGCCTTGTGGGACGCCTGGGGTGTTTTTTTTCTTTTTTTTTACGAGGAGGAAGCGTCGAAAGCCTTTACCCCGTCAGTGTGGGACTCTAACCCGAACTAAACCTCCTACTGTCATCGTACCGAACCCCCCGGTACTACCGTCAAGCTACCATCGGGAGGTGGGTTGAGCACTAGGCCCGCAGTCCGTAATGGTCGCGTTATTGCCCTCAGTCTGCCTTAAAAGGCTTCACCCATATATATACATATTTTTTTTTTCTTTGTTTTTTATAAAAGTGGTCAGTGTTAGGTGGTCTGCGGAGGCCAAAGCTCCGTACCACGCGCATTGACGGATGCAGGAGGCTTAACTCCTGTACGTATCCGTCCATAACAGATGCAGGAGGACGAGCTCCTGTACGTATCCGTTCCACTATAAGTGTTCAATTTTAGGTGGTCTGCGGGGGTCAAAGCTCCGCACCACGCGCGATGACGGATGCAGGAGGCCTAGCTCCTGTACGTATCCGTTTCATTCAAAGTTCACAATGTTAGGTGGTCTGCAGAGGCCAAAGATCTGCACCACGCGCGACGACGGATGCAGGAGGCCTAGCTCCTGTACGTATCCGTAACGGATGCAAGAGGCCGATCTCCTGTACGTATCCGTTTCATTCAAAGTTCACAATGTTAGGTGGTCTGCAGAGGCCAAAGATCTGCACCACGCGCGACGACGGATGCAGGAGGCCTAGCTCCTGTACGTATCCGTAACGGATGCAAGAGGCCGAGCTCCTGTACGTATCCGTTTCATTCAAAGTTCACAATGTTAGGTGGTCTGCAGAGGCCAAAGCTCTGCACCACGCGCGACGACGGATGCAGGAGGCCTAGCTCCTGTACGTATCCGTAACGGATGCAAGAGGCCAAGCTCCTGTACGTATCCGTTTCATTCAAAGTTCACAATGTTAGGTGGTCTGCAGAGGCCAAAGATCTGCACCACGCGCGACGACGGATGCAGGAGGCCTAGCTCCTGTACGTATCCGTAACGGATGCAAGAGGCCGAGCTCCTGTACGTATCCGTTTCATTCAAAGTTCACAATGTTAGGTGGTCTGCAGAGGCCAAAGCTCTGCACCACGCGCGACGACGGATGCAGGAGGCCTAGCTCCTGTACGTATCCGTAACGGATGCAAGAGGCCAAGCAGGAGCACGGTACAGGAGCTACGTATCCGTTTCATTCAAAGTTCAGAATTTTAGGTGGTCTGCGGAGGCCAAAGCTCCGCATCACACGCGATGACGGATGCCGGAGGCCGAGCTCCTGCGCTCCTTTAGTCGCCACTGGTTCGTCGTAGTCTCTCTAGGCTCCTCAGTGTTTTCATCGTGCCTGCAATTATGTCGCCCGCTGGGATCCACTTTGAACTGCTTTCTAGCATGTGCTTTACGAGCGACTCAGGTGAATAGTCAGTTCCACATATTCTGCGGAGCTTACTTCTAGGTTCGTAGAATTTTGGACACTCAAAGAAAACACGTGATACACATCCTCATCTGCTTGCCCTCCACAGTGGTCACATGTAGGATTTAACTCGTGCTTAAAACGGTAGAGATATGCCTTGAAACAGCCGTGCCCAGTTAAGAACTGAGTCAAGTAGAAATCGACTTCTCCATGAGCTCTTAGCAACCAGCATCTCAAGTCTGGTATACATCTGTGTGTCCAGCGTCCTTTCGTGGTGTTGCTCCACCTGAGCTGCCAGCTTTGTATGCTGGCCTCTCGCGCCCTTGAGCGTTCGACTCTGTTTTGTGCGATCATTGCAGCTTCTTCTGCCAGTATGTCTATGGGATATAGCCCAGAAATAACTAGCGCGGCCTCATCCGACACGGTTTTAAACGCGCAGCACACTCGTAGTGCACACAGACGGTAAGTGGAGTTAATGCCCCGGAAGTACGATTGACGCTCTGTAGCGTGGTGCCACACGGGAGCGCCGTAGAGGATTTGACTCTTTACGACGCTCGCAAGAAGCTGTCGCCGTCGCTGCTTTGGTCCCCGCGATTTCAGCAATATGCGCGTTAGTGATGTTACTGTTTTTGAGGCCTTTACGTTTGCATACTCAAGGTGGTTTTTAAATGATAGTCTCCTATCCAACATAATACCGAGGTACTTTATGGCTGGAAGAGTGACGATGTCGTGGCTTCCAATTTTTATTGTAGTATGTTCTACTTTTTTCCTACTTGATATGAGTACTGATATTCATTACTTGTACAATATTTGCCACCACGTGGTGGTATGCCAACTTTTTCGTCAAAATTTGTTATATGCCTAATGTGCATCTGTGTGTAATTTTTTATTTTAGGCTATAAAACAGGCTAAGTAGTGGTATAATATATTTTATTAATATTTTATTTTATTAAAATCTTTAATAAAGTACCCCTGCAGGAAGTGCATCTATCTTAAAACTGACTTTAAACTGTTTACAAAGACACTAGTGATCACTTTTAATTGTATATTTTCTTTGAAAAAAGCTAACTACTTTTGTCTGGGAATGGCGATAAAAGTCAGTCCTGCGTACTTCTGCATTACTTGAAGGGTAGGTTAGGTTAGGTTTCCGTGACTGCTATAACTCATAGCACACTTAGGCCCAGAGGTCCCATTGTGATACCACGTGGATCCGAAGACCCCCTACTCGAACCATCGTGTGGATTCCAAAAATCTTAGAATTTTCCTAAATTCTATTGTAACTAGATCCCCTAGTTCCTTAAATTGGTAAGCTCCTAAATGTTTTAGTCGCCTTCTTCCTAGTGCTGGGCAATCACACAGCAGGTGTTTTACTGTTTCAGGCTCCTCTTCGTCTTCACACGCCCTACAGTAATCTTAATGTGGAGCATTCATCATTTCTGTATGCCTCCCCAGGATTATATGGCCTGTTATTAGCCCTATCATTAGTGCAAGCCCAGACCTTCCGAGTGCAAGTGGACCCTTCGTCCGTTTGGCGTCCCAGTTAGGCCATAAGAGCCTAGTATGGTTGCATGTACTCAAACCATGCCAACTGTTATTAGCTTCATTGGAGTATAGCTCTTTGAGTTTGAGATTGCTTGTAGCGAGCGGCATACCTAATAGAAGGCTGCACGAATAGATTCGAAACGGCCAACAAAATATTCGCGGCCGTCCAATTACAGTACCTACTTGTTTCTGTCGTTTTCGAATAAGCGCAAGTAGAGCACAACCATAAACAGAACCAATACAATACTTATTCGTAGCGACAATTACATGACCTTAAAAAGGTTCTGCAAATAGTGTACACTACTTGCGAATACTTCGAATATAATCGAAATATATGTATGTACATACATATTTTCATAAACACACATCCAGACGTTGTGTTCAGAAAAAATACGCTGCTAGTGTGATAGCCCAGTTAGTCAAGAACGTGTGGTCCGCCCGCTGGCGCAAACGCCCGTATGCAATTTTTAGGATTTTTTGAGCCCGTGGGGCAACGGAGCAATCAGCTGTTTTACTCACACATATTTACATATATATATAGTTTGTTTACATTTTGGCAGGGTTGCCATTTAGTCATTTTTGAACAAACAAGATTTTTACTAATCTGCAAAGTGTTATGCGGATTACTCTTCAATACACAACTGTGCGTTATTTGCCAAATGACAAGAAAATACCAATTTAATCGTTTTTGAAGTTGTCGTTGACGACTTTTTTTTTTATTAATTTAGTTACTTTTTTACGGCTTAGTTGGTAATTAAAACACATTTTTCTTGTAATTTTGTTGCTGCCCAATATATTTCCATCACACCTTGGTGATAGTTATCAAGGGCTAAAACATAAAGTAACAAAAAACACAGTCAGAACATTAAATTTACAATTGAAAATCCATAAAAAAATTATATTGGGAAGCAACAAGATTCTCACAAAAATCTGTGTTTAATTAAGAAATCTGTACTGAGTTTCTGTAACTCATATCTTTTCTAGTATAAATAGGTGGTGACAAAGTGTGGATCGTATTAGTGTGACATCACTGTAATTGATTTTGTTACAGAAACTCAGATTTATTGTGGCAATTTATAACTTTTTAATGTAGAAAAATTGCAGAAGAAGACCACCAAGAATTATCAATTAAGAAAATACAGCCACCATTGTGGATAAATACAATTTTTGCTTTAATTTTCAGTAATATCTTCATTTATTAGGAGTGTTCAATATCTCAAAATTTTTACGTATTTTTACGAATAGTTACGAACTTATGTTCAATATCCCAAAAAATTCGCAAAAGAGAGCCAAATTGAGAGAGTAAGACCTCGAGAGATTTGATAAACGCTGCAAGTAAAATTTTCACTTGCAACTACTAGCAGCTTTAAAAAAATAGAAGTGTCCAAAATATATGATCACAAAAATTTCAATTGGAAATATACAAACATTTTAAACGCAAATTTCTAATTCTGTACTAAATAAGTTAGCGCAAAAACGAATCTTGATGATGTTGTGGAATAGCCAAAGTAGAATTTTGTTTTCTTAATTCAGTTATTTCCATTCATTTCTAGTTTCAAAAATTTCAATTACAACCTAACCTAAAAATCAAATTGTCAAAACAGCGTATCAGCTGTTTTCTTGCGAATGTTTACGATTTTGTGTTCAATTACTTTGGTTGATAATTTTCTCTTTTTCTCGTGTTTACTCTTAATTTGACATTGACGCTCTTTTTGCAAGTACTTGCAAGTAAAGTTGTTGAACAAAGCTATTATCTTGTTATTAATTTATATATTAATTTGTATATATATTTACATTTTGTTTGGGATTTAAACAAAATTTATAAACGTTTTCTTTCCTTTTTAAAAATTAAAGTAATAATAAATGGTTCGTTTAAGTACACACTATTTTTTCCATGTGAACACATATATGTATATTCGATAACATTTTACAATCTTGTTGAGTTAGGGCCTTTTCACATTACTCGGTACGACATCGGATCGACATTTTTCCTCGGTATTTTAAGCTTACCGAAACGATTCCGCGTTGCAGTATTTTTCACACTTATCGGAATACTTTCGGTGCGTAATCTTCAGAAAATAAGAAATTAAACATCCAAATTTTCAATATAAAATTCTAAAATTCAACACATCACTCAATAATAACAATAATGTCTTTTAGCGAAGACGAAGCCATTATAGCTTACTACATTTATGGCAAAAATGAGTTTTTACTGACTTTGTTCCAGGGCTGCACATTAACGTTATTTCTTTTATCAAAAACCGAAAAAATATTTTGTTTTCAATTCAACTTTGAAAAATTTTAACGTTAAGTGCTGCACAAAAAAAAATTATGAAAAAAAAATTCGTTTTGTTGATTATCAAAAAACAAATATTGAAAAAATTTTGTTTCGGTAGCCAACAAAAAAATTATCAAAAAAAAACAACGTTAATAAAAAATTGAAAGTAAAATGAAGCCGTAAGCCCGAAAAAAATTTTTATTATTATTTTGTTTTTGATAATCAACGAAACAAAATAATTTTGATAATTTTTTTTTGATAATCAACGAAACGAAATAATTTCAATAATTTTTATTTGATATTCAACAAAAGAAAATTTTTTGTTAATTTTTATTTGATATTCAACGAAACAAAATATTTTTGTTGATATCGTTGTGCAGCCTTGCTTTGTTCTTCTTCTTTTATTACGCCGCAAAAATGTATGCAGTAATTCCTCAGATTTTACTGACCGGTCTTACCGCGTTGCGGTATACCGAAATTAATCCGCTCCGATTTCATGTATGCAACACTAATGTGAAAGTGACAATTAAAATAAATGTGGTCGGTAAGGTTTCGGTATACTTTCGGTAAAAACCAAAAATGTCGATCCGATACTGCACCGAGTAATGTGAAAGCGCCCTTAATTGTATAATGCTGTGAAAATTACTGTTTAAATATTTAATAACTAAAAATGTTCAACTGGCAACCCTTCTACCTTGCAACCATGCGAGCGATCAGCTGACACATTTTTACATAAAAAATCAAAATGATTTTGATTTCTGCAGTACGGGCTTCTGCGTCGTACGTCGTTGAATAATCGGTTACATACAAATCCCATCAAATAGGTTGGATCAGCTGACACGGTACACGGGTTTACGTTCTCGACTAACTGGACTATGAGTGTGTATGTGCATATGCATACACACTAGGGCGGGTCGATTGGTAGGGTCCAAAAAAAATTAACAGGGACACATCGCAATTATAAAAATTTGGGTAATTTCAAGCTTTTTTGCCCAAGAAACCATGTCTAAAATAAATTTCCAACCAGAGCTTTTTACGATCTACATATTTCCAACTGTTCTATATATTTTAAAATAACTCGGTAACCAATACTTCGATTCTTTTGATTTTTTCGGCATTAGTTAGGAAACTTATTTGGCATATTAAGGTGGTTTTATGAAGGAAATAAAGTTCTGCCGAAATTCGCGGAACAACCCGATTTTCATGCGAATATAATACGGAAATCTATACCTAAAATTTTTCCTTAATATATTAAAATTTAGAGGTCGTGCAAATGCCTCCAAATTTCTTTCTCCTTTTATATCAGTGATGATACATAATTTTTTTCAAAGTCCTTAATGAACAAGAAAAACATTTCTTATCATTAAAAAATGGAACATATGTTTGTTGGGCTTTTCTTTTTTGGTCCGCCTTAATGCCATATGCACATTAAATAAACAAACAAACCAAAGAAGCAACAAGGTTTTGCGAATACTTCATAACATGGTTATTATTATGTTCTATTCTATCGTGGCGAATAGTGTACACTAATCGCTCCAACAGAACAAATATAAATAGTATTTGTATTCCAAATGAAAAGTATGGGTTATATTCGTAGCTGCATTGAAATTGTGCTGTGACTAATTGTACAATGCATAGAGTATTCGCAAATATAGAAGAGGCAAATGGTATTGTGCAGAGGTCTAATACCTAAACCTTTCCACGACGTTGAAAGTGGAGCGGATGTGCCCTCTCTAGCAAGTTCGTCCGCCATCTCATTTCCCGGTATGTTAAAGTGTCCAGGCACCCATACGAGGTGTAAGGCAAATTGCTCAGTAGAGCGTATCGCCAAAAAAAGTTTAAAATGTTCCCCCCTGGTTCGAGCGTTTACTTCTTGGAGATTTCAAAAATGAAAAAAAAAATTGAATTTTTTATGAGCTATTGGCCAGTTTATAATTAAGAAAAATTGAAAAAATTTTTTTGGTAGAAGTTATGGATCCATTTCGGAGACCACCACATCCCCTCATCAGACTTCTTCCAGCGGCCTCAACCGAGAATCGAACTTAGGTCGTTTCGATTGGTAGTCCAATGTCTATCCCATTGAGCTACCACCGCCGTCAGCTTTGTTTCGCTTAAATTTCAATTTTCCTTATATTACAATCCACATACCAACAACAGTAGCTTAATGACACTCTGTCTTTGCTACCTAGTATGTTGGTGCGATTGTGTGTTTTTTTTTGTACAAAGTTCTAAAGCTATTAACAAGCAAGCTTTTGTACAGGCAATGTTTGTTATTGTTTCAGATTTTTGTTTTTTTCGGCAGGCTCTCCGATTTACATATTTACGTTTTGCTTTTACATGGCCGTTTTAATTCTAATAATTATTTTATGTGAATTTTTTATGAGCTATTGGCCAGTTTCTAATTAAGATAAATTGAAAAAAAATTTTTGGTAGAAGTTATGGATCCATTTCGGAGACCACCACATCTCCTCATCAGACTTCTTCCAGCGGCCTCAACCGAGAATCGAACTGAGGTCGTTTCGATTGGTAGTCCAATGTCTATCCCATTGAGCTACCACCGCCGTCAGCTTCGTTTCGCTTAAATTTCAATTTTCCTTATATTACAATCCACATACCAACAACAGTAGCTTAATGACACTCCGTCTTTGCTACCTAGTATGTTGGTGCGATTGTGTGTTTGGTTTTGTACAAAGTTCTAAAGCTATTAACAAGCAAAGCTTTTGTACAGGCAATGTTTATTATTGTTTCAGATTTTTGTTTTTTCGGCAGGCTCTCCGATTTACACATTTACGTTTTGCTTTTACATGGCCGTTTTAATTCTAATAATTATTTTATGTGAATTTTTTATGAGCTATTGGCCAGTTTATAATTAAGAAAAATTGAAAATTGTTTATATAGTAATGCTAGGCTTTTTGACCATCGTTTTTTTGATGCAAATAAAAATATAAAAAATTATTTCATCATTCCACCCGACGTTTCGCTAGACTTCCTAGCTTCTTCAGGGGCAGTATATCTATTTTATTTAACAAAAAACCAGAAAAATAAAATACATATATTGTGTTACACCAAAATAATAATTATACATACATACATATGTAAAAACAAAACAAGGCACACTTACATGATTTAAACTAAAAACAAACAATTAAAAAAATAAATTAAACATTTATCGTCGTACCATCAACATTTGGTATTGTCGTCAAACTGAAAAGACTATAAACAAAGTAAATAAGTCGAGGCAATATCCTCCGTGTCTTCTTTCTTGTTCATCGTCCTCTCTCTATTTTGCATTATTCTTAGGCTTTCTATTGTGTATCGCGTTTTTTCCTGTTTGTTTTTGTCAATAATTCTCGTATTTTTGAAGTCAGCTGTATGCCCTGTTGTTGTTATATGTTGTGATAGTGCTGTGCTTGGTTTATTTTTTCGTATATCTGCTTCGTGCTCTGTTATTCTCACTCCTAATGTTCGTTTGGTTGTCCCTATGTATATTTTGTTGCAGTTCTCATTGTCTTTTCCATTGCACTTGATTTTGTATACAACGTTGTTTTGTTGTAATGTGTCTATTGACGTTTTTGTCTTTGTGAAGATCTTGGCTAGAGTACAGTTTGATTTGTATGCCAGTGAGAGCTTTTCTTTGTCGTATTTCATGTCTTTGTTTATGCTCTCCGATAGTTTAGGTATATATGTAACGCTATAGTATTGTTTTTGTTTTTCCGCTCTTTCTGTCGTCGGTACATTATTGTTTTTGTTGTTGACTTCAATTATTTTTTGTCCCAGTAGGCTTTGTATTAGGTTACGTGGATAGTTGTTGTTTGTAAGTATTGTTTTTATCTTATTTATGTTCGTTTGATGGAATTGCTTGTCGCTTATCGAAAGTACTCGGGTGATTAGGCTCTTAGCTGTGTTAATTTTGTGTGAGAATGTTTGTGAAGAGAGAAAATTAATAATGCGTCCGGATGATGTGGGTTTTGCGTACCAATCGAATATCACAGATTTGTTTATTTTATGGATTCGTACGTCAAGGAATGGAATGGTATTGTCTTCTTCTATTTCTACAGTAAATTGTAATTTTTTGTGGTGATTGTTGAAGTTATTTAGAATTGTTTCTACGTCATCTCGTTTTACTATTGCTAGTATGTCATCCACGTATTTTGTTATAAATTTAATTTCTATATTAAGTTTACGAAATTTTTCTATTGTTTTGTCAAAAAGGTCGTCCATAATTATGTCAGCTATTGTGGGGGAGAGTGGGTTGCCCATGGGCATGCCAAATGTTTGCAGATATATTTGCTCGTCATAATTAAAATAATTGTTGTCAAGAAGGCAAAAGTTAAGAATATTTTGAAATTTCGTTTTATTTATATTGGTCAAGTTCTTTATTGAGTCCCACTTTTTTAATATTATATCCATAGCAAGTTTTGTAGAAATGTTCGTGAAAAGGGATATTACGTCAAAAGATACCAAAACTTCGTCCTCATTTATCTCAATGTCTTTTAGTCTGTCTTTTAGTTCAAATGCATTTTTAATATTGTATTCTTCAGATATTATATTTTTGAGTACGTTTCCTATGTATTTTGCTAAATTTTGGCATGGTACATTTATCGAGGATGAGATGGGGCGTAATGGACAATTTGGCTTGTGTATTTTAGGTAAGCCGTATAACCTTGGTGCGTTTGCTGCTGAGCATGTTAGATTTCGTTTTTCTGTCACACTAATAAGTTTGTTTTTGTATAGGTAATCTACTATGCTATTGTTTTTCTTTTGTAGCTTTATCGTTGGATCCGTTCTAATTGCCCTGCAAGTGTTTTTGTCGCCAAGTAGTTCGTTCATTTTCTTTGTATAGTCATCTTTGTATATTACTACTGTTTTGTTGCCCTTATCTGCATCGGTTATAACTATGCTATTCTTATATCTATTCAGAAATTTCTTACTTCTATTGTATGTTTCTATAATAAATTTCTCTACTGGGTTGTGTTTTATTTTCCTTTTGTACTGTAATATCCGATTGCTTAATTTGTTTCTCGCTATGTCTCTCGTTCTGTCATCCCCCAAAGTTTGTGTTACTTGTTCCATTTCTGCTATTGTGTGGATTGGTGTGAAGTTATTTGTTGTTGTGGGAATCGTGAGTTTTTTCCCTAGTGAGAGTAGCCACTTGATCTCCTCGGGAAAATGTATATCTGTTTTGTTGATGAACCAATTGTTGTTAGTATGTATTCCCAAATTCTTTAGTTGTTGCGTCTTTAGGGTTTCAATCTTGGATGTGTGTTTTTGCTGTGTTTCCTTTGCTATTCGTTCCCCTAGAAAGTGTTGTTGGTCCTTGAATGTGTTAAGCTCTATTTCGCTAATTCTGCTTTTAAGTTGTCTTTCGGCGTGATATATGTAGTCTTTAATACTTTTTATGTTTAAACTTGTTTGTGTTATTTCAATGTTTAGTATTTTCCGTAGAAAATTGCTTTTTGTTTGGTTGAGTTGATGTTTGACTTTCTGTGAAGTTGTGTTTATCTCTATGTTCTTTACTGCATTGGTCAGATGATTTGGCATTATGTCGTATCTTTTGCATTCTAGTAAGAATTTCAGCTGTTCCGATTGTTTCGCCAGTTTTTGTTTTTGTTTGCTGTAATGCTTTAAAATTTTGCAGGTCTGCTCGTCATATTTGTACTTCATATGCATGTAAAAGTTTTTCATCTTGGTACGTTTTTGTTGTTTATATTTTCTTGTGCTTTATAATTTTGTGTAACTTGGCAGGCCTTCCAATATATTAATCTTGTATATATGTTCGGTCAATTAGTGTGAATATTGTTTATATAGTAATGCTAGGCTTTTTGACCATCGTTTTTTTGATGCAAATAAAAATATAAAAAATTATTTCATCATTCCACCCGACGTTTCGCTAGACTTTCTAGCTTCTTCAGGGGCAGTATATCTATTTTATTTAACAAAAAACCAGAAAAATAAAATACATATATTGTGTTACACCAAAATAATAATTATACATACATACATATGTAAAAACAAAACAAGGCACACTTACATGATTTAAACTAAAAACAAACAATTAAAAAAATAAATTAAACATTTATCGTCGTACCATCAACATTTGGTATTGTCGTCAAACTGAAAAGACTATAAACAAAGTAAATAAGTCGAGGCAATGTCCTCCGTGTCTTCTTTCTTGTTCATCGTCCTCTCTCTATTTTGCATTATTCTTAGGCTTTCTATTGTGTATCGCGTTTTTTCCTGTTTGTTTTTGTCAATAATTCTCGTATTTTTGAAGTCAGCTGTATGCCCTGTTGTTGTTATATGTTGTGATAGTGCTGTGCTTGGTTTATTTTTTCGTATATCTGCTTCGTGCTCTGTTAGGCACTCTGCACACGAGGCGAATCGTCATAGACGCGTATCAGACATTTTATGTAGCGTCGATTTCCTTACGCCTCAAGATCTGCACACGAAGCGACATGAAACTTCGCTGCACAAACAAACAAACAAATTAATAATACGGTATTTGCTTTAAATTTCGAAGCTTTAAATAGAAAAGATGATAACTTTTGTGGAATCTTCCATTTTCTTTAATTTTACACTCATTTTTCCGATTTTTTACACAAATTTTACTGCTTTCTTAAATTTTACCAAGTGGAAAAATGTAAACAAACATCTTCTTCTTCCTGTTTTCTAAGCGTAGTACGCCTAGCTACTAGCACTGCTTTACGCCAAGCGACATGTAGCCAGCATACTTTGACGAATGCATGAAGCTGACGACTCGTGTGCAGCCCTCAATTGAAATATACGTGCGCGACATCAAAGCGTACAGCTTTCGTCTGTAGTATCTAATACGCGTCTAAAGCAGTACGCTCCGTGTGCAGAATGCCTTATTCTCACTCCTAATGTTCGTTTGGTTGTCCCTATGTATATTTTGTTGCAGTTCTCATTGTCTTTTCCATTGCACTTGATTTTGTATACAACGTTGTTTTGTTGTAATGTGTCTATTGGCGTTTTTGTCTTTGTGAAGATCTTGGCTAGAGTACAGTTTGATTTGTATGCCAGTGAGAGCTTTTCTTTGTCGTATTTGATGTCTTTGTTTATGCTCTCCGATAGTTTAGGTATATATGTAACGCTATAGTATTTTTTTTGTTTTTCCGCTCTTTCTGTCGTCGGTACATTATTGTTTTTGTTGTTGACTTCAATTATTTTTTGTCCCAGTAGGCTTTGTATTAGGTTACGTGGATAGTTGTTGTTTGTAAGTATTGTTTTTATCTTATTTATGTTCGTTTGATGGAATTGCTTGTCGCTTATCGAAAGTACTCGGGTGATTAGGCTCTTAGCTGTGTTAATTTTGTGTGAGAATGTTTGTGAAGAGAGAAAATTAATAATGCGTCCGGATGATGTGGGTTTTGCGTACCAATCGAATATCACAGATTTGTTTATTTTATGGATTCGTACGTCAAGGAATGGAATGGTATTGTCTTCTTCTATTTCTACAGTAAATTGTAATTTTTTGTGGTGATTGTTGAAGTTATTTAGAATTGTTTCTACGTCATCTCGTTTTACTATTGCTAGTATGTCATCCACGTATTTTGTTATAAATTTAATTTCTATATTAAGTTTACGCAATTTTTCTATTGTTTTGTCAAAAAGGTCGTCCATAATTATGTCAGCTATTGTGGGGGAGAGTGGGTTGCCCATGGGCATGCCAAATGTTTGCAGATATATTTGCTCGTCATAATTAAAATAATTGTTGTCAAGAAGGCAAAAGTTAAGAATATTTTGAAATTTGGTTTTATTTATATTGGTCAAGTTCTTTATTGAGTCCCACTTTTTTAATATTATATCCATAGCAAGTTTTGTAGAAATGTTCGTGAAAAGGGATATTACGTCAAAAGATACCAAAACTTCGTCCTCATTTATCTCAATGTCTTTTAGTCTGTCTTTTAGTTCAAATGCATTTTTAATATTGTATTCTTCAGATATTATATTTTTGAGTACGTTTCCTATGTATTTTGCTAATTTTTGGCATGGTACATTTATCGAGGATGAGATGGGGCGTAATGGACAATTTGGCTTGTGTATTTTAGGTAAGCCGTATAACCTTGGTGCGTTTGCTGCTGAGCATGTTAGATTTCGTTTTTCTGTCACACTAATAAGTTTGTTTTTGTATAGGTCATCTACTATGCTATTGTTTTTCTTTTGTAGCTTTATCGTTGGATCCGTTCTAATTGCCCTGTAAGTGTTTTTGTCGCCAAGTAGTTCGTTCATTTTCTTTGTATAGTCATCTTTGTAAATTACTACTGTTTTGTTGCCCTTATCTGCATCGGTTATAACTATGCTATTCTTATATCTATTCAGAAATTTCTTACTTCTATTGTATGTTTCTATAATAAATTTCTCTACTGGGTTGTGTTTTATTTTCCTTTTTTACTGTAATATCCGATTGCTTAATTTGTTTCTCGCTATGTCTCTCGTTCTGTCATCCCCCAAAGTTTGTATTACTTGTTCAATTTCTGCTATTGTGTGGATTGGTGTGAAGTTATTTGTTGTTGTGGGAATCGTGAATTTTTTCTCTAGTGAGAGTAGCCACTTGATCTCCTCGGGAAAATGTATATCTGTTTTGTTGATGAACCAATTGTTGTTAGTATGTATTCCCAAATTCTTTAGTTGTTGCGTCTTTAGGGTTTCAATCTTGGATGTGTGTTTTTGCTGTGTTTCCTTTGCTATTCGTTCCCCTAGAAAGTGTTGTTGGTCCTTGAATGTGTTAAGCTCCATTTCGCTAATTCTGCTTTTAAGTTGTCTTTCGGCGTGATATATGTAGTCTTTAATACTTTTTATGTTTAAATTTGTTTGTGTTATTTCAATGTTTAGTATTTTCCGTAGAAAATTGCTTTTTGTTTGGTTGAGTTGATGTTTGACTTTCTGTGAAGTTGTGTTTATCTCTATGTTCTTTACTGCATTGGTCAGATGATTTGGCATTATGTCGTATCTTTTGCATTCTAGTAAGAATTTCAGCTGTTCCGATTGTTTCGCCAGTTTTTGTTTTTGTTTGCTGTAATGCTTTAAAATTTTGCAGGTCTGCTCGTCATATTTGTACTTCATATGCATGTAAAAGTTTTTCATCTTGGTACGTTTTTGTTGTTTATATTTTCTTGTGCTTTATAATTTTGTGTAACTTGGCAGGCCTTCCAATATATTAATCTTGTATATATCTTCGGTCAATTAGTGTGAATATTGTTTATATAGTAATGCTAGGCTTTTTGACCATCGTTTTTTTGATGCAAATAAAAATATAAAAAATTATTTCATCATTCCACCCGACGTTTCGCTAGACTTCCTAGCTTCTTCAGGGGCAGTATATCTATTTTATTTAACAAAAAACCAGAAAAATAAAATACATATATTGTGTTACACCAAAATAATAATTATACATACATACATATGTAAAAACAAAACAAGGCACACTTACATGATTTAAACTAAAAACAAACAATTAAAAAAATAAATTAAACATTTATCGTCGTACCATCATAATAATAATAATATAATACAATGGCGCTATTATAACTCTGACGAGTTTTATGGCCGAGCTTCTCTCCCAATTCGAGGTGTGCTCCTTTTTTGTTTTTCCTACTAATTGGGTGGACCTACAGTTTTATGCCGGCTCCGAACGGCGAATGCATTTTTTGTGAGAAGCTTTTTCATGGCAGAAATACTCTCGGAGGGTATGCCGCCCACTGCCGAGAGGTGACCGCTGCTCTTAAAAACCCCAATAATTGGATTTTTACTAATTAGAAAAATTTGTTTGGCTCGGACCGTGGTTTGAACCCGAGACCTCTGGCATAGCAGGCGAGCACTCTACCCACTGCACCACAGCGGCCACATCGTCGTACCATCAACATTTGGTATTGTCGTCAAACTGAAAAGACTATAAACAAAGTAAATAAGTCGAGGCAATATCCTCCGTGTCTTCTTTCTTGTTCATCGTCCTCTCTCTATTTTGCATTATTCTTAGGCTTTCTATTGTGTATCGCGTTTTTTCCTGTTTGTTTTTGTCAATAATTCTCGTATTTTTGAAGTCAGCTGTATGCCCTGTTGTTGTTATATGTTGTGATAGTACTGTGCTTGGTTTATTTTTTCGTATATCTGCTTCGTGTAATTTTTTATATTTTTATTTGCATCAAAAAAACGATGGTCAAAAAGCCTAGCATTACTATATAAACAATATTCACACTAATTGACCGAACATATATACAAGATTAATATATTGGAAGGCCTGCCAAGTTACACAAAATTATAAAGCACAAGAAAATATAAACAACAAAAACGTACCAAGATGAAAAACTTTTACATGCATATGAAGTACAAATATGACGAGCAGACCTGCAAAATTTTAAAGCGTTACAGCAAACAAAAACAAAAACTGGCGAAACAATCGGAACAGCTGAAATTCTTACTAGAATGCAAAAGATACGACATAATGCCAAATCATCTGATAAATGCAGTAAAGAACATAGAGATAAACACAACTTGACAGAAAGTCAAACATCAACTCAACCAAACAAAAAGCAATTTTCTACAGAAAATACTAAACATTGAAATAACACAAACAAATTTAAACATAAAAAGTATTAAAGACTACATATATCACGCCGAAAGACAACTTAAAAGCAGAATTAGCGAAATGGAGCTTAACACATTCAAGGACCAACAACACTTTCTAGGGGAACGAATAGCAAAGGAAACACAGCAAAAACACACATCCAAGATTGAAACCCTAAAGACGCAACAACTAAAGAATTTGGGAATACATACTAACAACAATTGGTTCATCAACAAAACAGATATACATTTTCCCGAGGAGATCAAGTGGCTACTCTCACTAGGGAAAAAACTCACGATTCCCACAACAACAAATAACTTCACACCAATCCACACAATAGCAGAAATGGAACAAGTAACACAAACTTTGGGGGATGACAGAACGAGAGACATAGCGAGAAACAAATTAAGCAATCGGATATTACAGTACAAAAGGAAAATAAAACACAACCCAGTAGAGAAATTTATTATAGAAACATACAATAGAAGTAAGAAATTTCTGAATAGATATAAGAATAGCATAGTTATAACCGATGCAGATAAGGGCAACAAAACAGTAGTAATATACAAAGATGACTATACAAAGAAAATGAACGAACTACTTGGCGACAAAAACACTTGCAGGGCAATTAGAACGGATCCAACGATAAAGCTACAAAAGAAAAACAATAGCATAGTAGATTACCTATACAAAAACAAACTTATTAGTGTGACAGAAAAACGAAATCTAACATGCTCAGCAGCAAACGCACCAAGGTTATACGGCTTACCTAAAATACACAAGCCAAATTGTCCATTACGCCCCATCTCATCCTCGATAAATGTACCATGCCAAAATTTAGCAAAATACATAGGAAACGTACTCAAAAATATAATATCTGAAGAATACAATATTAAAAATGCATTTGAACTAAAAGACAGACTAAAAGACATTGAGATAAATGAGGACGAAGTTTTGGTATCTTTTGACGTAATATCCCTTTTCACGAACATTTCTACAAAACTTGCTATGGATATAATATTAAAAAAGTGGGACTCAATAAAGAACTTGACCAATATAAATAAAACGAAATTTCAAAATATTCTTAACTTTTGCCTTCTTGACAACAATTATTTTAATTATGACGAGCAAATATATCTGCAAACATTTGGCATGCCCATGGGCAACCCACTCTCCCCCACAATAGCTGACATAATTATGGACGACCTTTTTGACAAAACAATAGAAAAATTTCGTAAACTTAATATAGAAATTAAATTTATAACAAAATACGTGGATGACATACTAGCAATAGTAAAACGAGATGACGTAGAAACAATTCTAAATAACTTCAACAATCACCACAAAAAATTACAATTTACTGTAGAAATAGAAGAAGACAATACCATTCCATTCCTTGACGTACGAATCCATAAAATAAACAAATCTGTGATATTCGATTGGTACGCAAAACCCACATCATCCGGACGCATTATTAATTTTCTCTCTTCACAAACATTCTCACACAAAATTAACACAGCTAAGAGCCTAATCACCCGAGTACTTTCGATAAGCGACAAGCAATTCCATCAAACGAACATAAATAAGATAAAAACAATACTTACAAACAACAACTATCCACGTAACCTAATACAAAGCCTACTGGGACAAAAAATAATTGAAGTCAACAACAAAAACAATAATGTACCGACGACAGAAAGAGCGGAAAAACAAAAACAATACTATAGCGTTACATATATACCTAAACTATCGGAGAGCATAAACAAAGACATGAAATACGACAAAGAAAAGCTCTCACTGGCATACAAATCAAACTGTACTCTAGCCAAGATCTTCACAAAGACAAAAACGTCAATAGACACATTACAACAAAACAACGTTGTATACAAAATCAAGTGCAATGGAAAAGACAATGAGAACTGCAACAAAATATACATAGGGACAACCAAACGAACATTAGGAGTGAGAATAACAGAGCACGAAGCAGATATACGAAAAAATAAACCAAGCACAGCACTATCACAACATATAACAACAACAGGGCATACAGCTGACTTCAAAAATACGAGAATTATTGACAAAAACAAACAGGAAAAAACGCGATACACAATAGAAAGCCTAAGAATAATGCAAAATAGAGAGAGGACGATGAACAAGAAAGAAGACACGGAGGATATTGCCTCGACTTATTTACTTTGTTTATAGTCTTTTCAGTTTGACGACAATACCAAATGTTGATGGTACGACGATAAATGTTTAATTTATTTTTTTAATTGTTTGTTTTTAGTTTAAATCATGTAAGTGTGCCTTGTTTTGTTTTTACATATGTATGTATGTATAATTATTATTTTGGTGTAACACAATATATGTATTTTATTTTTCTGGTTTTTTGTTAAATAAAATAGATATACTGCCCCTGAAGAAGCTAGGAAGTCTAGCGAAACGTCGGGTGGAATGATGAAATAATTTTTTATATTTTTATTTGCATCAAAAAAACGATGGTCAAAAAGCCTAGCATTACTATATAAACAATATTCACACTAATTGACCGAACATATATACAAGAAAAATTGAAAAAATTTTTTTGGTAGAAGTTATGGATCCATTTCGGAGACCACCACATCCCTTCATCAGACTTCTTCCAGCGGCCTCAACCGAGAATCGAACTTAGGTCGTTTCGATTGGTAGTCCAATGTCTATCCCATTGAGCTACCACCGCCGCACAATGGGTGATTGCGGCCAAAAATAAATTCAAAATTAAAGTATGAGTAAAACAAATTTTTTAAATAGAGATCGGCAGATACATCAAATTGTAATAAAAAAGCTTATATAAAAATTTTTGAGTCTCTTTTCGTTTGGCCGTACAGGGTGCCCAAAGTTGAGCAATAGGTTCTTTTCTTTCTCAATGAATACACCTCATACAAAATGCTCTATCTCATTTAATTATTAACAGACGAACTCGAGTAATACATCATTACATAGATAATGATTTTCTCTTTCAGAAATTATAACGTAGTTGTAAATACCGTTCACTATTGAATTTATATGAATTTTCAAATATTGATAAAAAATGTCGATAAGAAAAAAATTTTGCTCGACTTTGAATAAAAAAATTAAAAAAACAAAAAATATGACCTCAAATTTTTTTAATGCTGTGAAATAATATATTCTTAATCAAACTACATTTCCATTTTAAAAATCCACTTGCTCCATTTGCTTTTATAATTTTTTTCCCATTGGCCTAAAACTGCGTTTTTGTAAACGCATTAATTATGTTAGTTTTGACATTATGAAAAACGTTTATATTTAGGCGAATAATCGAATATTTCTTTATCGTCTTGCAGTAAATGGTGCATACTTTCAAATTATGAGGTAATCTTTTTTATCAGCGTTAATTCATATCTTTGACAGCTTTTTCCTTTTGGAAATTAAAAAAAAAAATGTGTAAATATTGTAAAACTTTAAAATGAAATTATAAAAAAAAAAAATATGACCTCCTCAATTTTTTAATATTTCATAGTCCTAAATGTCTTTTATAAACAGGAGAAAAAATCGTGAAAATTCGTTTGCTCCATTTTGTTTTATAAACATTTTTATGGAAGGTGTTTTTTGAGTTTTCGTACATTTTTCCCATACAAACTGCCCAGAAGTATGCTTCAAAAAGTTTAAATTTTTTTTGTATGGGGAATATTTGTCAAAATGGTGAAACTTAAATATCGATATTTCCAATTCTAATTAAGATATTCGAAGAAACTAAACGCTGTTTTCAAGGGTAATGATTATGCTTTCAACTGGATTAATCGATTTTGAGTGGAAAGTAATTACGTAAAAGATATTAAGCAGGGAATAGAGCCAAAAAACGTGTTTTTTGCCCATTTGGGCATGAATATCTCAGAAACTAGAAACAATTTGGAAAATCTGACTCCAGATTCAGGTTTAGCACACTGATAAATGCTTATAACATACTTAAAAGTGCATATATATTTAAAATAAAAAATGGTGGGGTGCTTTACCCCTTTTCCAAAATGATTACTGCATTTGATTTATATTTCAAATATGTATACACTAATCAAAATGGAGCATTTTACCTATAATAGTTAGGAAAATGCTGAAATTTCAAAAATACCGTTATATGGGAGGTGGGCGTATTTGTGGATGGATTTTGTTCAAATTTTCACAGTTTACTAATTTCAACCAAAAAAGCCTAAGTTCCGAGTTTCAAGATTCTAGCTTAATTATTACTATTTTTGGCCGCGTTTGTATGGAGGTGCCCCCACTGTGCGCCGTCAGCTTTGTTTCGCTTAAATTTCAATTATCCTTATATTACAATCCACATACCAACAACAGTAGCTTAATGACACTCTGTCTTTGCTACCTAGTATGTTGGTGCGATTGTGTGTTTTGTTTTGTACAAAGTTCTAAAGCTATTAACAAGCAAAGCTTTTGTACAGGCAATGTTTGTCATTGTTTCAGATTTTTGTTTTTCGGCAGGCTCTCCGATTTAAATATTTACGTTTTGCTTTTACATGGCCGTTTTAATTCTAATAATTATTTTATGTGAATTTTTATGAGCTATTGGCCAGTTTATAATTAAGAAAAATTGAAAAAATTTTTTTGGTAGAAGTTATGGATCCATTTCGGAGACCACCATCCCCTCATCAGACTTCTTCCAGCGGCCTCAACCGAGAATCGAACTTAGGTCGTTTCGATTGGTAGTCCAATATCTATTCCATTGAGCTACTAAAGCTATTAACAAGCAAAGCTTTTGTACAGGCAATGTTTGTTATTGTTTCAGATTTTTGATTTTTCGGCAGAATTAAAACAGCCATGTAAAAGCAAAACGTAAATATGTAAATCGGAGAGCATGCTCTCAGACAGATTGCTTCTCTGCTCTAACTTACTCCACAAAAAAAGCTAGAGCAGAAATTTGCAGGGACCGGGATTTTTATTCCCTTTAAAATAAAAATCCATAAAAAAAATTATTTCTGGCTGTTTATTTTATTTGGACGAAAATAATCGTTAAACTCTGATTTTTATTTTTTCGAGCCTGGAATAAAAATTATGCCCATCCTTTTATTTTTTAAGGATAGAATAAAAATCATTTGTCAATAACTAATGAACCGCTTATCCGAATTTAATAAACTTGGTACCAATGGATGGAGGGCTTCAAAAGCTTTCAAATGATGGTCAATGTGACCTACATTAGTCATACATAAGTGGCAATTATATTTTTAATATAAAAATCATTTGCCTATAACTTCTGAACCGCTTATCCGAATTTAATAAGCTTGGTACCATTGGATAGAGGATTGAAAACACTTTCCAAAAAAGTCAAAATGACAGAGTTTCCACCTATTGTTGTTTCAATATAAAAATCATTTGCTAATAATTTCTGAACCGCTTATCCGAATTTAATAAATTTGGTACCAATGGATAGAGGACTGAAAACACTTTCAAAAAAAGCCTAAATGACAGAGTTGCCACCTATTGTTGTTTTAATATAAAAATCATTTGCCTATAACTTCTGAACCGCTTATCCGAATTTAACAAATTTGATACCAATGGATAATAGACTGGAAACACTTTCAAAAAAAGTCAAAATGACAGAGTTGCCACCTAGTTTTATTTCAATATAAAAATCATTTGCTAATAATTTCTGAACCGCTTATCCGAATTTAATAAGTTTGGTACCAATGGATAGAGGACTTAAAACACTTTCCAAAAAAGTCCAAATGACAGAGTTGCCACCTATTGTTATTTTAATAAAAAAATCATTTGCTAATAATTTCTAAACCGCTTATACGAATTTAATAAACTTGGTACCAATGGATAGAGGGCTTTAAAACAATGCTGTCCAAATACGACTCACATGAGCAATGAGTGTTAACAGATATTTTTATGCTCTTCAAATCAGTCGCTGTTTTGACAGCGAAGAAGAAACACAAGCACGGGGTGCGCTGGTTTGTTGTTTGTGGCACAGTGGGCGCTTGCATATGAATTTGGCCAAACCTTTTTTTATGATACAAAAAGGATTTGGTGTAATATAGTGCCTGTTATTTCGTTTATCCATTAAAAGGAATCGGGGCATAATATCAAAAGGCATTATAAGGGATAATCTTCATGACAATTATAATGCCTATTGACATTATATTGCCGATTTCTTTTAAAATGAATAGGAATATCCAGACTTTTCCCACTTTAAATTTATTGATTTCCTTGAATATAAATAATCAGAGATGCTTAACGAACCTTTTCGTTTCGATAATTCACAAAACTAAATTATCAAAATGCAACCAGTAACGTTTAAACGAAGTAAATCAACAAAAAGATTGCCCGCACGAGGCGCATACATACACAGCTGTCACTCAAATCGTAGCAGTTCGTGTACATATGCATATATGTACATATGTATGTGAGTACTCGGCCGATTGTTCGCGACGGCATTGCGAGCGCACTAAGAATTTCAACGTTATAAATTTGCTTATGATAACGCTAATTAAAGAAATGAAATTATTTTGATCATTTCTTTTCCCTAGTCAAGGAAATTGTATTATTTAGATAATTTCATTATCGTTATTTTGCGACTATAAATTATTTTGATAATTGCGAAAACGGTAAAAACCTGAATAGTTTCAACGGAAACGATTGCTTTTTTTCGGTAAAAAATAATATTAACCAGAGATTGAATTTAACTGTTAACCTTTAAAATATTTTTCTTTTCCAGAGACAAAAAAACAGAAAAATAAAAATTTCGGTCTCAACAAAAAAATTTAAATTCAGATTTTTTGGTCTTTCGGTAACAAAAATATTTTATTTTTCAAAATAAATCTCACATGTTAAGAAAATTCAGATTTTTTGGTCTTTCGGTAACAAAAATATTTTATTTTTCAAAATAAATCTCACATGTTAAGAAAATAAGCCGCATTCGTTTGGGCAAGTTTTGGGTTACGAAAAAAATAACCACTGGAAAAAAGGTGTGCTGAAATGGCTTCAAATTTTGTCGGTAGATGTCTCCTTGATTGCGATGGTTTTCGATCGAATCTAGCCAAGACTCAACCCAACACCGTTCGTTAAAGTACGGAATTGGAAAAAATTTTCTAACGTACGTTATTCGAAGATAGTTTCGAAATCGCGGAGACATCTATCGACAAAAAATTTAGACCATTTCACTTATGCACAATAGAAAAAAGGCATATATATATTAATTTTTATTTCTTGCTCAAATCTTTTCTGTTGAAAATAAATATCACTGAATAACAGAAAAATTCAAGAAATAAGGTAGAAAGGCTTCAAAAAAATAATTATTTTTTTGTCTTGGAATTTTTGTTTTTCAATGATTGTTAGAGTTTTTGTCTAAGATTTTTTGTTATTTCTAAAACCTTTGAAATTGTTAACAATTATTTTCAATGTCTGACATTAACGTTACGATGCATCCTTGTAAATAATTTTCAGAGCTCGTATAAATTATAGATTTTTATTTAGAAAATAAAAGTAAGCTCATACAAACAATTGAGCGTTGACACATATTTTTACGCTCAAGCAATCAGTCGTTCTTCAGACAGCGAAGAAGTACCACAAGCACTAACTTCGCTTGCTTATATGTGCCTTGGTGCTATAGTGGATGCATATGTATATATATTTGTATTGTAATCAATATGTCTAACAATTTTTTTATAATACCAAACGCATTTGGTGAAATGCATTGTTTGATATGCAATTCGTCGATTAAAGGAAATAGGAAATATAATGCCAAAAGGCATTATAATTTTCATCATAAAGATTTTGATAAATTTAAAGGCGACGAAAGAGATAATATATTCAGAAAAAAAAAATATATATTTTTCCAGAAGTTGAAGGACTGGATTTCCCAGGAAAATGAAGAAGAGATAATAGTTGATAGTAGTCGGACCAAAAAGAAAATAAAAATGGAGTTGTCAAGTTTAATAAGCTTTAATATTGTAAAAAGCGCCAGACCCTTTACGGATGGAAAATTTATTAAAGAAACTTTTGTCGAAGTTTTAGACAAACTCAACAGCGATTTGGGTTTTACTATTGATAATATTCCTTTATCTCGAAATACCTTAGCTCGTCGCACAGACCAAATAGGAGCTTCAATAGGGCATGCAATTAAGAGAAAAATTGACGACTGCATGTTTTTTTCCATATGTGTCGACGAAAGCACGGATATCAATGACTTATGTCAGTTGGTATTTTGCGTCCGGTGCGTGGATTCTCATTATAATGTTTTTGAGTCCATTTTTTCTCTTGAAGCATTGCATGGAAACGTGACTGGTAGGATGATATTTGATATCATTAATCAAAAACTACTTTCAGAAGTAGACATTAACAAACTTGCTGGGGTATGTACTGATGGTGCAAGTGTTATGATTGGCAGAAACGAAGGGTTTGTCGGACATCTCAGAAAACATACCAATCAAGTTCAAAGTTTCCATTGTATTATTCATCAACTATCCCTTGCTTCGAAATTTTTAAACATGAATTCTACGATGAAAACTGCCGAAAAAATTATTAATAAAATAAGAGGAGGTCATAACTCACTTTCCCATAGGAAATTTAAGACATTTTTAAAAAGTGCAAACGCCTGTTATGGCGATCTGAAAATGTTCACCGAGGTCCGGTGGCTAAGCCGGGGTGATTGTTTAAACCGACTATATGCCATAAGACATGAAGTATTGAGGTTTTTACAACTTGAAAATTTGGTTGCATCAGAAAATTTGATAGAAGCTTTACAGGATAGAGTTTTTATCCTGAACCTAGCATTTCTATCTGATGTATGCAATTATTTAAACGAACTAAACTTAAAGTTACAAGGGAAAGAAATATCATTACCAAACTTATTTAAAAAAGTTACTAATTTTCAAACCACTTTGTTTTTACTTTTAACTGAGCTTCAATCTGGGGATTATAAAAATTTTCCGCTAACTTACCGGATTATTGGTGAGACCGTGGAGTATAAAAACCCGGAACACGTTGAGATTTTAGAAACGCTCTTCTTCAATTTTGGGGACAGGTTCAAAGATTTCAGAGATGTTCAGCATTTCATTGAGCTCTTTGAAAATCCTTTTACTTGTGATATTTTAAAATATGAATTAAAGATTCAAGTAGAATTAATAATTATGCGCGGTGAATTACAGATTTTTGATGGCGGAGATATAATTGAGTTCTGGAGAAGCTTAGACAGTTTAGCATACCCTCATCTTAGAGAATTGTCCTTGAAAGTTTTATCATTTTTTGGTTCTTCTTACTTTTGTGAACAGATCTTTTCTGATTTAAAACTTGTCTGCTCTAAGCAGAGAAATTGTTTAAATGCCAGCCATTTAAAAAACATTTTATTAATAAGAAACTGTTCCAAAAGTACAGATATCAAAAAATTTATTGAGCTTTGCAATTAAAATATTAATTCTACTTGAATTCTAAATTCATATTTCTCTAATGAGTCTTCTCCTTGTAAATTTAAGATCGTTTAAATAATTTAATTAAACAGATAAAAATGCTCAATTCAGAATAAAATCACATCTAAGGCTGGTACCAAATTTTCTGATCCAATCAAATTTTCATATTTTATAAATTGCAATAAGACATTGAACTATTCAAAAATGTCTTAAATTTCCTATGGTGACTAATTTTAACTTTATAAATTTTTTCGGAGGTTTTTTCACGGCGCATTGCTTATTTAAAAATTTTGACGCAGGCTATAGTTGAAGAATAACGAAACAGGAGACATGAACTTCAATATGTTTTCTTGGTTGTCTCACAAAATTTTCGTTTCTGCCAACCATAGTGTGCAGACCATCTTTAGCCAAGTTTGGACAAGACTGCTAATGAAAAAAGTATTTGAAGAATGATATCGACTGGAGTATGATCTATAGTAAAGTTCAATTTGATATTAAGTTTTTTTTTTTTTATTTAAGCAAGAGTATTTAATGAATTTTCTATATGGATATTTTCATAATAAAATCTGAATGAATTTGGCAACGTCATTTTTAATGCCTTCAAATTCTATTATATACATATCGTCGTTTAAGGTGCATTTTTGCGTAAGAGGTATTTTATACTTTTTAAGTAATATTTCGGATTTCCTTAATTCGATAAATTACATTAGAGGCATTGCATTTTTACATAATATTCCCGATTTCTTGAGTTCTTAAATCAAATAATTGCAGTCGAAAATTCCTTATAAATTTACAGATACATATTTTTATACTCAGCTGTACTAGTACACAGAGTATTATAATTTTGATTTCATAACGGTGGATTGTAACATAATGAAATAATCGAGATAGATATGGACTTATATATATCAAAATGATCAGGGTGAAAAGAGAAATCGATTGAGCCATGTCCGTCCGTCCGTCCGTCCGTCCGTCCGTCCGTCCGTCCGTCCGTCCGTCCGTCCGTCCGTACGCACGATAACTCGCGTAAAAATTGAGATATTTTGATGAAATTTGAAATGCAAGTTGGTATCGAGACTGGGACGGTTGGTATTGAAAATGGGCGAAATCGGACCATGACCACGCCCACTTTTCCTATATAGAAAAAATCGGAAATTTGGTATCTCAGCCACTAATATAGCTAGAGTGATAAAATTTTACCCACGTATTGAGCTCAGGCCGTTATGAAGAAATTTGATTAAGTTTTGGAAAATGGGCGGTGCCACGCCCACTTATTAAGGGTCAAACATTGAAAGTTTTATATGTCATAACTCAGAAACCGTTGAAGATATATCGATGAAATTTGGTATGCGTAATTTGCTTACCTAGACAAATGTTTTGGCGAAAAATTATCAAAATCGGTTGACGGCCACGCCCACTTTGATATATGGGAACTATAAAGGGGCCTAATAAAAACATTTTAAGCGATATCTCTGTCAAATATAAAGATCTATCACTGAATTTTTGTGGCAGGAGTCCAACTACGGACATAAAACAAAAAGTACAAAAATTTTGGAAAATAGGCGGTGCCACGCCCACTTATTAAGGGGCAAACATTGAAAGTTTTATATGTCATAACTCAGAAACCGTTGAAGATATATCGATGAAATTTGTTTTGCGTAATTTGCTTACTTAGACAAATGTTTTGGCGAAAAATTATCAAAATCGGTTGACGGCCACGCCCACTTTTATATATGGGAACTATAAAGGGGCCTAATAAAAACATTTTAAGCGATATCTCTGTCAAATATAAAGATCTATCACTGAAATTTTGTGGCAGGAGACCAACTAGGGACATAAAACAAAAAATATAAAAATTTTGGAAAATGGGCGGTGCCACGCCCACTTATTAAGGGGCAAATATTGAAAGTTTTATAAGCCATAACTCATAAACCGTTAAAGATATATCGATGAAATTTGGTACGCGTGATATATTTACTTAGCCAAATGTGTGGACGAAAGATTTCCAAAATCGGTTGACGACCACGCCCACTTTTATATATGGGTTTTATAAAGTGACCTAATAAAAACATTTTAAGCGATCTCTCTGTCAAATATAAAGATCTATCACTGAAATTTTGTGACATGAGTTCTACAATAGACCGGAAACAAAATATAAAAAAGTTTGGAAAATGGGCGTGGCACCGCCTCTTTTTATACAAAGGAATCTACGTGCCTATTACTCGACAAATAACTGAGATATTATGACGAAACTTGGTTTATACACTTTTATAACATGTGTTAATAGACACGCAAAAATGTATTGAAATCGGTTTATGACCACGCCTACTTTTTAACAAAGATATTTCTGGAACACCCTTTTGGAATTTGTAACGTGAAGTTTTTGTAACTAAAAGTCATAGAGGGATGCAATTTTGCACTAACAATAATATTTATATGCTTATTTGGATGATTGATACAAATTTTGAAAATGGGCGTGGCTGCGCCCTGTTTATGCAGCACTTGTGTCATATAAAATACACCCTATATCGAACAAACGCAAACAAACAATGAAAGCATACAGCTGAGTATCTAATGTTCGATTCCACTCGAACTTAGGCTTCCTTACTTGTTTATTATTGGAAGTTCCAACATTTACGTAGTTGAATCCAAATGAATTTTAATACCTATTTTTTATTTATACATTTTTTTATTTGACTCGGTGGAATACAAATGAAGTTTAATACATATTTTTTAACTTGGCAGTTTCATATAAATATATTTTTTATAACTGGAATTTGTAATATTCGAAGAGCATGAATCCAAATGAATTAAAATACAATTTTTTAGGTTAAAATTTCTTATTTTTTTATTATTGGTATCCAATATTGTACGTGGATAAATCCAAATGAAGTTTTACACATATTTTTTAAGTGAAGTGATTTTCCATGCTCGTTACGTTCGCCTCATATGCTTTGCTCTTACCCCACTGTAGAAAATATCTCTCATTCTCACTAACACACTCTCATTTTATTTTTGGACAGCCCTGCTTTAAAAGCTTTCAAATAATGGTCAATGTGACGGGGTTGCCACCTTTTTTTGCCTACATTAGTCATATATGTATGTACATAAGTGGGAATTATATTTTAATATAAAAATCATTTGCTAATAACTTCTGAACCGCTTGTCCGAATTTAATAAGTTTGGTACCAATGGATAGAGGACTGAAAACACTTTCAAAAAACGTCAAGAGTTGCCACCTAGTTTTATTTTAATATAATAATCATTTGTCAATAACTTCTCAACCGCAAATCCGAATTTAATAAGTTTGGCATCACTGGATAGAGGACTCGAGAGGCTTTCAAAAAAAGTCAAAATGACAGAGTTGCCACCTATTTTTATTTTAAGGCTTTCAAAAAAGTCATAACTCAGAAACCGTAATAGATCTATCGATGAAATCTGGTACGCGTGATCTACTTAAGAAAATGTTTGGGCAAAAAATTGCCAAAATTGGTTGACGGCCAAGCACACTTTTTTATGTGGGTATTATAAAGTGGCCCAATAAAATCATTTTAAGATATATCTATGTAAAATATAAAGATATATCATTGAAATTTTGTGGCAGGAGTCCAACTATGGACATAAAACAAAAAACACAAAAATTTTGGAAAATGGCGTGGCACCGCGTCCTTTTAGAAGCACGAATATAAGGGATTTCTGCGCCTATAACTTGACAAATAATTGATTTATTATGACGAAACTTGGTGTATACACTTTTATTACTTGTGGTAATACATGTTCAAAGTTTTAGCGAAATCGGTTCATGAGCACACCTACTTTTTAACAAAGATATTTCTGCAACACCCTATTGGAGTTTTTAAATGGGCGTGGCTACGCCCACTATATGTATGCGGCACACTCTTTATATAAAATCCATCAAACGCAAATAAATTATGAAAGCATACAACTGAGTATCTAATGTTCGATTCCACTCGAGCTTTGGCTGTCTATCGTTGAAAATATCAATAAATTTCAGTACTTACATATATATAGGTTTGTAATTTTGAATTAAAAAATTGTCCACACTTTTGTGGAATCATGTAAAAATTGCGGATATTTTTACTGGCGTACCTTTCTGTGAAAATTCTAACATGTAAGTACAACAAGTTCCATGCTCCATTTATTTATACCAAATTTATTCAATTTGCATTATTTATTGGCACATGTTTTTTTATATTAGATATATACATATATTAAACTAAAAATAGGTGGCAACTTTGTCATTTTGGCTTCGGATAAGCGGTTCAGAAGTTATAGGCAAATTATTTTTATATTAAAATAACAATAGGTGGCAATTCTGTCATTTAGGCTTTTTTTTGGAAAGTGTTTTCAGTCCTCTATCCATTGGTACCAAACTTAATAAATTCGGATAAGCGGTTCAGAAATTATTAGCAAATGATTTTTATATTGAAATAAAACTAGGTGGCAACTCTGTTATTTTGACTTTTTTTGAAAGTGTTTTCAGTCCTCTATCCATTGGTACCAAACTTATTAAATTCGGATAAGCGGTTCAGAAGTTATAGGCAAATTATTTTTATATTAAAATAACAATAGGTGGCAATTCTGTCATTTAGGCTTTTTTTGGAAAGTGTTGTCAGTCCTCTATCCATTGGTACCAAACTTATTAAATTCGGATAAGCGGTTCAGAAGTTATAGGCAAATGAATTTTATATTAAAATATAATTGGCACTTATGTATGACTAATGTATGCAAAAAAAAAGGTGGCAACCCTGTCACATTGACCATCATTTGAAAGCCTTTGAAGCCCTCTATCCATTGGTACCAATTTTATTAAATTCGGATAAGCGGTTCATTAGTTATTGACAAATGATTTTTATTCTATCATTAAAAAATAAAAGGATGGGAATAATTTTTATTCCTGGCTCGAAAAAATAAAAATCATGATTTTATAGTTATATTCTGATTTTTTCAAAAAAAATTACAATAATATATTACGGCCAGGATTTTGATGCCAGAGGTCCGGGGATGAAGGAAAGGTTAATAATTTTCTTCGGGGAAGCTATTTAACCAATGATTTTTATGGCTTCGGAAAAAAAATAATTTTTATTTTCCGTCCCTGGAAATTTGTGATCTGAGCATACTCGTGAAACAAAAGATAGAGCAAGAAAACTTGTTCATTAAACACAATTTTGTGAAATATCTCAACTTGGTGTAAGCTAGAGCAGCTCAATGAACAATCCTATTATTTCGGCAATATGCCATTTGATAAGAATGACATAAACACGGAAGTAATTGCCTTATAGATTTTATATTTGACCTTTGATTTCAAAGAGCAATATATTGTTGAACAGGAGTTAATCCATGTTATATTTCGTCTATAGAAGTACATCGTACACTCAAATGATCGATTGGAGCTCATTTAGAATTACAGAGCCACCATGCTTGCAATTTTATTCTGATACGGACTTGCAGGAACTACAAAATTCTAATGATGTTATAAAAATACCTGGCTAATATTTCCAAACAGCAGTGATTGATACTAATTATAACCTATTAATTTACTTAGATTTTCTATGCCATTCCCAAAATACTGAGCGATTTGTTCAGGTAGTACGTGATTCTTGTACAGAAGTTACCGACGAGGAACACCTAGGTTATATACTCGCTAAACTAAGTAGCTGAGAACGTTACAGCAAATTAGAGTCAAGGAAAGATGTAGCATAAATGCATTACATTTATTTCCTCTTTATATGTAGGTAAATATTCTTTTTATACCTTTCATGGGAATGAAATGGTATTACAACTTTTTACCGAAACACAAATAGTGAAAGTACCAGAAGGAGGCATTGCAGACCTACCAAAATATATACCAATATGATCAGGATCATGAGCTGAGTCGATTAAGCCATGTCCGTCTGTCTGTCTGTTTAATCGAAAACAAGTCCCTCAGTTTTTGAGATATATGCTTGAAATTCGGAATGTGAGTGTATTTTTAGGAGAAGCTTATCATTTGTCGGAATCGGCCGAATCGGACCACTATATCATATAGCTGCCATACAACCGATTGTTCAGATATGGACATTTTGGGGTATAACTTCTCCATTTAAATAGCTAAGGCCATGAAACTGAAGTATTTGTACCCATATGGGCCTAAATAATGTCACTGAAATTTGTCAAGATCGGACCCCTATAACCTATAGCTGCCATACAACCGATTGTTCAGATATATATATATTAGGGTATAACTTCTCCATCTAAATCATGACAATTCTTTTTATAAAGATTCTTTGTATAAATTACCCACAAGTGAAAGTATACATTAAACAATATCAGACTATGTAACTTTTCATTTCCCAATTCATGAAAGGTTGAAAAAAAAAACAAATTTCGCTGTTTTTACAGGGTGAAAAAAAAATTAAAGTTTTTTTTTTTGAAAACCTCATAAGATAAGTGTTCAAACTGGGGGGAACATTTTCAACTTTTTTTCCTCCTTATACCGTGATACGCTCTATTGCTCAGCCATCTCGTTTAGAGATCTGCGGAAATTTTCCACTGTTCTGGATTTGCATATGACAGACCGACGCGCTTTCAGAGCAGCCTGGCTGTCTGAGAAAATGTAGACTTCCTTACATTCGTTTCTCCTTGCCTTCTAGGACTCAATCGCCTCCCGTATCGCTGCTACCTCCGCGCAGTGGAAAATGCTAGAACAAGGGCATATTTTTAATCAATTTTTCAATGTCGCTAGTAACAGAGCAATTTGATCTTATTTAATAGTCAAATGTCTATTCTATCTGAAAGTACAAAATTTTCCTGGAATTTCATGTAAAAAGAAGGTTTTTTGGACACTTCCGTGCACTATATCTGAAAAAATTCAAATCAAACTGATTCGCTTCATCACTTTAAAAGTTAAGTTTCTATAGAAAATTGCTATAGAGGGTATATGGTGTTATACCTTTTTGAAAAGGTAATTTTATGCAGATTATAAATAACGTTTAAACATTTCAAATTATGTCCAAGTTTATTAGTAATTTACGTTTTTAAATAATAACATTAAACATAAATATATTCCAAGTTCACCGAGACTTTTGAAAGTTAGCTACGCTTCCCTATGCATTACATTTTATACGTATTTGTAGCCCAGGTATTTCTTAAAATCGTGTAAAAAAAATTGGCTGCGGATATTTGCGCGTCATTTAATGCAAGATGGGCTCAAGCGTCGCGAAAAATTAAGTCTTTACGTTCGTTGCGACATCCTCGTGCAAAGTGTCCTCTTTCGCCACATCGCCTGCATGCTTCTCTAACGTCTACATGTCCTTGATTTGAGGTTTGTGTTTGGTTTTCTAACGTGTCCCTTCTCTTTTGAGCATCATTGTTACTTCCCGCATGTTTGTACCGCTCCTCTTGCCTTCGAGGTACGAACGGTCTTGCCGTAGGCTTTAATTGCTCTCTGTAAGGAGTGATATTGTCATAATCTTCGATTGGAGTTACCAAATCCTCAAGATTCTTGAATTCGTTTCGTTTTACGTATAGTTGGTATTCTCTGCGTGAGTTGTGATAGATTCGTTCTAATTTCTGCTGCTCCGTATAACCCGTATGTCGCATCATTCCTTGCAGAACCAGTACATACTCCTTAAACTTTTCTCCTGGCCTTTGTACGCGTTGCCTTACCTCATCGTCCAAACGTTCAAAATTTTTTTAGCTCAGAAAGAATTTGAGAAAATCCCTTTTGAACGCATCCCATTCTTGCCAGTGCTGGTTGTTATTTCTAAACCAAATCAACGCCTTATCCTTGAGTAGCTCCGGAAGTGCTCGTGGGATGGAATTTCTATTGATTTCGTAGCCATCTGCCAGCTCTTCGACACGTTCTATAAATTCCAGTGGATCTTTCCCGCCGTCATAACGTAATCCCCACTTCCGTACTCGGTCCATCGTGCATGTAGTTGGTTGTTGCATTGTGTACATTGGTGGCATTGTCGTGCCTCCGTATCTCGGCGCTTCTCGTGTATCCTCATACCCACTAGTATTTTGCGGCGATTGAGGTCTGCTGCCACCAGGTGATTCTACGTGCGTGCTCCCCATAGGTGTCGGCGGACATACTGTAATCGTCGGCTTTGCGTGTTGGAGCTCCAATTCCTCGAATCGACCCTGGAGTTTCTTGTCGTTGGCGTTTGCTTTAATAAACGTTACTAGGCGCTTACGTTGGTCGTCCATCGATCATAATCCTTCCAACTCGAATTCCACGATGTATTTTGATAACTCCTCTCGACTGAGGTAATATACCCACGACACCTTCACCATGGCTGTGGATTGTTCGTTGTCTCTTTCTTTGCAAATCGTATGTGTACGTGTATCCTCGATGCTTCTTCAATGCTTCCCAAATCTTCGTTGTGTTATTACCCTTGTATTTCTGCTCCAAATCCTTACTACAAAAAAAAATTTACGTGTCTCAGTTTGTTAGAGTCCCTGCTCGGGCGCCATTTGTGACGGACTTTGAAGCTGGGGTAAACTCAGTCCGTCCAGGGTTCCTGGAAAGAGAAGGCCTATTCCTTTTCCAAGGAAAACAACCTGTAATTTCGATTACGATATATGCCTTCATTTCAACAAAAGTTTCTATTTCTACGTTTTCTAACTACCCTGATCTCTTAAAGGTAGTGAGGTAAAAACCCTCTCTATCTTCCGTCACCGAGGTAAAAACCCTCTGTGAATATAACTAAGTTCGAGTGGAGTGAAAACCTCCAGTCAAACTCCTTATCAGTGGTAAAAACCCACTGACAATATACCTGTCAGCTGCAGCCTATTACTGCAACTGATTTCCTCTTCAAAATGTTCGCCCTTTTATAGCGATCCTGCGCGCAGGCAGCCCGTTATCTTACACTAATTATCCTTAGAAATTAACATCTATGTATATATGTATATGCTTATATATTTACATATTTTAATTTAGGCTTAGTTTAACGTATGTATGTCTGTTTGTATATCCTTCTTTGTGCGGGCCTTCTCTTGTTTGCCTAAATGCGGTGGTGGGTTTTTCTATTGGCCGTGGCTGCGCTTGAATACATGTTAGATATGAGCGAAACTGCGATTTTTCGATATCTGTGATTTCGGTGATTGCTATTTTTAAATCACTGTGATTTTAAACTGCTATTGCGATTGCATGGACTGGTATAAAATCATCAGTTACCGGTAGAGATTAATTTTGCGTTTTCTGAGCGATATAACCTGTCTTTATTTTATGTTAACAAAATGATAGCAATAACAACGTATTCCGCAGTAATATCGCTGTTTGTAAATATTTTTCAAAGACAAATTGTAAATTCAATAATTTTTTTTTCTTATATTTCTATATATGTACGTATGTGGTCTGCTCAAAAGTGTAAACAAAAAGAAATTTATAATGCTTTTGCGATTGCGATTCACATAGGTGAACTGCTTACTTGCTACATCGATAGCAGTTGCCAATAAGTAGTGAACTGCTATTTTGAAAAAGTGATCGCAATTGCAATTTTAAAACTTTATTAGGTTTACCACTTTTTTCCGGGGACCGCTTTCTTTTAACTACTGATATATAGCGGTCCATTCCGGTTTGAACCTTTTCGCCCACTTTTTGCATTTCGCTACTCGTTTTTGAGTTAGATGCAGCCGTTGCGTTATTTGAATTCCCTAAGGATTGAGGTAGACGAAATTGCGGAATATTTCCAGGAATAGCGGGTGAGCAGGATCGTGTTCTTTGATCGTCTGTTTTATCTTTACGCACGTTTAGGTTGGTTTCATTGGTACTGCACCTCAATGTGAAATACCCATTGTTCCTCAATATGTTATTGTTAGAGTGCCTGGAGTACTCATGTATTTTATTTTATTTTATTTTATTTATTTATTTCCTTTATTTGTAGTTTATTTATATATATATATGTATATTATCAATTTGGACTTGTGCAGTTCACAGGAAATGTAGGATTTCAGCTGATCCAACTGTCGAAAGGGGTTGGCAGCGCCACCAGCTGATGCAACTCTGCGCAAAACAAAATGTTGCTTAGTATGTATGTATTTATATGTTTATATTTAAGTATGTATATATGTATATAAATAAGTATTTATTAAAACTATTAAGTTCCTAAATACTTATCTTTTGTAGAACTTTCACGATCCCGTCGGAGTAGGAAACTCGCTTCCCAAATTACTCGGCACAAATTTTAAAAGCCGATTAATGAGTAAATACGAAAATTAATAATAAAACCACGGAGCGATACAATTTGGCTTATGAAGCTGCCAGTCCAGAAACCTTTTTTTAACAGCAGATTGTTTCGAAATAATTTTATATATACACAGGTTAACAAATTATTCAAGAAAACTATTATCAAAAAATGAAAAATTTAACAAAAAATTGAATCTTTGACATTGTTTTTACAGTTTCTCTGACATTTATCAATATATATAAACAGTTCGTATACAAAAGCAACGAAGATCAAAATCATGTTGATGGAGTTAACAGAAAAATTTATGGTACAATATATGACTTAACCTATGAAAGTGGGGTTTCTGGCCCCTAACTCCAGATTTTGAAGGTGTGTTGAAAATTCTAAGTATGTAGTTTCTGTATACTTGACTAGACCTACAACTTGAGGTATGTTTCCCAGGAAGTACTTTTTCACGGCGCACTTCGTTTAAGCGAATATTTCCAAGCTAGCTGAAAAATTCGGAAAATGAATGCCACTTCCGAAAAAAAAATAAAAAATCGGAGGCACACACGTCGGAGGCAAGAAGTAGCACATTTAAATATAGTAGTAGTATGAAACTCTCAAATCTAATTAAAAATTTCCCTGGTTTTTGGTAATTTTATTTTTTGATTATTGTTTGCATTCTGTTTCAATATTTACTTTTCATGGGAGAAAATTTCAAATACCTTTGAGAATAAAATGACCAAAAATCAGGAAATCAAAGTTATCAAATGAATTTTACCACAAGAATTCTAAAGATTTTAAAATTACCTAATGTACGTTGGTTTACAATGCGCACTTCACAAAAAAAAAATAATTATTAAAAAAAGCATAAAATATTAATCCTTACTTTGACTAATGGACATTTTGATTTCTGGCAAAAATTATGCACTTATTCTGCATTTTCTTCGGGCTGTCAAATTTTTTTTTCTATTTCACACATTTTTTCAGGGCTTTTTGTTCTATTGACAAAATCTAAAACTGACCCGATTACGGGGCAAACATTTCTCATCTTAACACAAGTAAAGGGTTGCATTACTCTTGTTTCATTCATGGGATAAAAAATTCAACATTTTCAGAGTGCACAGGGCACATGTTGATAGTTCTGCCATCTAATAATGCAAAATTTTCGTTCAGAATAGGAAACGCTATTAGTATACAGATCTGAGATCAATAAAAATCAAGGATGCATCGTAACGTTAATATTATCGTTTACCGAAAAAAAGCAATCGTTTCCGTTGAAACTATTCAGGTTTTTACCGTTTACGCAATTATCAAAATAATTTATAGTCGCAAAATAACGATAATGAAATTATCGAAATAATACCATTTCGTTGATTAGCGAAAAGAAATTATCAAAATGATTTCATTTCGTTGATTAGCGTTATCATAACCAAATTTATAACGTTGAAATGCTTAGTGCGCTCGCAATGCCGTCGCGAACAATTGGCCGAGTACTGCATATATATGCATATGCACACGAACTGCTACGATTTGAGTGCCAGCTGTGTATGTATGCGCCTCGCGCAGGCAATCTTTTTGTTGATTTACTTCGTTTCAACGTTACCGGTTGCATTTTGATAATTTAGTTTTGTGAATTATCGAAACGAAATGGTTTTGATAATTTAGCGTTGCGAATTAACGAAACAAAACTATTTAGCTAATTTAGTATTGTGAATTAACAAAACGAAATAGAATCCGTTCGTTCGTTAAGCATCTCTGATAAAAATTATATAAAAAACTTTTCTTTGCTATAATAGGGGAATATTCTGTCTTTATTGTATCCCGGAAATCGCGGGATCAAAAAGGGCGGGATACTGGGATCCCGGGATTGGAATCCCTAGCACATACATATGTATATCTAAGAAAAATTAGTAATTTCAGGCATATTTAAATGTGAAATAACACTGCATCCCAAAATCAAAATTGTTTTCTGTACTCTGGACGCCATTATCCTTCCTATATGTAAAATCGGTCTCTAATTCAGAGTTTATTTTTAATTATGTATGTATATGGTAAGGTGTTTGAGATATCGGAAATTTACCGTTATTCGACCAATGGCTCCACTTAATCCGGTTATCTCTTTAACGTATTAAGCTACTTTGGGGTGACACCAAACGAAAGAAAAATAAATTTGCTTTACATGGCTCCTATAACATTTTTCTCTAGGTCTTACAGTTTCTGAAATATTGATAGCAAAAAGATAAGCTATCAACAAAGAGAATCCATGGTGAAATGGAAAAGTTATAGACGATCTTGTAAACATATATATATATATTTTTTTGAATGGACATTTTGATTTCTGGCAAAAATGTTTAATTAATTGGGTAGTCATCATTTTTATACCAAACGATTAAAACTCATGATAGTTGCAAAACTACACATAAATAATTTTGGCTAGCTTTTGAAGGCAAATACCCCTATGTGCGTCGATATCAGACTGCAAAAAGGGAAAGGGCCTTCGCTAGTTGGAAGATTAAGTCCTCATCTACATACAAAGATTTTGAAAATTAAAGCGTTTAACTGTATTGTTTCTTGGCAAATTAAATTTAGGAATTTTAGGGAATGGGACATGATGCATACAATCAGACTTGCAAAAAGGGAAAGGGCATACAGCTACTTGTAAAATTAAGTTGTCATCTACAAAGACGAGATCAAGAATATTATTTAACCAGTTGGAAAGGGAATTAATTTTAATGTCATTAATGCTAAAAAGAAGTTAATTTCATAGTCACTATTGATATTAGTCGCCTAAAATGCAAAAGTGGCAGTTTTCATTGCTTTCATAAAGATTTAAAATATTACTTACATGTGCGGCATATAATGGCTCAGGCCTAGCGGGAGGTATATAAAAAAATAGATTATATAAGAAACAAAAATAAATAGATAACTGCAGTTACCATAATAGTCCAAACCCCTGCCAGACACCTTACTTCGTCATTTTATAAAGGCTGGAACTTGAACATATCACTTAGGACGATACATCTTCAGCCAGACACTTTCCATAGTAGCAAACCCCTACCAGACGCCCCTAAAAACTCAAAAATTACACCTTAATTTCGTCATTTTATAAAGGCTGAAACGTTTATATATCAGTAAGTAAAGACAGTACCTCTTAAGCCAGACACTTTCCGTACTGGCAAACCCCCGTCACACACCCTTAAAAATTCAAAACTTGATGTAGGTACTTTCGTCAGTTTATAAAAGCTGAAATTTGCATAAAACTTTTTATACTCAGCTGTACTAGTACACAGAGTATTATAGTTTTAATCACATAACGGTGGATTGTAACAGAGTGAAATAATCGAGATAGATATAGACTTATATATATCAAAATGATCAGGGTGAAAAGAGAAATCGATTGAGCCATGTCCGTCCGTCCGTCCGTCTGTAAACACTCTAACTCGCGCAAAAATAGAGATATTTTGATGAAATTTGAAATGCAAGTTGGTATCGAGACTGGGACGGTTGGTATTGAAAATGGGCGAAATCGGACCATGACCACGCCCACTTTTCCTATATAGAAAATATCGGAAATTTGGTATCTCAGTCACTAATATAGCTGGAGCGATGAAATTTTACCCACGTGTTGAGCTCAGGCCCCTAGGAAGAAATTTGATGACATTTTGGAAAATGGGCGGTGCCACGCCCACTTATTAAGGGTCAAACCTTGAAAGTTTTATATGTCATAACTCAGAAACCATTGAAGATATATCGACAAAATTTGGTACGCGTGATATACTTACTTAGTCAAATATTAGGACGAAAAATTTCCGAAATCGGTTGAGGGCCACGCCCACTTTTATATATGGGTCTTATAAAGTGACCTAATAAAAACATTTTAAGCGATATCTCTGTCAAATATAAAGATATATCTGTAGGCGATCAACTTAATTTTGATATAGATTATTTGAATGTAGGCTCGTTTGATCTGGCTGATTAGGAGGTGCAAATAAAAACTAAATTCTATTCACCCGTTTGCCCAACGTTTCGCTGACAAATTCCAGCATCATCAGGGGCGTTTGTTTATTCACTTAAAAGCCAAAAAACAAAAACAACAATAAACATTTTTGACAAAAGAAAAATTAGAAAATTATCATTGATTTTTTCACAATCACTCACCATGAAAAATGTTTCAAAATTTTTTTGAAAAATATTTAAAGTATACATATATGTACATTTATCTTAAAAACACTTATACAAAAACAACAATACAAAAAAGAACAGAAAAAATCATTACCACTTTGTGTGGTAGTTTTGTCATTACTAGTTATTGTTTTATTTTTGTATACATAATATGTAGGCTGCCGCGATGTTGTCTGTGTCTTCCTTCTTGTTAATTGCATTGTCCCTTCTTTGTAATATTCTTAGGCTCTCCAGTGTGTATCTCTTTAACTCCCCCTTTTCTTTTTCTATGATTTTTGTGTTTTCAAAGTCAGCTGAGTGGCCGCTGTTTAAAATATGCTGCGATAAAGCTGTGCTGTTTTTTTGTTTCTTTATGTCTGTTTCGTGCTCTGTTAACCGGACACCTAGTGCGCGCTTTGTTGTACCTACATACACTCGATTGCAGCTTTCGTTGTTGTTTCCTTTACATTTTATCTCGTATACCACATTATTTTGTTGTTTCGTCTCAATTGGGGTTTTTGTTCTTGTAAATATTCTCGTTAATGTTTCATTTGATTTGTATGCAAGTGTCGCGTTTTGTTCTTTTGATATACTCTCCAGGTTAGTATTTAGTTCCGGAATATATGTCACGCTGTAATATTTCTTTGGTTCGTTGGGTGTTGTTGTTCTTTGAGCATTGTTCGGTGGTTTCTTCGTTTTTGATTCTCTGATCAGTTCGCGTATCAAGTTGACGGGGAAGTTGTTGCTTTTTAGGATGTTGTATATTTTTTTGATATTGTCATCATAGAATTGTTGGTGGCTTATTGTTAATATCTTGTGTATGAGGTTTTTTGCTGTGTTGATTTTATATTTTTTGGGTTGGGAAGAAAAGAAATTTATTAGGCGCCCAGAAGAGGTTGGTTTCGAATACCAATTTAAAATAATTTTGTTGTTGCTTTTGTGAATGCGGACATCTAGAAAAGGGATGCTCGAATTTTGTTCCATTTCCATGGTAAACCTTAATTTTGGATGGTATCTATTTAATTGGTCTAGAATTATATTTACGTCGCGGCTCTTAATTATTGCAAATATGTCGTCTACATATTTATTGATGAATTTTATGTTTATGTTATAGTGGTTATTTAGCTCCGAAATGGTATTGTCAAGTAGGTCATCCATGACAATATCAGCGATCGTTGGGGATAGTGGGTTGCCCATTGGCATTCCGAAAGTCTGGTTATATAATTTATTATTGCACATGAAATAGTTGTTGTCTTTGAGACAGAAGTTAAGTATTTCTTCGAACTTTTTCTGTGGTATTCTCGTCATTTGTCCTATTTTGTCCCATTTTCTCATTATAATTTTAGTTGCTAGCATTGTCGGTATATTGGTGAACAGAGAGACAACATTAAAGGAGACTAACACATCTTCATCACACAAACTTATATTCGCTAATCTATCTTTTAGCTCGAATGCATTTTTCACGTTATACTTATCGGAAGTTAGGGGCTTTAATATTTCTCCGACATATTTTGATAAATTGTAGCAGGGGACCATGATTGACGAAGCAATAGGACGTAGAGGTACATCAGGTTTATGCACCTTGGGCAAACCATACAGTCTAGGTGCGACTGCTGCTGTGCATGTGAGGTGTTGTTTTTCTCTCTTTGTTATGTGTTGTGCTTTATAAAGCTCGTCTACGATTTTGTTGTTTTTTCTCTGCAAAGTGTTTGTTGGGTCAATTCTTATTGTTTTGTATGTGCTTTTATCTTCAAGTAGTTCGTCAATTTTCCCTCTGTAGTCTGATTCGTACATAGCCACTGTTTTATTACCTTTGTCCGCATCTGTTATCACAATGTTTTTATGGGTTTTTAGAAATAGCTTGGTTTGCTTGAAAGCTGCTAAAATGAATTTTTCCGCCGCGTTATGTTTTATGTTTCGTTTGAAAAGTGTTATTCTGTTGCTTAATTTGTTTCTTGTTATTTCTTTGTCTCTTTCGTCCTTTATGCCCGTGATAATTTGTTCCATTTCGGCAATGGTATGTATTGGGGAGAAATTTGTTTTTGTTGTCGGTAATGTGAACTTCTTCCCGAGCGAGAGAATCCATCGTACTTCATCGGGAAATTCGATGTTGGTTTTGTTTATAAACCAATTGTTGTCTTTATGTATTCCTAGTTTTTGCATTTGTTCCCGTTTTAGCTTTTCCATTTTTGACGAAAGTGTAGAATTCTTTTCTTTGGCGGTTATTTGACTTTGGATGTTTTGTGTATTGGTGAATGCGTCGAGCTCTGTATTTTCTAAGGATGACTTTATTTGTTGTAATGCGTGGTATAATGTATCTTTTGTGGATTTGATATTTATGTTAGTTTGAGTTATTTCAATGCTTAACATTTTTGCAAGAAAAAATCGTTTTGTTGTTTCTATTTGTTGTTTTTATTTCTTCAGATTTTGTTAGTATTTGTGCATTCTTGATTTGGTTGCTTAGATAATTTGGTATTAGGCCATATTCTTTGCATTTTAGTAAAAATTTTAGGTGTTCCATTTGTTTCCCTAATTTGTGTTTTTGTTTGCTGTATTGTTTTAGTGCGAGACATGTATTTTCTCCGTATTTGTACCTCATGTGCATGTAGTAGTGTTTCATCTTGTATATACCTAGTTTTGTTGCTTTTGTTTCAGTAAATAAATAAATAAACGGTGCAGTAAATCGGCAGGCCAGATTAGCGAATATAAGTTTGTGTGATGAAGATGTGTTAGTCTCCTTTGATGTTGTCTCTCTGTTCACCAATATACCGACAATGCTAGCAACTAAAATTATAATGAGAAAATGGGACAAAATAGGACAAATGACGAGAATACCAAAGAAAAAGTTCGAAGAAATACTTAACTTCTGTCTCAAAGACAACAACTATTTCATGTGCAATAATAAATTATATAACCAGACTTTCGGAATGCCAATGGGCAACCCACTATCCCCAACGATCGCTGATATTGTCATGGATGACCTACTTGACAATACCATTTCGGAGCTAAATAACCACTATAACATAAACATAAAATTCATCAATAAATATGTAGACGACATATTTGCAATAATTAAGAGCCGCGACGTAAATATAATTCTAGACCAATTAAATAGATACCATCCAAAATTAAGGTTTACCATGGAAATGGAACAAAATTCGAGCATCCCTTTTCTAGATGTCCGCATTCACAAAAGCAACAACAAAATTATTTTAAATTGGTATTCGAAACCAACCTCTTCTGGGCGCCTAATAAATTTCTTTTCTTCCCAACCCAAAAAATATAAAATCAACACAGCAAAAAACCTCATACACAAGATATTAACAATAAACCACCAACAATTCTATGATGACAATATCAAAAAAATATACAACATCCTAAAAAGCAACAACTTCCCCGTCAACTTGATACGCGAACTGATCAGAGAATCAAAAACGAAGAAACCACCGAACAATGCTCAAAGAACAACAACACCCAACGAACCAAAGAAATATTACAGCGTGACATATATTCCGAAACTAAATACTAACCTGGAGAGTATATCAAAAGAACAAAACGCGACACTTGCATACAAATCAAATGAAACATTAACGAGAATATTTACAAGAACAAAAACCCCAATTGAGACGAAACAACAAAATAATGTGGTATACGAGATAAAATGTAAAGGAAACAACAACGAAAGCTGCAATCGAGTGTATGTAGGTACAACAAAGCGCGCACTAGGTGTCCGGTTAACAGAGCACGAAACAGACATAAAGAAACAAAAAAACAGCACAGCTTTATCGCAGCATATTTTAAACAGCGGCCACTCAGCTGACTTTGAAAACACAAAAATCATAGACAAAGAAAAGGATGAGTTAAAGAGATACACACTGGAGAGCCTAAGAATATTACAAAGAAGGGACAATGCAATTAACAAGAAGGAAGACACAGACAACATCGCGGCAGCCTACATATTATGTATACAAAAATAAAACAATAACTAGTAATGACAAAACTACCACACAAAGTGGTAATGATTTTTTCTGTTCTTTTTTGTATTGTTGTTTTTGTATAAGTGTTTTTAAGATAAATGTACATATATGTATACTTTAAATATTTTTCAAAAAAATTTTGAAATATTTTTCATGGTGAGTGATTGTGAAAAAATCAATGATAATTTTCTAATTTTTCTTTTGTCAAAAATGTTTATTGTTGTTTTTGTTTTTTGGTTTTTAAGTGAATAAACAAACGCCCCTGATGATGCTGGAATTTGTCAGCGAAACGTTGGGCAAACGGGTGAATAGAATTTAGTTTTTATTTGCACCTCCTAATCAGCCAGATCAAACGAGCCTACATTCAAATAATCTATATAAAGATATATCATTGAAATTTTATAGCAGGAGACCAACTGCGGACATAAAACGAAAAACACAAAAATTAGCCTATAACTCGACAAATAATTGAGATATTATGACGAAACTTGGTTTATACACTTTTATAACATGTGTTAATAGCCACGCAAAAATTTATTGAAATCGGTTTATGACCACGCCTACTTTTTAAGAAAGATATATCTGGAACACTCTTTGGGAATTTGTAACGTGACATCTTTATAACTAGAAGTCATAAAGGAATGAAATTTTGCACAAAGAATAATATTCATATGCTTCGTTGGATGACTGATAAAAATTTAGAAAATGGGCGTGGCTACGCCCATTTTATGCAGCACTCGCTTTATATTAAGTGCACCGTGTTTCCATCGAACGCAAACAAACAATGAAAGCATACAGCTGAGTATCTAATGTTCGATTCCACTCGAACTTAGGCTTCCTTACTTGTTTTTAATGATTTCATTCATTTGAAACAATATTTTTTCTATATCATCGTCACTGGTAACCCACTCATTTCCTTGGTCTTCTTCATCGTCTTCTCCATCATTAGTTTCTGTAAATGTTTGAATAAGTAAAATCGAATATGAATTACTGAACTCGATGTATAACACAGCCAAACAATACGAAGAAATTCAGGTTTGAGGGAAGATAGGCATGGGCCTGCTGAGCTCGGAACATTTTTTTTTTTATTTTTTTTAACACGCTTTTATTAGCTTCACCTGTATGTATGTATGTATGTATGTATGTGTATGTATGTATGTATGTAACTTCATCCCATTCTAAAAGTTGCAACATTTAACTAAATTATTATATCTTTCAAACATTCACTTTTTTGTGTTCTCTCTATTATTTCTATTCTCCTCCGGATTCGCAACATGACATCAACAGCCCAACGGCATCATATAGTAGGACATTCAACATTATATTTTATGCTACATTGTGGCTTTTATGTTACCTTTCTTCAAAATAGCCTCTATGAATTTCAATTCACTCCCGTATACAAGCCAATAAGTAACAAGCTTGCAGGGTACGGAAAAACTCACTCACGAACGCTCAAAAATACATTCTTCTCAAATCACAAACAAATGTTCAAAGAAAAACGTATAACCACTCAAATAGCGAGCGAACTAACGCGCAACAGCCAGCGATCGCTCATAGCGATGGCGATAAACTCAATGCATAAATTCACTCAAAAATAAAGCTTGAAGCTTTCTGTTTTGGGTTTGTTGTATTTGCAATGAAATCAACCGCATGTACAATGTACATACATACATACGTATGCAGAGCAAGAACTGGTTTTGTGTTTTGTGTAACAAGCTTTCTGTTTGTCGTTGTTGTGTTTGCAATAAAAACAATCGCATGTACATACATATGTATGCAAAGCAAGAACTGGTTTTGTTTGTAATTCATTTAATAGTAAGTGCTGAATCAACGAAAAGGAGCCCTAATTACGTAATTTTTGCAATTTTAGCAATTTTTAGGCCATTATTTTAAATTCAATAATATGCTTTTCAGAGCTTTTTGGCCGGTGAGTTATAAAGCAAAACACAAAGTTTTCTTTTTCCTCCTACGCGTTTCGGCGCATACTTGCGTCTTCCTCAGGGAGTCTATTTATTTCCAACAAATATATAAGAAGACATGTATACAAACATTAATTCCATTAATACAAAATATTTAAACAATAATAAACAAACTAAATTTTTTCCATTTAAACCAAACACTTACATTTAAATAAATTGTGCACTTATAACTTTTTCCAACAATACATTATACACGATTAAAATTAATTTTTGTATCTACATAGTGCATTTCCTACTTTCTTTTGTCTTTTTTTCTTTCTCTTTCTTGTGTTATTGTTGTTCTGTAAACGCAGTTTATGTTGTCGACGTCTTCTTTAAAATTCATTGCCGTCATTTATTTTCTCTTGTATTCGTAAACTCTCAAGCGTCAATCTTGTTCTTGTCTTTCTCTCTATGTCTAATATTCTTGCATGGTCAAAGTCCGCTGCATGGCCAGTATCTGTTAAGTGTTGTGATAATGCTGTTGTTGATTTGTGGTTTCTTGCGTCTGTTTTATGTTCGCCTAGTCTTACTCCTAGTGCGCGTTTTGTAGTTCCTATGTAAGTTTTGTTGCAAGGTTCGTTGGTTTTACCTTTGCATTTGATTTCGTACACTACGTTGTGTTGTTGTTCCTTGTTAATATTGTCTTTCATCTTATTAAATATTTTGTTAAGTGTTTGTTGTGGTTTGTGTGCAAAAATTAGATCGTCACTTTTTATGCACTTTCTTAAAGTTTTGTTGTCCGTCAGCCCTTGTATGTATGTAACGCCCCTAAAAGTTTTGTTATTGTTGTTGTTCGTGTTCGTTGATTTCGCTTTGTGTTGTGTTTGTCTAAGCTTTGTTGTTCTTAACCACTGATCTATCACCTTATTTGGATATCCATTTTTTGTTAATATGTCTTTAATTTTTATGTTGTTTTCTTTTATGAACTCCTGGTTGCTCAATATATAGATTTTATTAATAAGGTTGATCGCAGTATTCTTTTTTTGGGACAAGGGGTGGTTAGAGTTATAGTTTATTATCCTGGAGGAGGATGTAGGTTTTGCATACCAATTTGTCAATAGTCTATTTCCTTTTTTATGTATTGTTACGTCTAGGAAGGAAAGTTTTCCATCTTTTTCCAGTTCAGTGGTGAACTGGATTTTTCTGTGTTGCGAATTTAGTGTTTTTAAAATTTCCTCCACGTCATTAACTTTGATAATCGCGAATATATCATCTACGTATTTAGTTACGTATTTGATATATATGTCCTTTAATTTCAGTTCGGCTATCGCGTCGTCCAGTATTTTGTCAAGAACTATGTCGGCCACCGTTGGTGATAACGGGTTGCCCATCGGCATACCGTGAATTTGTTGGTAATAAGTTCCGTCGTATATAAAGTAGTTGTTATCCCTTAGGCAAAAATCCATTATGTCTAGAAATTGCTTTCTTGTCAGATTAATATTACTTTTAAGGGATGTCCATTTTTGCATTATTGTTCGTATAGCGAGTTGGATTCGGATATTCGTGAAGAGTGAAACGACGTCAAATGAAATAAGGACTTCATCTTCTTCTATAGTCAGATTGCTAATCCGCTCTTTAAGTTGTATTGAGTTTTTGACGTTGTAGTTATCAGAAATTAAATGTTTGAGCTTTTGTCCTATGAATTTTGATAGTTCTAGACAGGGTATATTTGTCGATGACGAGATAGGTCGGAGGGGTGTATTAGCCTTGTGTATTTTTGGCAGTCCATAGAGTCTGGGTGCGATTGCTGCAGTGCATGTCAGTTTATGTTTTTGTGTGATATCAATGTTACCCTGCTTATATATGTTATTGACTATTGTGTTATTTTTTCTTAGTAGTTTTTGTGTTGGGTCTACTCGTATAGTTTTGTATGTTTCTTTGTCACTAATTAGTCCCATCATCTTCTCTTTGTATTCATCTTTATACATAAGTACTGTCTTATTCCCTTTATCTGCACTTGTAATCATGACCGAGTCCTTATTTTGTTTTATAATTTTCTTTGTATCTTCAAATATTTTTAAAATAAACTTATCCCTATTGTTGTTTTGAAACTTATTACTAAAATACTTAATTCTATTTGCTACATTGCACCTGGCAGCGTCCTTGTCCTTTTCGTCCTTTATTGTTTGAATACCTTGTTCAAGTTCCGCAATTAATCGGACCGGTGACAGTGTATTCCTTGTATTAGGTAGGGAAGACTTGTTACCTAATGAGAGGAGCCATCGCGACTCACGGGGAATTGTTAAACTGGTGTTGTTGACGAACCAGTCTTCGTTGACCGTAAAAACATATTTCTCAAATTTTTTATTTACTTGTCTGTGTATTTTGTTGTTGTGATTTTCCTCCGTATGTGCCGCAATGTAACCTCGAAATTGTTGTTGGTGTTTTTCTACGTATTCAAAATCGTATCCTTCAAGTTTTATCTTAAGGCCTTCCCTAGTGTGATTGATGCCGGTGCCAGTGGCGGATCCACGGGGGGGGGGGGGTTTTGGGGGTTCAAACCCCCCCTTGTGGTTTAGCATAGATCCCAAATTAATACCTTTATAGATTCTGCGCCCAAATTTCCCAAACTGATCAAGGAAAACTCTGTCATTCCAAAAGCAATGGCTGGACCACATAACATCCAAAATATGTACTAGACCTCTGCACAATACCATTTGCCTCTTCTATATTTTCGAATACTCTATGCATTGTACAATTAGTCACAGCACAATTTCAATGCAGATACGAATATAACCCATACTTTTCATTTGGAATACAAATACTATTTCTATTTGCTCTGTTGGAGCGATTAGTGTACACTATTCGCCACGATAGAATAGAACATAATAATAACCATGTTATGAAGTATTCGCAAAACCTTGTTGCTTCTTTGGTTTGTTTGTTTATTTAATGTGCACATGGCATTAAGGTGGACCAAAAAATAAAAGCCCAACAAACATATGTTCAATTTTTTAATGATAAGAAATGTTTTTCTTGTTCATTAAGGACTTTGAAAAAAATTATGTATCATCACTGATATAAAAGGAGAAAGAAATTTGGAGGCATTTGCACGACCTCTAAATTTTAATATATTAAGGAAAAATTTTAGGTATAGATTTCCGTATTATATTCGCATGAAAATCGGGTTGTTCCGCGAATTTCGGAAGAATTTCATTTCCTTCATAAAACCACCTTAATATGCCAAATAAGTTTCCTAACTAATGCCGAAAAAATCAAAAAAATCGAAGTATTGGTTACCGAGTTATTTTAAAATATATAGAACAGTTGGAAATATGTAGATCGTAAAAAGCTCTGGTTCGAAATTTATTTTAGACATATGGTTTCTTGGGCAAAAAAGCTTGAAATTACCCAAATTTTTATAAATGCGATGTGTCCCTGTTAATTTTTTTTTGGCCCCTACCCATCGACCCGCCCTAGTGTGTATGCATATGCACATACACACACTCACACTAGCAGCGTAATTTTGCTGAACACAACGTCTGGATGTGTGTTTATGAAAATATGTATGTACATACATATATTTCGATTATATTCGAAGTATTCGCAAGTAGTGTTCACTATTTGCAGAACCTTTTTAAGGTCATGTAATTGTCGCTACGAATAAGTAATTGTATTGGTTCTGTTTATGGTTGTGCTCTACTTGCGTTTATTCTAAAACGACAGAAACAAGTAGGTACTGTAATTGGACAGCCGCGAATATTTTGTTGGCCGTTTCGAATCCATTCGTGCAGCCTTCTAATATGTACCTACATGCGAAAAAAGTTCATGTAGGTACCTTTGGACGCATGTGCATAAAATCAAATTTGTCAAATGCTATTCGCAAATTGCCAAATCGCAAATTTATTTTCTTTTCTTTCTTATCCCTATTTTTATCGTGATTGTACAGAATTAATTTGGTCAGAAATGTCTGAATCGTTGGAGAAATTGCCTTTTTCAGAGACATTTCGCAATTCTTGTCTAAATAAATCTTTTATAAATTTGAGTATATTAACACAAGAACTTCAATAAAGTAAAAATTCTATTAAAAATATAAATATAACCAAAAAGTACTACATCAGGGCTGCTCACCTCATAGGCACTCAAAGCACAATTGTTTTTGTTTTGTTCCGAATCATAGGCACATATACATATTTTCACTTCAAATATGAAAATAAAATTTTCTTTGCACTCCCATAAGCACTTAGATATTAAAAAATTTGATATGTATGTGCCTATGATTCATATTGAATGAGCAGAGCAAAGGCACTTTGTATAGGAGCTCGAGCACTGCCGTAAGAAATCGAAATTTACAATAACAAATGTGTAATGAAAAAAAAAAAATTCAAAAAATGAAAGCACTGTAAAAAATTTGTATTAAAAAAATTTTCATATAAAAAACAAAAAAAATTTGTATGTATGTGATACTACCATTTAAAAATAAATTCTAAAATAATATTTTATTGGAATTCATAAAAAAATTTAAATGAGCAAAAATATTTTTCAGTGCATATACAAAATTTGTAGATATATTGAGTTTTGTACTTTCAATACGAGAGCGTTGAGCAGCCCTGGTCTACATCTATTCCAAATTGCTTGTTTAATGCAAAATTTTAATATTTTGAGTTAAAAGTCGATTTTATTGAAAAATATATATAGTGACTCAAAAAAAAAATCATAAGCCAAAGTTTTTAAATTTATTTCAAAGAGTTCTGTCGAAAATTTTACTCTCTTATTTTAGTTTAAAAATATAGAAAATTTTTCAATAAAAATCGCAGGATTTCTGAGCTTATGGAAAAAATCTGAAAAATCGTAGAAATTTCTGAAAGTGGATTAAAAATTTCAAAGCAAGGCCAGAATTTATAGAAGATTTTGAGGAGATTTCTAAGTATAATGTTATGTAGCCAACCAATTTTAGTGTAAAAAGTGAAATTCTCAATGCTGTGAAAAATTCCGTCAATTTTAGAAGTTTTTTTTCTTAGGGTGTAGGGTGAGACCGTTCCAATTAAAATTTCCGAAAAGCCAATGAAAATTTTCAAAAAGTTGAATGTTGCATATTGTTATATTAAAATTGAATGAGCTGCAAAATTGCATACTCAAAACTCTTCTAAAAAATGTAGCTTTAGGATTCTTAGCCCCTTTTTATGATAAGTATTTCCTTGACTTTGAAAAATCGGAAATACTAAAAATACGAAAGCAGGTAATTTTCCAAATAGGCCAATTTTTAATCCATTGTTGATAATTTCTGGCTTTGCATTTTTCCGTATAAAAATTGACGGGTAATCGATCGGAGGCGATAATATAACTAAAATGCTTTTGAATTAAAAAATTAACAATATTTTTTCAAGAAAGGCCAATATGCTTAAAAGCTTAAAAATGGTGGGTCTTTTATTATGCTAGGTTGACGATTTCTTCAATAAATAATGATATTTACCTGAAGCACTCGAATCCATTATATTTACTTTGATAACTGTCTTAAAACTGAAAATATTGACGTTTAAAAATGGGTTACTTAAAATACGTAAAAAATAAAAAGTCGAAAAGTGGGAGAATAATAAGTTTCGACTAGCGGCAGGGACACCCCCGTTGTCTATAAAAGCCGAGAAAACCGGTTTATTATCGCCCGGTCTATTATAAACGTGGATCGATTTTGGATTTTGTATTTGCACCAATTTTAAAATTTTCAATTTTGGCCGCATAAATTCGTAAAATCTACCTATGTGCAGCGTCTGCCCTTAAAAAACATCTTCCAAAAAAAGAAATTTTCAAAACCCCCCCCTTGCCGAAATCCTGGATCCGCGCCTGGCCGGTGCGTATTAGTTTTATATGTATGTTTGCTTCCTTTATTTCTAAGCTCAGAATCCTTGTTAAGAAGTTCTGTTCCACTTTCTGTAGTTCTCTCTTAGTGATGTCCAACTTAAAACAGTGTTTAATATTATTTGTTTTACCGGATAAGTGTGGTGGTGTTATGCCATAATTTTTACATTCTAAAAGATATTTCAGTCGTTCTTGTTGCTTAGCTAGTTTCTTGTGGTTTTTGTTGTACTGCTTGATTATGTAGCAAATGCTTTCGTCATATTTCAATCGTATGTGTTGGAAAAAGTGCTTAATTTTGCGTGGTCTTATGTATTTGTTGAATTTTGTTAAATGTTGTTAAAGATTCGGTTCTTAGCTCTCCGAAAATTGTATGTAATTTTTGCAATTTTAGCAATTTTTAGGCCATTATTTTAAATTCAATAATATGCTTTTCAGAGCTTTTTGGCCGGTGAGTTATAAAGCAAAACACAAAGTTTTCTTTTTCCTCCTACGCGTTTCGGCGCATACTTGCGTCTTCCTCAGGGAGTCTATTTATTTCCAACAAATATATAAGAAGACATGTATACAAACATTAATTCCATTAATACAAAATATTTAAACAATAATAAACAAACTAAATTTTTTCCATTTAAACCAAACACTTACATTTAAATAAATTGTGCACTTATAACTTTTTCCAACAATACATTATACACGATTAAAATTAATTTTTGTATCTACATAGTGCATTTCCTACTTTCTTTTGTCTTTTTTTCTTTCTCTCTCTTGTGTTATTGTTGTTCTGTAAACGCAGTTTATGTTGTCGACGTCTTCTTTAAAATTCATTGCGTCATTTATTTTCTCTTGTATTCGTAAACTCTCAAGCGTCAATCTTGTTCTTGTCTTTCTCTCTATGTCTAATATTCTTGCATGGTCAAAGTCCGCTGCATTTAGTATCTGTTAAGTGTTGTGATAATGCTGTTGTTGATTTGTGGTTTCGTGCGTCTGTTTTATGTTCGCCTAGTCTTACTCCTAGTGCGCGTTTTGTAGTTCCTATGTAAGTTTTGTTGCAAGGTTCGTTGGTTTTACCTTTGCATTTGATTTCGTACACTACGTTGCGAATTTAGTGTTTTTAAAATTTCCTCCACGTCATTAACTTTGATAATCGCGAATATATCATCTACGTATTTAGTTACGTATTTGATATATATGTCCTTTAATTTCAGTTCGGCTATCGCGTCGTCCAGTATTTTGTCAAGAACTATGTCGGCCACCGTTGGTGATAACGGGTTGCCCATCGGCATACCGTGAATTTGTTGGTAATAAGTTCCGTCGTATATAAAGTAGTTGTTATCCCTTAGGCAAAAATCCATTATGTCTAGAAATTGCTTTCTTGTCAGATTAGTATTACTTTTAAGGGATGTCCATTTTTGCATTATTGTTCGTATAGCGAGTTCGACACAGAAAAATCCAGTTCAACACTGAACTGGAAAAAGATGGAAAACTTTCCTTCCTAGACGTAACAATACATAAAAAAGGAAATAGACTATTGACAAATTGGTATGCAAAACCTACATCCTCCTCCAGGATAATAGACTATAACTCTAACCACCCCTGGTCCCAAAAAAAGAATACTGCGATCAACCTTATTAATAAAATCTATATATTGAGCAACCAGGAGTTCATAAAAGAAAACAACATAAAAATTAAAGACATATTAACAAAAAATGGATATCCAAATAAGGTGATAGATCAGTGGTTAAGAACAACAAAGCTTAGACAAACACAACACAAAGCGAAATCAACGAACACGAACAACAACAATAACAAAACTTTTAGGGGCGTTACATACATACAAGGGCTGACGGACAACAAAACTTTAAGAAAGTGCATAAAAAGTGACGATCTAATTTTTGCACACAAACCACAACAAACACTTAACAAAATATTTAATAAGATGAAAGACAATACTAACAAGGAACAACAACACAACGTAGTGTACGAAATCAAATGCAAAGGTAAAACCAACGAACCTTGCAACAAAACTTACATAGGAACTACAAAACGCGCACTAGGAGTAAGACTAGGCGAACATAAAACAGACGCAAGAAACCACAAATCAACAACAGCATTATCACAACACTTAACAGATACTGGCCATGCAGCGGACTTTGACCATGCAAGAATATTAGACATAGAGAGAAAGACAAGAACAAGATGGACGCTTGAGAGTTTACGAATACAAGAGAAAATAAATGACGCAATGAATTTTAAAGAAGACGTCGACAACATAAACTGCGTTTACAGAACAACAATAACACAAGAAAGAGAAAGAAAAAAAGACAAAAGAAAGTAGGAAATGCACTATGTAGATACAAAAACTAATTTTAATCGTGTATAATGTATTGTTGGAAAAAGTTATAAGTGCACAATTTATTTAAATGTAAGTGTTTGGTTTAAATGGAAAAAATTTAGTTTGTTTATTATTGTTTAAATATTTTGTATTAATGGAATTAATGTTTGTATACATGTCTTCTTATATATTTGTTGGAAATAAATAGACTCCCTGAGGAAGACGCAAGTATGCGCCGAAACGCGTAGGAGGAAAAAGAAAACTTTGTGTTTTGCTTTATAACTCACCGGCCAAAAAGCTCTGAAAAGCATATTATTGAACCCTAATTACATTTTTATACAATGCTTTGTAAACGTGAGGTGAAAAAAATTTCTCTAAAAATTAAAAAAAAAAAATAAAAAAAATTAAAAAAAAATGCGCCACTCGGGACTCGAACCTGTAGTGAGTTTCTGTAACAAAATCGCGAAAATTTTCGATCAAAATGACGTCACATTAATACGTTCCACACTTTGTCACCACCTAAAAAGCAGGTGAGAATCTATCGATTGACGTCATTATGACGTCACTCAGGCGAAAAGATTGATAGAGTTCAGTTACAGAAACGCAGTGCTGAGCTCCTTGGTCCGTAGGCAGCATACCTCACCATTACGCTACAAACGTATTCGGAGCTTTATTGTCTAAATTCGAATTTATTCAATCAGGTTTCTTTTTTTTTTGTTCTTTTCAAATGCTTCACCTCAACTTCTCTTCACTTTCTGATTGTAAAATATAACAAAACGTTTGGGAAGCTAGTTTGGAAAACCTTGAATAAAAGGGTTTGGAAAATATTGCATAATAAGCTAGTTTACTTCACTGCATATTGGGATTTTTGGTAGAAGTTATAAATACATATGTATGTAGATCTATTTCGGAGAACACCACATCCCATCAGACTTCTTTTTACTTTTATTCTTGCGTCCGCATAAAACATCCTTTAATGAAAAATTTCACTAAAAAGTTAAAAATAAATAATAGCTTAAAAAAACTAAAAAACACGCTTTAATCTTAAAAATTGTACCAAAAATTGAGAAATAATTTAATTAGAAACAAAATGATGAACGAAAATATAAGTATTTAAGGAAAAGCGTGGGGGTGCTCAATAATATTTGAACATGAAAATATTCGATTCGTACAACTAGTACAAAAATATACCCAGTTGCGAAATTAAAGAGTACGATATATGAAATCTCAAAAAAGTCAAAATAAAATTATTAGTAAAAAAACACCGATTTTAAATATTTTTTGACATACTGAGCCCTCCACGCTTTTCCTTAAATTCTTATATTTTCGTTCATAATTTTGTTTCTAATTAAATTATTTCTCAATTTTTAGTACAATTTTTAAGATTAAAGCGTGTTTTTTAGTTTTTTTAAGCTATTATTTTTATCTTTTGTATTAGGTTTTTGAGATAACGGTAATTTTATGTTTTTGATGTGTAAACATCTTTATTTGTGGTACGAGTGATTTCGAAAAAAGCGTAAGCGACCTTTGTGTTAGTGCGATGTATCGTGTGAATCGCTTGACACTGTCAGTACGTAGGTAGACATGTACTTACAAATAAATGCTTGCACGCATAGACATGCAAATGAAAATATGAACAATAACAGCAACCAAGTTGTTGCTTCCTGCAACAACGCGACAAATATACAAAAAAAGGACCAACATGTTTGAACATGACAAAAGCTACTTTGAATTACCCTTCTTACAAGTTTTACCACACAAAACACCCAAGGAGCAATGCTCATTGAGGTTCATGTATCTTGATACGGAAAAGTATTAAATATTACAGCACGAATTCGTTCCGTACCTACAAATGGTATACAAGCCACAAATGTCATTGAAGACCCGAGCGGGCAGCTTACACTCTGCTATCTATAGCCCGCCGAGGCACTCTATCAATACTGCTGAATATGAAAATAAAAGCATGCCTTCCTCAGATATAACTTGTAAATCGTGCTTTGAATTGTCTTCCAACCGCTCTTCAATCCTGGTAACAATTGATAAAAAATTTACACCAACAGCTGATCGATGCAGCCTTTATAATCGGAAGACTGAATGGGAAAAGGTGGCAACAAACCCGTCACCCGACGACAAGAAACGATTGAATACACTCACCAAAGAAAAAACCAAACTTTTTTTCCAGCTATTTTTTTTCTTTACGTAAAGCTCTGTTTAATTAGAAAAAAGATAAGCTATCATCGAAGAAAATAGATGCAAAACTACGTAAATTATAAGCGATGAAATAAAAATACCCAGGTTGCGCAATTTCAACGTATACCTCAAAACGTATGTATGGTATAAAGAAGAGTGAAATATCTAGCTATGCTCTGTTTCTATTGAGTTAAAAGTTCAATTTATACTCGGAACAAGAATAAAATTGAAAAAATCAAATCTTACCTGGACGGAAAGGTTTTTGCATTGCTTGACCCGTTCGTGAGATATACGTAATTAAAGGGAGCCATCTTTTTGGTTTTTTTTCGAATAACGGTAAATTGCAAATATCTCAAAAACGGTACCATAGAATCAAAAATTAACTCAGTTTTCGAAGTTTCGGGGGTGATTTTACATACGATTTTCATAACGGCGTTTCTGGTAAGGAAAAAAAGTTGAAATTCGTGGTCCAGTGTTATTTGAACTTTGTGGTAGAAAATTCGTAAGTCCACAATAACAGGGTGCATCAAAGTAATCCGTCAAAATTTAAAATTTTTATAAAAAAAGCAAAAACAAGAATTGGTAAGTACAAACTTAATGAAAAAATAATGAAATTTGGTTGATAAAGTTTAATTTGAGCGTTAGACCAGATAAGTCAACTATTTTGGCAAAAGGATACTCTCATTGTTTGTTTACGTTTGAAGGAAACACGGTGTATTTTATATAATGCGGATATCGTTTAAAGTGGGCGTAGCCACGCCTATTTTCAAAATTTGTATCAATTGTCCGACTAAGCGTATAAATATTATTGTTAGTGCAAAATTTCATTCCTTTATGACGTTTAGTTACAAAGATGTTACGCCACAAATTTCACAAGGCCGTTTTAGAAATGTTTTTGTAAAAAAGTAGGCGAGTTTATAAACCGATTTCGCTAAATTTTTAACGTATATTAGCACAAGTAATAACAGTGTAAAAACTAAGTGTCGTTATAATATATCAATTATTACTTATGGGCTCCGAAATCTCGTAGATTCCTTTGTCTAAAAAGGGGCGGTGCCACGCCCATTTTCAAAAATTCTTATGTTTTTTTTTCCGGTCTATTGTAGTCCCACAATATTTCCCACAAAATTTCGATGAATCTTTATATTATAAATGTGAAATGGAAATTGTGTTTAAACTCAATTGGCGAGAAAACCGCTGAACGGATCCTCACGAAACTTTGCACACCTAGGTATTTTCACCCGGTAATTACTATAGGCATATTTTTAATCTGATTAAAAGTCAGAGACGGGCACCTTCCATACAAAATTTTCCTTTTTTTGTAATATCTCTTGAAATATTTGTACTAGAATAATGAAAATTTGTGTGAAGGAAGAATATACTGAACGGATAAACAATCTAGGTCTTGGTAAAGCAGGGATGGATACTTTCTTCCCATATAAACTGGAACTTTCACAGCGAATATCTCTGGAAATATTTGTAGTAGGGTATTGTAGCCATGGGTAATGACGCAATTTTTTTTGGCGCTGATACAATAACTCCAGCGCTAATCGTGGCGCCAACTCACGGTACTGGCGCAATAACACCTTTAGCGCAATTGTCATGGAATAATCGATAAATAACATTTTTTCGCTTGTTACTGTTTACCATCCCCGTTTTATTTCTTTTGGCGCAATTCTGCTTACATATACGAGGGCACAATTAATTTTAATTTTCATAATCATTTGGAAACATATTCCATATATTTGTGAAAATATGCTGGAAATTAGAGTCACTTAGATCACTATCAAGCATACATGATTGTGACGGTGTCATACGTATACATATACTATGGTGCTGTTATTGCCGTTGTGGTTGCGCCATTTTACACTAGCGCTATATTGGAGTTGGTGCTGGTGTTAGCGCACGAAATCGAGTTGGTTTCATATTGCAATATTGGGTTGGCGCTATGTTGAGTTGGCGCTATATTTAGTTGGCGCATTTTCCAAATCGGTGTTAGCGCAATAACGTTAGGGTTGGCGTTAGCGCAATTGCGCGGCGCAGCGCAGTGTTACCCATGCCTAGGTATTGAAAATTGGTGTGAGGGCATATGTGATAATTACGTACTCAACGGATAAAAACACTAGTGCCACTATCACGAACACCGTCGGCGGTACCGAAATGACGTTTTCGGCAAATCAGCATTATGACAATCGACGGCGCGCCGAATCTTTCGAAGTTCGGTAAATCGGCATTATGAACACCGAATGAACGAACATTTTGGCAGTTTTTCGTGCCGAAATTTGCCGCAAGTATTTGGTTGCGGCGATATTAACAAAACATCAAAAATTACAATAAAAGTTTAAGTAAATTATATAAATGCATGTATGAAGTTGTAATAAGTGTTAATGAGTGTGAATATATGTATGTAAATACTTTAATCAACCGGTCGTCAGAAGCCACAAACATGGCGTGGGTCGATTGCATTTTCCACCGCGATTGAATTGCTGTTATATGCAAAGAAAAACTTCAAAGAAAAAATTGATAATAATGATAAGAAGAGTGATTTACGTGTGTATGTAGGTTTTGGAAATTAAAATATATTTTCACCCAAGAATAATAATACATTTTCTGAAGTTGATAATTATTGTTTGACTACTATAAAAAAGCAACTAACGAATTATGAATGTGTATTACCAACAATTTACCATTTCAGTAAAAACTTTCGTCTCAATAAAGACGCGTTCAAATAAATATTGCAGGTGGTGGAAGGTCGGCTTCAGTATAATGCGCCCGCCGTATTTATTTTCAAACCACTAAGAATGATTCAATGAATCCTTCAGGAAAAGTTCTGTGAATGATAATTTTGCTAGTTATAACACTCCCGACTACGCAAAATTACTGTAAATCTCTCCAGATCTAACTCCAGAAAGGGAGTCCTGTCGGCTGTTACTTTTCAAAGCGCGGCGGCCTTCGCAATGCATAAGGGTGCTCTACGCAAAAATACTGTGTTATTAATGAATTATAAGTTTCCGCAAGATTTCGTTTGCATTTTAGTGATCTATCGCCAAAAAAAAAAACCAAAAATTGCGGTGCCGGGTACATTGTTATTAAAATTTTCCCCTGTTTTTGTATACAATTGCTTTTATGTAGTTCAAAATAATTCTATGAAACACAGAAAAAAGGACAAGGTAAAGATTTCTTTCACGCAAAATTAAGACTATTTTTTTATATTTTCAACCTCTAATTAAATTTACGCTTGTTTACTTAAAGTAAATGGATTGCTATGATCTCTCATAAACTTTCTTTCGTTCAGAGAAATCCTCTGCTCCTCTTCCTCTACTAATAAAGCTGCTATCGCAATAGAATCCATTATTTTATTATTTAAATAAATTGTTTTAGTAAAATAAAGTAAAAATGTATTTGGTTTTATCAAAAAGATAAGAAACCTGAGAAAAACCCGCTCGATTTCGCATCAGCACTTGGTAACGCTGATTCGAACATAGCTCATATACCTAGTTGGCAACACTTAACTTCGAACCGACGGGGTAGCTGATGCGATTTTCGACGACCGTGGCACCGTGGCTTTCGGCGTTTCGGTAGTTCGTTCGGTGTTCGTGATACTGGCATAGGTCGGTAAAGCAGGAGTGGGCACCTCCCATACAAACTTAAACTTTCACAGTGAAAATCTCTGGAAATGTTTATAATAGAGTACCGAAAATTTGTATGAGCGCATATGAGATAATTACGTACACAAAGGATGAAAGCGATAGGTCTTGATAAAGCAGGGATGGGCACCTCCCATACAAACTGAAACTTTCACATCGAAAATCTCTTGAAATATATATAGTAGGATACTGAAAATTGGTGGGGGCGCATATGAGATAATTACGTACACAAACGATGAAAGCGATAGGTCTTGATAAAGCAGGGATGGGCACCTTGCATACAAACTGAAACTTTCACAAAGGGATGGGCACCTCCCATAGAAACTAAAACTTTCACATCGAAAATCTCTTGAAATATTTATAGTAGGGTACTGAAAATTGATGTGTGGGGCATATGAGATAATTACGTACTCAACGGATAAAAACACTAGGTCTTGGTAAAGCAGGGATGGTCTCCTCCCATACAAACTGAAACTTTCACAGCGAAAATCTCTGGAAATATTTATAGTAGGGTGCTGAAAATTGGTGTGGGCGCATATGAGATAATTACATACTCAAAGGATGAAAGCGATAGGTCTTGCTAAAGCAGGAATGGGCACCTCCCATACAAACTGAAACTTTCACAGCGAAAAGCTCTGGAAATATTTATAGTAGGGTGCTGAAAATTGGTGTGGGCGCATATGAGATAATTACGTACTCAAAGGATGAAAGCGATAGGTCTTGGTAAGGCAGGAATGGGCACCTCCCATACAAACTGAAACTTTCACAGCGAAAATCTCTGGAAATATTTGTAGTAGGGTGCTGAAAATTGGTGTGGGCGCATATGAGATAATTTCGTACTCAACGGATGAAAGCGATAGGTCTTGGTAAAGCAGGGATGGGCACCTCTCATACAAACTAAAACTTTCACATCGAAAATCTCTTGAAATATTTATAGTAGGGTACTGAAAATTGATGTGTGGGGGCATATGAGATAATTACGTACTCAACGGATTAAAAACCTAGGTCTTGGTAAAGCAGGGATGGTCACCTCCCATACAAACTGAAACTTTCACAGCGAATATCTCTGGAAATATTTATAGTAGAGTACTGAAAATTGGTGTGGGCACATATGAGATAATTACGTACACAAAGGATGAAAGCGATAGGTCTTGGTAAAGCAGGGATGGGCACCTCCCATACAAACTAAAACTTTCACATCGAAAATCTCTTGAAATATTTATAGTAGGGTACTGAAAATTGATGTGTGGGGGCATATGAGATAATTACATACTCAACGGATAAAAACACTAGGTCTTGGTAAAGCAGGGATGGGCACCTCCCATACAAACTGAAACATTCACAGCGAAAATCTCTGGAATTATTTATAGTAGAGTACTGAAAATTGGTGTGGGCGCTAATGAAATAATTACGTACACAAAGGATGAGAGCGATAGGTCTTGGTAAAGCAGGGATGGGCACCTCCCATACAAACTAAAACTTTCACATCGAAAATCTCTTGAAATATTTATAGTAGGGTATTGAAAATTGGCGTGGGCTCATATGAGATAATTACGTACTGAAAGGATGAAAGCGATTGGTCTTGGTAAAGCAGGGATGGGCACCTCCCATACAAACTGAAATTTTCACATCGAATATCTCTGGAAATATTTGTAGTAGAGTACTGAAAATTGGTGTGAGGGCATGCGAGATAACTATATATTAAACGGGAAAAACACTAGGTCTTGGTAAAGCAGGGATGGGCACCTCGCATACAAACTGAAATTTTCACAGCGAATATCTCTGGAAATATTTGTAGTAGGGTTCTGAAAACTGGTGTGAGGGCATGTGAGATAACTATGTTTTAAACGGGTAAAAACACTAGGTATTGGTAAAGCAGGGATGGCCATCTCCCATACAAACTGAAACTTTCACAGCGATAATCTTCTGAAATATTCGTAGTAGAGTACTGAAAATTTGTGTGAGGGCATATGAGATAATTATAAACTCAACGGTCAAAAAAAAAATCAGAAAACTATATTTGACGTCAGTGATGATATCTTTTCTGTGTAACTTTTTAGAACAGACTCAATATGCTAATATCTTTAAAAGCACGTGGCGCGAAACCCGCGGAAACCTATAGTTATATTTATATTTGACAAAGATATCGCTTAAAATGTTTTTATTAGGCCCCTTTATAGTTTCCAAATATAAAATTGGGCGTGGTCGTCAACCGATTTTGAGCATGTATTACCACAAGCCATAAAAGTGTACACACTAAGTTTCTTCATAAAATATCAATTATTTGTCGAGTTTTGGGCTCCGAAATATCGTATATTCCTGCTTCTAAAAGGAGGCGGTACCACGCCCATTTTCAAAAATTTTTGTGTTTTTAATTTGATGTCTATAGTTTTACTCATTCCACAAAATTTCAATGATATATCTTTATATTTGACAAACATATCGCTTAAAATCTTTTAGTTACACCCCTTTAAAATACCTATTTATAAAAGTGGGCGCAGGCATCAACTGATTTTGGCAATTTTTCGTCCAAATATTCGCCTTAGTAATGACATCACTCATACCAAATTTCATCGATATATCTGCTATAATTTCTGAGTTATGACTTATAAAACTTTAAAACTTATATTTCTTTATAACAGCCCGATCTCATTAAGTGGATGAAATTTCATCATTCGTCCTATATTAGTGACGAGGATATCCATATCTGTACGCAAGGTTGTTTCACTTTATTTGATGTAAAAAGTAAAATCGCAGGTGGACGCAGGTAGACTTTATGAATTTGGGTTAAGTAATATTCATCGAATAACTACTGTTAATTTCCCGAATACCTTTTTTGACCTTTTTTTATTTTCCATCAAAGTTAAAAATGGCCTTAAATAGGCTTTTCGAAAAACAGGTATATCCGACAAATTTTACTAGAGAATAATAAATTTTATGGTTTGCAAGTAGGCTGGTCTGATCTATTTTCTTATTTGGTGCAAATAAAACTATTCACCTATTTTACCCAACGTTTCGCTGGTAATTTCCAGCATCTTCAGGGATGGCACAGTTTATTTTATGAAATGAAAGACTACATGATTACAAAAAGGGAAAATTAAAGGATGGTGTATATACATATACATATTTATATATATACATATGTACATACAAACATTACGACTTGTGACTCACAAAATTACTTACTGTAAGTTAACATGATGTAGCACAGGTGAAAAATAAAATTAAAATTGAACAAAGTTAAACAAAAACAAAAAAAGTAAAAACTAATCCATACCACTTTTGGTGGTAGTTTTGTCATAACTAATCTAAATATTTATTTTTTAATGCATAGTAAGTAGGCTGCCGCGATGTTGTCCGTGTCTTCTTTTTTGTTTATTGCTATTTCCCTTCGTTGTAAAATTCGTAGGCTCTCTAAGGTGTATCTCTCCATTTCCCCCCTTTCCTTATCTATGATCTTTGTGTTTGTGAAATCAGCTGAGTGGCTGCTGCTCAAAATGTGTTGGGATAAAGCTGTGCTGTTTTTTCCTTTTTTAATGTCTGCTTCGTCTTCAGTTAAGCGAACACCCAACGCTCTTTTTGTTGTGCCCACATATACTTTATTGCACTGTTCGTTATTGTTGCCCTTAAATGCGATTTCATAAACCACATTTTTTTGTTGTTGTGTGTCATTGGGCTTTTTGTTTTCGTGTATATTTTCGAGATTGTTTCGTTCGACTTGTATGCTAGTGTTGTGTTTTGCTCTCTTGCTATGTCGTGATCAAAGTTCTCGCTGAGTTTAGGGATGTATGTGACGCTGCGGTATTTTTTTGTTTCGTTCGTTGTTGCTATATTTGGAATTGTTTTTTCCCCTTGTTTTTCTTAATTTTTTCTTCTGTAATTAATTCGCGTATTAAGTGGTGCAGTGGGTAGAGTGCTCGCCTGCTATGCCAGATGTCTCGGGTTCAAACCCCAGTCCGAGCAAACACCAAAAAAAAATTTTTTCTAATTAGTAAAAAACCAATTATTGGGTTTTTTAAGAGCAGCGGTCACCTCTCGGCAGTGGGCGGCATACCCTCCGATTGTATTTCTGCCATGAAAAAGCTTCTCACAAAAAATGCATTCGCCGTTCGGAGCCGGCATAAAACTGTGGGACATTCCATCGTGACTCCTGGGACATTTGACTCCAGAGCATAGTCAACTTTGAATTATAAAACTGACATCGGGACTTAAATTACTATGAAATATATTTATCGACATGGATAAATATCCAATACAATAAATGCATTAAAAGAATTGGCTAAATAATAACAAATAGCTTTGTAACTACTCAGTAAATGAGTGTGACTCCTGGGACACCGAAATATCCCTTTGTTTCACCTTTATGAGCACGAATACGAATTTTAGTTCAACTATTCAACTTTCACCTACAATTTGTATATGGTCGAAAAAACATAATGCATAGTACCATATTCTATAAAAATATTTTATATATTCAAATTCAATTAACTATTTTCAATATTTAAAATTGTGACTCCTGGGACAAGTTTTTGTGACTCCTGGGACAAGTGCTAAATATGTAATATACTAGATTATTGAAATCAGTTTTATTATTGTTTTAGCCCTTTTTGACCAAGTTATTCATAAATCTCTCCCAGCAGAATTGAAACCAAGCCAATTAATTGAAAAAAAAAAGTGAATGCAAAATAATACTTATATTTACTTCAAGGTTCTGATTAAATATACTGGATCACCAAATGTCTGTACTTTGGACGCGACTAACCTATCTATATGTAAAATCGGTCGCTGATTCCGAAAATCGGGTTAATTTTTAATTCTATGGGAATGTTTTTGAGATATTGGCAATTTACCGCTATTTGGCCAATGGCTCCACTTAATCCTGTATATCTCTTTAACGCAGTGAGCTATCTTCCTTGAGGTGGCACCGAACGAAAGCAAATTAAATTTACTTTTCGTGGCTCCTATAACATTTTTCTCTATCTCTTATAGTTTCTGTAATTTTGACGATTCAATTTGAATTTTGTTCGATTTTTTACGATTTTTTTTAAGAAAAAATTGATTTTGTCAGGCAATATCCAATGTTTTTACCTTTACGTGAAGCTCCATTCCATTAGCAAAAAAATAAGCTATCAGCAAAGAAAATCCATGGTAAAATGGAAAAGTTATAGGCGATCAAGTAAATACAGCCAAGTCGCGCATGATATTTTCTTTCGTTTGGTGTCACCACAAGGAAGATAGCTTACTGCGTTAAAGATGTATACAGGATTAAGTGGAACCATTGGCCAAATAACGGCCAACATCTCTAGAAACAATTATTTAAAACTATATAATAAAAACTAAAAACATTTCAAAATTTCGTTTCAGAATCTTCTATTTTAAGTACAGGTTTGCCCTAATACATTTGAGTTCAGAGTCGTGTGACTCCTGGGACATATTTGAAAATAGTCTAGAAACCACAGTATGACACTATTAATTTAAAAAATGTATTTAGACGGTGAACAGCCTTTTAATCCTTACTTTCATAAATATCTGGTTTCATAGGGTCATACCTGAGGCTACCAGACCAATTTTTATGCCTTTTCGTGTGACTCCTGGGACACCCCATATGAAACAATTATATGAAGATATACGCAAAAATCACATATCCTTTTTTAATTTTTTGTGATGCAATTATTTAAATTTTTCTCTGCTTTACTTGAATGGCATGCAATTTTTTTTTTACAAATTAAAATATAGCTAATATAGCAATGCAAACATGACCTAACTTTTTCCGCAAAATAGTTAGGTGTGAAGTCAAAGTTCTATGGACAAAAATTTTGGGTTTTTACATGTTTTTCTATATTTCTGTTACCTGATTAGGAAAATATACACATTTAGTTACAGGTAACTGAATAAATAGGAATGATTAGTAGCATTTTTAATTTTATGTCGTTTTCCTCTTTTGGCTGGAATGTCCCCTGTAGGTCCACCCAGTTAGTAGGAAAAACAAAAGGAGCACACCTCGAATTGGGAGAGAAGCCCGGCATAAAACTCGTCAGAGTTATAATAGCGCCATTGTATTATTATATTATTAAGTGGGTAGGATAGTTGTTGCTTTTTAAAATGTTATATATTTGGCTTATGTTGGAGTCGTGGAAATGTTGGTGGCTTATTGTTAATATTTTGTGTCTCAGATTTTTTGCCGTGTTGATTTTGTATTTTCTTGGTTGAGAGGAGAAAAATTTTATTTGCGCTCAGAAGAGGTGGGTTTAGAGTACCAATCAAGGATTACATTTTTGTTGTTTCTATGGATACGGACATCAAGAAAAGGAATGTTTGCATTTTCTTCCATTTCCATTGTAAACTTATTTAGCATTTCTAGAATTTTATTCACGTCGCGTCGTTTTACTATAGCAAAAATATCGTCCACATATTTGTTGATAAAACTTATATTAATATTGCACTGTTGTTGTAGCTCCGAGATGGTACACAGAGCCAAAAAGTTCACCTATAATCAAAGAGACTGCCATCTAAAAAAGCTATTTGGCCAAGGAGAGCGAGAGGAGACAAAATTGTATTTTAGCTTGAATTTCTTCTTAAATTTATTGAAAAGGATACTGTCTGAAAAAGAGGAGATAAATTCTTATTTATTAATTTTTTATGTCATTTTGCCAAAAAAATTAAATTGTTAGAAGAAATCTGCTTGTTTTTATGAGAAAATTTTATAAAGCAAATCAATAAGGACATCCTCTAATTTTTACTAGAACCTTTTTGAAATTATTAAAAAGGAAAACTTTTTATTTTTAAAAGAGCCCTTATTAATTAAAAATTTTGCTATAAACGTCTTAACGTACGTACATGTATGGATATACTCGTACATACTAGAAATATGCATAACAGTTATTGCATCAGCCACTTTTTATGTATGTGTGCAGTAACATGTTCAAGAAATTAAAAGGGAGAACTTTTTATTTTTAAAAGAGCTCTTATGTGTTTCCTCCGTTCGTCAATTTCACTACGGCTTTGCACATTTCTACAATTCTCAAACGATTAGTGAAGCACTTGGTATAAAGAGTTTATTATGTCCATCTGCACTTATATGAAATGAAATGTTGCCCTTTGTCTGAATAAGTCCTAGGAAAATACTAGTTGACTAATTATGTTTTCCCATGAAAATCAAGATTCTCTTCTTAATAATATTAACAGGGTTTCTTCTTAATTTTACAGGTTATCTGTAAAATTAATTTAATTTATGTGAAAGAGTTTCCATATTTATTCTAGGAGTCATCTTCTTAATTTTATATAAGAGGTTTCATCTTAGTTTTATAGGTTATCCATTAAATTTTACTGAAAATGATTTCATCTAAAATCCACGGGTTATCTTCTTAATAATATTGAAAAGGTTTTCATATTAGTTTTACAGTATATCTTCTTAGTTTTATTAAAATGAGATATCCAGTCATAATAAGACGGGCATCTTATTGGAGAGAAAGCGTAGAGAAATCCGCTAAATTTTGTTCTAATTTATAGGGCATTTTAGGTGGTATTTTGGCTCTGTGTATTGTCAAGAAGGTCGTCCATAACAATATCGGCGATTGTGGGGGAGAGGGGGTTGCCCATGGGCATTCCAAAAGTTTGGTTGTATAATTTATTATTGAACAGGAAATAATTATTGTCTTTGAGACAAAAGTCGAGAATTTGGTGAAATTTTTTGTTAGGGATGTTTGTAATTTTTTGTATTTCGTCCCACTTTTTCATAATGATTTTTGTTGCTAACATCGTTGGTATATTTGTGAACAAAGAGACAACATAAAATGGAACTAACACATCTTCATCACATACACAAATATCAGATAGTCTATCTTTCAAGTCAAACGCATTTGACGTTATTGAAACAAATTTTGAAATAGGGCGTTATTGAAGCATGTTCTGAAATAGGGCGTTATTGAAACAAAATCTGAAATAGGAAGTTATTGAAAGAATTTTTGAAATAGGGCGTTTTTGAAACAACTTTTGAAATAGGGCGATCTTTTACTCAGGCGTCGATATATTTGTATATGTATATTAGGGTGGCCCTTATATTTCAAAGTGTGGATTGTGATGCTCCCACTAGCTAGTTTTTTTCTATCAACATAAAAATGATATCCTGAAAATTTTATATCATTCGGATAATTCTAAGATGACCCCCAACGACTTTGAAGTTTGAGGATTACCTATACGTAACATCTAATTACTTAAAATTTATACTAATAAATTAGATTACTCTAAAAATAAATTCAAAAACTTTTAATTATGGAAATAAGTGTTTAAACAAGTAAAGCTTTAAATACTTAATTCCATAATTTGAATTTTTGAATTTATTTTATTGAAAAATCAATGAAGTAATTTTCAACTTTTTGATATTGATAACATATTGCTCAGTTGCGACAGTATTCGATTTGTCTTCACTTGTACACAAAAAACAACGGCATACTCTGTTTTGCTACAACTGAAGCTGATGTTGCTGTGGTTGCTGCTTGTATTTGTTTTTGCATTGAATTTGTGTCTAGTATTATACAGCTATTTTTTTGCTTGTTTTGTTTTGTTTCGTAGTTCGTACCACAGTTCATTGGTATACTTTATTATAGAGAGTCAAGTGAATTTTAGTGAGAACAAATTATTTGCATTTTATTATTGTTTCAATATAATGTCGATGCTTAGAAAGAATTCTTCAATTTCTTTTGTTGGTTCGCTAACTAACCAAATTATTGGTGCTAAATTACCTTCATATCGGCAAGTTCTGCTTGTTTTTTTTATAATATTACAATTGTAAAGCTGACGACTAAAGAAAGTGCCGATTTGACAATACAAGAGGTAACAGTTTTTTGGCAAAAAGCACGCATACCAACCAGTGACCACTGCATTGAAAAACTGTTGAAGGTATACGACCAATGGAAGGGACTGCAAAAACATTTGAACAGAACTGGAGGCAAAAATATACAAAAAAAAAGATGCTTTTGTGGGAATGATGGATGATCTTTTTGATATAGCCCATTCAGAAGTCCTGGAAAAAATTAAAAATGAGAAAGATAAAAAGTTTTTGTTGCTTCAGCGCCAAAAAGGAAGGCCGGGTGCCATGTTAGGTGTTGATAAAAAACAAAGTCTTAAAGAACATAGAGCACGTAAGCGCGAGTTACATTAGAGGCCAGTAAGGAAAATAAAGAAAAGAAAGAAAATAAAGTAAGCATATTTTGAAAATAAAATAATATGCTTGCTGAATTAATATCTTACTCAGCATTCCAGATTTGCTTCAAAATTTTGTAAAAGCTATTTCTGAGCTTTTGTTTTCTTAGGAACGGCGGATCTTATTTCATCCTCCGTACATAGCTGCACTTATGCTATGCATACATGTAAATATGTATATTTGTTCTTACATCATAAATTTACGCTGGCACTAATGTGTCTATACTTTGTATGGAGTGCTGAGTCAGATGTTGATTAAAGAGGGAATCAAGTTCCCATATATATATGTATGTGTTTTTTTGTGAATACCAAATAAATTTATAAGCTGGACCGAGGTGATGTCTTTTGTAAAAGAGCTTCAAGAAGTTAGTAGACAGAAGCCATCGCCACCGTTCAGTCCGTAGAGACTTGTAAACCAAATTCTAAATAAATGTTAATGTGAATAATTGTGTGGTGTTATCAAAGTTTGAACGAATTTTCCGAAGGACCTTTATTCAAACCAAAAATAAGGAAACAAATAACATTTTTCTTCTCTGAGTGAGAACGTTCGGCAAACAAAACGTAAGTGGCGCAGTCGGTGAAACGGATCTAAAGAATTACAAAAAAAAAAAAAAGGAAAGCAGTGTAGCAGCTGAGGGGAACCAGTGATAAGCAGCAGCAGTTGAAACAGATCACATCGGTGAAACGGATCTAAGGAATTACAAAAAAAAAAAGGAAAGCAGTGTAACAGCTGAAGGGAACCAGTGATAAGCAGCAGTAGTTGAAACAGACAACAGTGAGAAGAGTAGTTGAAACAGACAACAGTGAGATTGGTTTAAAATAAAATTTTTTATACATATATATATATATATGTATTTGTATGTGCATGCAAAATTGTGAAAAGTGAAATATTGGATTGGCTTTGGTGACAAATTAAAAATTTGAAAAAAAGCAACAAACAAAAAAATGGCTCGAAATATAGAAGAATGTTTGGTGGCAATAACGCAGCTCTTGCAACAAAATGCAGAGCGTAATACGACCAATGCTAGGCAAAGGGTAGAAAAAGACCTAAAATATTTAAAGCCATTTGAAGGCAATGTTACAAAGTTACCTTCTTTCATAGATTCCATTGATGGAATCCTTGCGGATTATGTAGGCCAGGAAGGAATAGTATATGAAATCATATATGATATGAAAATAGTAGGGGCAGCGAAAAATTTTCTAGCATTAAGTAAACCCGAGAATTGGGAGGCATGTAAAGAAAAATTAAAGCAACATTTTAGGCCGACAAAGGACCAAATGGCCTTAACAAACGACATTAGTAACCTTAGAGTTGGAAGTATTGCTGAACTGTGTAGAAAAACGGGGCAAATAATAGATGGTATAACAGAATTCAGTGCGTTGGATGAAAATGGGAAATATATTAAAGTGCACCTTACAGGAATGCTAATACAAAGAGTTAAACAATTGGCGGCAGGATCATTTGCGGTCGCGGTTAGTTAGAAATATTGTAGGTTTAACCGAGATGACTAACGTACTTTACAATTTTATTGGACTTGATGATGGAAACCTGAATCCAGTGTACTTGACTCGAGGTCAAAATAATTATCGGCAGAGAAATATGAATGTTGCGAATCAAAACAGATCAAATTATTATAATCGTTCAAACCAAAACCACTCGAGTTATTCAAACCAAAACCACCCGAGTTATTCGAATCAGAACCGTTCGAGTTCAAACCATTCAAACCAACATCGATACTCGAATGAGTCATTTCAGAATAGGTTTTCGAATAATTCAGGACAAAACCGATACTTAAATCCATCGGCTCGGACAGGTAGTAGACAATTTAATAATAGCTCAGGAACAGCTTGTCAAAACGATCAAAATAGATCACAACAGACAAGAAGGACAAATAGGCCTGAACCTATGGAAGTGGATGCCATAAGCAGGAGTGGTAGAAGCGAGGAAACGAACGATACTAACGAATTTTTTATAAACTAGCCTCGGAAAACTACGACAGAAAAATTATAATAATACTAACACTTTTCGGAAAAAAATGGTGTACTTTGGTAGATCTCGGTTCTACTATAAGTATAATGAAAAAAGAAAGTTTTGAGAGATTTGATTTACCGATTTTGGAGAGTAGAAGTACTATTATCAATACATTAAATGGCAACATTGAAAGGCCAAATATTAAAGTAAAGAGTCCTTGCCCTTCGGAGTTTAACTATCCAGTTAATGCAAAGATGAAGTGGCTTTTGATGGATTTTGATAAGCCATATGACTTGTTATTGGGGAATGATTTTATTTTTAAAAAATTTTAAAATAATCGATATTGAAAATATGCAAATTGTATTGAAGAATGGTGTAACCCTCCCGTTTTATATGAAAACGGTACAGGAACAAATTTATTCATTGGATGTGTGTGAAGAGAGAAATATCCCATTAGATCATCTAAAATCAGATGAGAAAAATAAAATCGAAATGCTGTTGCGGAGATTTCACAAATTATTTTACAGGGAGGGAGATATTTTAACAAACACAAGGTCGGTGGTTCATGAAATAAAAACCACTACATACCAACAAATTAATTCAAGAATTTATAGGTTACCCCCAAAACATCAGGAAGAAGTGAGAAGACAAATTTGTGAATTGGAAGGACAGGGAATAATAAGAAAAAGTAAAAGTAAATATAGTTCACCGATTTTAATTGTACCGAAGAAGTTGGACGAATCAGGAGTTCAAAAATACAGATTGGTGGTTGATTATAGGAGACTAAATCAATTGACTGTCGATGATAAGTATCCCCTGCCAAATATTGACGGAATTCTGGACAAGCTGGGCAAAGCGCAGTACTTTAGCACCATTGACTTGGCCAAAGGATATCATCAAATACTAATGGCAGAAAGGGACATCGAAAAGACAGCATTTGTTACTCCGGCAGGACTATATGAATATGTCGGTATGCCTTTCGGGTTGAAAAATGACCCAGCCACTTTTCAGAGAATGATGAATGAAATTTTGAGAGAGTATATCAACAAAATTTGTGTTGTGTATCTGGATGATGTTTTGGTTTTCTCAACTTCTTTGGAGGAGCATATGAGGTCATTGGAAACAATTTTTTCTATATTATCAAAACATAATTTAAAGATTCAAGCGGACAAGTGCAGTTTTCTGAGAAAGGAAACTCAGTTTTTAGGGCATATATTAACAAAAGAGGGTATCACACCAAATCCGGATAAAATTTTATCTATACAAGAATTGAAAATTCCGAAAACAGAAAGACAGCTTAGAGGATTTCTAGGAGCTACAGGTTATTATAGAAAATTCATTAAGGGCTACTCTAGAATAGCGTACCCAATGATAAAATATTTAAAGAAAGGTAATAAAGTAAACCCAAGAGATCCACAGTATATAGCTAGCTTCGAAAGTTTGAAGGCATTGATTTCATCTCATCCAAATTTGAAATTTCCCGAATATGATAAGGAATTCACCATTACAACGGATGCAAGTGACTATGCAATAGGAGCTGTACTTTCCCAGCAGGGTCACCCAGTATGTTATATATCAAGAACATTGAATAACCAAGAACAAAAATATGCCACAACAGATAAAGAATTTCTGGCAATTATATATTCAGTAACTTCTTTCAGACCATACATTTATGGATCAAAATTTAAAATTATAACGGACCATTGCCCAATTAAGTATTTAAATAATAAGTACAAGGGAAAGGAATTTTCCCAACGCCATCAGAGATGGTTGTTAAAGCTCCAAGAATATAATTATGAAATCGAATACCTAAACGGTAAAGATAACGTGGTAGCAGATTTTTTGAGTAGAATAGAAAGTTCACCAAAAATAAACCCTAACAATGACAATGAGTCAAATCTTGAAATTTCTGATACAATCCATTCTGCAGATGAAGAGTTAGCGGAACATTTTACAATAAAAGAAGATATTGTGAATAAATATAAAACCCAAATAATTTTGACCTACAGTACAGTAGAAGAAATGAGAATAGTTCACAATAGGAAGATTTTGGAAATAAATCAAATGGACGATGAAAATACAATTAAAAACATTTTTAAGCGATACATATATAATGGAAAAGTATTCGGAAGTTTCCGAAGCAGACTACAACAAAATTCAAATAATGCTGATATCATTGTTTAATTTCGAAAACCAAGTTAAATTTATAAAATGCACGAAAATGGCATCAGAAATAATAGAAGAAGAACTCCATAATCAGATTTCGCTTTATCACAATAATGAATCCATGCATAGTGGCATAAACGAAACTTATAATTCCCTGAAAGAAAAAATATATTATCCAAAACTCAGAGAACATATACAGTTAATAATTAACAATTGCCAAAAATGTCAACAAATTAAATACGACCGAAAACCTATTAAACCGAAATTTAACTTAACTGAAACACCCACTGACAAAAGCGAAATCATACATATTGACATATTTCACTTCAACAAACATTCGTTTGTTACAACGATTGACAAATTAACAAAGTTTGCGGCAGCGTATATAATAACTGATAGGAACTGGAGAGCAAAGAAAACAATAATAATGGAACATGGAAAATATTTGTCCATCCATTTTACAAGACAGAATAAAAATAGCAAAAGAAAAAACAATAGCCAAGCATAATATAAATAGAGAAGAATACATAGAAACTAGAGAAACAGGACCCATCAAGAATTACAGAAGAGTAAGGCATAAGGATCAACCATACTTCAGAATTAATCCATTGCAGAATGTTCACAGTAGTAATATAAAAAGACCACAAAAATTTGCTAGGATACAGGATTTAGCTACTGATGATAATGAAGATAACGATGATAGGTTTAGTATCACAGCCCCTAATGGTGATACGTAAAAAAAAAATGTATCTTTATTAAAATAGATAGTTACATACAATTTACTACATTTCAGATGATATTTTTCGTAATATTGATGGTTATGGTAGGCCGAATGAAGTCGGCTACAGGGCTGGTAAAGGGACACCTGCAAGTGACGCCAATACTGGACGAAGCAGGGTATACCGTTATTCACATGGGGCAGGTAGAAGTGGTGAATGAAACTACAACAATATTGCATATTGTTCAACCAGCAGAAATATTAGAGATAATAAATCAGTTAAGGGAGGATATAGAGAATAGCACCGTTAAAAGAAAGCAATTCCTCTTAAATGAAATAAAAATTTTGGAAGCAAAAATAAAAACAGTTCAGCCAGAAAAAGCAAGTAGGTTTAAGAGAGGGTTGATAAATATGGTAGGAACTGCATATAATTGGTTGTTTGGAGTAATGGACGACAACGACAGACAAGAAATTTTAGGTTACCTAGAGGTTCAACTGAAAAACGATCATAACATAATTAAAACTCTGAATCAGCAGATATCGATAAATACACAATTTGAGGATACCATGCATTTGATCAGAAAAACGATAATGGAAGACAGGAAGAAAGTTAATGAACTTCTTATAAAAATGGATGAACAAAATGTGGAAATTTTTAATCAACTATTTTTTAATGACATGATATATAAAATAGGGTATATTAAAGATAAAATTGAGGACATTCAGAATAACATAACCGCTGCTAAATATAATTTAGTTCATCCTGGAATTTTGACAAAGGAAGAAATTGATTATTTCAGAATAGATTTCTATAAATTAAAACTATCAAGAATGGGGGTATTGTCATACAAAGATCAGTCTATTGTCATTGCAATTAAAATCCCTAGAAATTATATATATTGACGGATTTGAAGCTTATAGCACCATTGCCAAATACCAAAAATTTAGAAATTGAAACAGAAAATGAATTAATAATTACTGTTAATGAAAAAAAATTTTCATTATGAAAAAAATACTGCACTAAAAGATTTAAAATTAAGTTAAAATTGTATATTTAGAAACGATTGTATTTTTAGATTTAATAATAAAACAAAATTAATGATTGTAGAAGATGATACCTTGTTAATTACCAATTCATATCAAGAAGAGATAATTCAAAACTGTGACAATAGAGAATTGTCAATAAATAAAAATTACTTAATCCATTATACAAACTGTAAAATACAAATAAACAATCAAGTTTTTGAGAATAAAAAAATTGAATTCACAGAAAAATTTAACTACCCAGCTAAAATGCTGAATCAAAGCTATAAAGCTAATATACAATTTAACGAAATAAAAGTAGAAGATTTCAAGAATATTGAAGAATTGAAGAATTAAAATATCATAAAAATGTATCATACGGCTTAAATATTACCATAACACTGTGGAACAAATTCAGGTCAACAAAAGTTAACACGGTTCAGAAAGTTAGGGGTGAAAATAGAGGCTAAATTAGAAGACCCGTATCGCGGCGTTTGCTTAGGCTAGTTCGAATTTGATTGAGATTTTTTTGTTGAAGTGACAGCAAACGAAAGAAAATTAAATTTTCTATACATGGGTTCTATAACATTTTTCTCTACCTCTTATAGTTTCTGAAATATTGATGATTCAATTTGAATTTTTTCGATTTTTTAAAGAAAAAATGGACTTTGTCAGGCAATATCTTTAAAACCAATATTTTCACCTTTCGGTTTTACTCCTTTACGTGAAGCTACATTCTATGAGCAAAAAAATAAGCTATCAACGAAGAAAATCCATGGTAAAATGGAAAAGTTATAGGCGATCAAGTAAATACAGCCAAGTCGCGCAATGCTACTACATGGATATATTTTATGCATGTTATACCCGTAAATGGACTCGTATCTACTGCGCTGCCAATACGCTGCTACGGCAAATGTTGAAAAAAAAATTTTTTCATGCTTTCTGAATATATTTTCCACAAAACTAAGTCTTTTTTCTTTCTGTTTGAAAAAAATATAATTTTGAAATGTTATGAAAAGTTTTAAGGAAAAAAATTAAATTAATACAAAATTATATGGGGAATCCTTTGTTGACACAGCTGGTGGAAAATACGGTACACTGACATGTGCAACTTTTATTTATTTCGTACAAGCGAACTGTTGAAATACATGCTCGCACATGCAAATTAATAATTAAAAAAAAAATTTCAACATTTGCTGTTGCAGCGTATTGGCAGCGCAGTAGATACGAGCCCATTTACGGGTATAATACTGATTTCACACAGGCGGTTAATGGAGTAATTATCCACATTTTCTTCATTAAGTTGATAATGAAACTCGATTTTCCATACAGAAGTTCAATTATTAATGGATTCATTACAAATTACTTGAGTTTTTTTAATCGAATAAAAATCCAATACAACTCTGGGAGGTAAGTTCGTTTTTTTTAATTTTGAAGTTTTCAGTGTCAACCGTCAATTCGTCCGCTCAATATAACAATAGCGTATGTGCTCATACGCCATTATTTTTTTATTGCATATTTAGAATCTCCATCATTGATTCTATGTCTGGTCAAAATTTCGTCAAATTCTACTTCCACAAAGTGGGTCAAAATGTCATTGGAAAAAATGGTGTATAATTTCTTGTTCAAAAATTTAATAGATATCTGATTTGACAAAAACTTTAAACTCGATTTTCTCAAAACCCAAAAAAAATTATACGCTATTGTTATATTGAGGGGACGAATTAGTTTTGGCATGAATTTATTATCCCAGCAAATTCTCAGAGCACTCATAATTTGGAGTCGGATATGAATCCCAAATATGTGTGAAATATGAGCTTAGGAAATTTTTTTTATAATCTTTTTCTGTTTGTATTTTAAAATGACAATTGTAATTCATGTATGCTGTTTCGAAAAACGTTAAGTAGGTATAAAAGTTTCACTAAAGTTCAATAAAATTTTGAATGTTCCAGTATATGATGGCGCTGGATTGAATTTCAGGTTCGAATACGGAGGAAAATATAAATAGACAACGCTAGCTGAGTTCCTGTGGCTGTAATCCAGATCCGGATAAAAATTTTGTATGCAAATGCAACAACAATTTTGTAATCCTGATATTTATGTGGATAACAAATATCTGTTACAATCTATATGGATCCGAAATTGACATATGTATGTACATAAATATAAAGCAGCAAAATTATTGCCGATTATTTTGGGGATATGTAATTATAATAATAATTTAATTTCTGTATGAGCTCGTTGAGAAGGCGTAAATTAGTGATATCTACACAACAGTTTTGCTCAGCAGTTGCGACTTCTGAACGCGACCAATGAGAGAAGAAGATAATAAGCTGGAGTGAATGGAGAGAGAGGATGAAGAGAAATGGGTCAGGGGATGGAAAATGCAAAAAAAAAAGATTTTTTTTTTGTTTTCCTACTTATTCAGGCTCATAAAATGTATGAAATTAGGCTCATATTAGGGGACCACCTTAAGAACAGAAATACATACATTTCGGACTGTGAACGTTCCGGTTTAGGATTCCTTTCTGACTCCTTTATGGGTCCGAATGTTTACTGGGATTATTCATTCAAAAATTCTTGTCAATAACAAAAAATTATTTTATGAAAAGTGGCATCTCCTTGTTAATTGAGTGTGTGTGAAACATCAAAATTTATTGTTAAATTATAAATGTAATGTGCTACATTAATTTTCTGTCTGAAATCAGTATAACATGCATAAAATATATCCATCCCAATAAACATTTTTCTTCATTTTCAATTTGAGGTTCATTTGAGAAGTAACCCTATTGTCAAATATCAAACGTTTGTTATCAGATGCACCTCAAATTTTCCCTGATAGCGTTCTCAAACAAAAAGGCTCATTTTTAGTATGGGATTTTGGGCTGATTCTCAATTTGATTCATTTCATTTTCTCAAACCTATTTCAAAGGTGGTACGAAATGGAATGCAATCAATAGATGTTTGTATGTATTACATATATGTACCCTAGAATGCAGAAAAATTGAGGGATAGTGAGAGTGAGAGTTTGTGTTTTGAGAGCAGAAATGGAATGGAATAAATAGATGTATATATGTACATATGTATTACATATTTTTACTCTGATGTGATGCTTTTCATTTACCCGTGCGGGTGAATTTTGACGGTGCCTTTTGTACAGTTACATGAGTATGTTAATATCTTTTTTAATATGCATGCACCCATATGAGAAATAAACTATGTTTCTATTAAATTTGATGTAACTTCACAAAAAGACACAAACAAATAAAATAAGAGTAAGATATACAGAATCATTATTAAACACAATCATTTTCAACCATCATCATTTCAACCGTTAAAAGACTGCTCGAGTAGAACAACGAACGCTGACTGAAATTGGCAAACACACAAAATTTCTTCGTTCCTTCAAGCCTTGACATGTTGAAATTCGTGAAATGGTACAAAATGCAAAACAAGTTTTTTTTTCAAATGTGTTGTAAGTTATTCTAAAATTGATAAACAATATTTGATGAACACTTGAAAATATGTTTATTTTCAAATGATATATATGCTGATTCTCAACTTTAGAAACAATATTTTCTCAAACGTTTGAGAATTTCTTTTTCAGTGTTTAATGGGATGTAGAAGCATTGCGCGACTTGGCTGTATTTACTTGATCGCCTATAACTTTTCCATTTTACCTTGGATTTTCTTCGTTGATAGCTTATTTTTTTGCTAATAGAATGTAGCTTCACGTAAAGGAGTAAAACTGAAGGTGAAAATATTGGTTTTAAAGATATTGCCTGACAGTCAATTTTTTCTTTAAAAAATCGAAAAAATTCAAGTTGAATAATCAATATTTCAGAAACTTTAAGACGTAGAGAGAAATATTATAGAACCCATGTATAGGAAATTTAATTTTCTTTCGTTTGCTGGAACTCCAAATCCAAATCTCAATTAGTCGACGAGTTATAGCCAAAAAACCATACAAACAATATGCTGAAAATCGGCATTTGCCTGCAAAGTTCAAAGGTCGATTAAAAACAAATTCGAACTAACCTAAGCAAACGCTGCGATACGGGTCTTCTAATTTAGCCTCTATTTTCAGCCGTAACTTTCAGAACCGAGTTAACTTTTGTTGACCTGAATTTGTTCCACAGTGTAATTGTATGTTTTGTGGTTTTGTCGTTTTTATTGTATTGTACTTAAAAAAGAGGAATATGGAAATTAAAATTGTTAATGAAAGAACTCAGGAGAGTTCTTACTCTAACCGTGGCACATAGGGGTATTTTATCAATCTGGGCGGCCAAAACCTCATTTCCTAAAACTGGCCCGATTACCAAAAAATAAAATTTTTTAGTAGGCCAGGACCCTAACGCATGATTTTCAATAAAAATTTATTCTCAAAACTCAAACACAAAGTTTTTACAGTCAGTGAAAGTTTGGTCATTCGTGTATTTCTCGCGGCATTTTATAACTTTCTTAAAGTTTCAACATTTCCAATTAATATTTTTACGGTTTTAAGTGAAGTTTTTTAGAATACTGTTATGGATTCTTATAATACAGATAATCGAGTTTCAACATTTCCAATTAATATTTTTACGGTTTTAAGTGAAGTTTTTTAGAATACTGTTATGGATTCTTATAATACAGGTAATCGAGTACAAAATTCATGTTTATTGAGATTTAGTTAGTTGTTAGCGTCTTCTTAATTACGTTTTTAAAAAATGATGTATTAAAAAAAAAATTTCCCAATTTTTTGTTTTCAAAAGGGTTTTTGTTTAGGTGCCCGGCACTGACTCTTTTTTTTCTATATAGTCTGTTCCCTGTTATTTTGAGTTCAAGAAAGATCGGTCCCGGTTTTTTCCGGTTTTAAGAAAAACAGGCGATTTTTCACGTTGGGAAAAATGACCCCACCACACAAAAAACAAGTAAGGAAGCCTAAGTTCGAGTGGAATCGAACATTACATACTCAGCTGTATGTTTTCATTGTTTGTTTGCGTTTGACGGATTCTATATAAAGCGAGTGCTGCATAAAGTGGGCGTAGCCACGCCCATTTTCAACATTTTTATCAGTCATCCAACTAAGCATATGAATATTATTCTTTGTGCAAAATTTCATTCCTTTATGACTTCCAGTTACAAAGATGTCACGTTACAAATTTCCAAAGCGTGTTCCAGAAATATCTTTGTTAAAAAGTAGGCGTGGTCATAAACCGATTTCAATTAATTTTTGCGTGTCTATTAATTCAAGTTATAAAAGTGTAAAAACCAAGTTTCTTCATTTTATCTCACTTATTTGTCGAGTTTTGGGCTCCGAAATCTCGTAGATTCCTTTGTCTAAAAGGAGGCGGTGCCACGCCCATTTTCCAAAATTTTTCTATTTTTTGTTTCCGGTCTATTGTAGAAATCATACCACAAAATTTCAATGAATAATCTTTACATTTGACAAAGATATCGCTTAAAATGTTTTTATTAGGTCACTTTATAATACCCATATATAAAAGTGGGCGTGGCCGTCAACCGGTTTCTCTAAAATTTTGAACATGTATTACCACAAGTAATAAAAGTGTATACACCAAGTTTCGTCATTATATGTATAAATTATTTGTCGAGTTATAGGCTAAGAAATCTCGTATATTCCTGCTTCTAAAAAGAGGCGGTGCCACGCCCATTTTCCAAAATTTTGTGTTTTTTGTTTTATGTCCATAGTTGGACTCATGCCACAAAATTTCAGTGAGAGATCTTTATATTTGACAGAGATATCGCTTAAAATGTTTTTATTAGGCCCCTTTATAGTTCCCATATATAAAAGTGGGCGTGGCCGTCAACCGATTTTGACAATTTTTCGTCAAAACATTTGTCTAAGTAAATCACGCATACCAAATTCCATCGATATATCTTCAACGGTTTCTGAGTTATGACATATAAAACTTTCAATGTTTGACCCTTAATAAGTGGGCGTGGCACCGCCCATTTTGTAAAATTTCAACAAATTTCTTCATAGGGGCCTGAGCTCAACACGTGGGTAAAATTTCATCGCTCTAGCTATATTAGTGGCTGAGATACCAAATTTCCTATTTTTTCGATATAGGAAAAGTGGGCGTGGTCATGGTCCGATTTCGCCCATTTTCAATAGCAACCGTCCCAGTCTCGATACCAACTTGCATTTAAAATTTCATCAAAATATCTCAATTTTTGCGCGAGTTAGAGTGTTTACAGACGGACGGACGGACATGACTCAATCGATTTCTCTTTTCACCCTGATCATTTTGATATTTATAAGTCTATATCTATCTCGATTATTTCATTCTGTTACAATCCACCGTTATGTGATTAAACCTATAATACTCTGTGTACTAGTACAGCTGAGTATAAAAATTAGTTAGAATCCAAAGTCCGCTTGTCCAATATACCCCCAAAACTTCGAGAAAATTGCGAAAAGCTAAAAAAAGCCCCAAATGGCACATTTCATCGACCTAACCTACTAACATGTATTTCGACGTTCTGAATCCAAATCTGAGGTCAGTTTGGTCTCACTACATCACTTTTTAAAAATGTAAAGCCACATTATTTTCTATGTTAAATCGAATTGAAATCACCGTGGTTAACATAATTAACAATTTAAAGCCAAAAAAGAGTTTTGGCCGCCCAGATTGATTAAATACCCCAATGTGCGTGGGGGAGTTACATTAGAGGCCAGTAAGGAAAATAAAGAAAAGAAAGAAAATAAAGTAAGCATATTTTGAAAATAAAATAATATGCTTGCTGAATTAATATCTTACTCAGCATTCCAGATTTGCTTCAAAATTTTGTAAAAGCTATTTCTTAGCTTTTGTTTTCTTAGGAACGGCGGATCTTATTTCATCCTCCGTACATAGCTGCACTTATGCTATGCATACATGTAAATATGTATGTTTGTTCTTACATCATAAATTTACGCTGGCTTTAATGTGTCTATACTTTGTATGGAGTGCTGAGTCAGATGTTGATTAAAGAGGGAATCAAGTTCCCATATATATATGTATGTGTTTTTTTTTGTGAATACCAAATAAATTTATAAGCTGAACCGAGGTGATGTCTTTTGTAAAAGAGCTTCAAGAAGTTAGTAGACGGAAGCCATCGCCACCGTTCAGTCCGTAGAGACTTGTAAACCAAATTCTAAATAAATGTTAATGTGAATAATTGTGTGGTGTTATCAAAGTTTGAACGAATTTTCCGAAGGACCTTTATTCAAACCAAAAATAAGGAAACAAATAACATTTTTCTTCTCTGAGTGAGAACGTTCGGCAACCAAAACGTAAGTCGCGTTTCAATGGAAGCAATCAGAAAAAATATTAATGAAGAAAAGCAACAACAAATTTCGCAGACCTGTTCATTTCTAAGTGATGATTCTACCAGTAGTATCCAAAGCAGTGATGAAATTGAAGATTACTTTATAACTGGATCAGGCGAAAAAGAAACAGGACCATCCACATCAAAAGTTGCAGCAACTCGCCGTTCCTTAAATTTTTTTACTCCCAAGCTCTCGGAAATGTTCGATAGATGCGAAATCACAGACAGAAATGCGGTATATATATTAATTGCTGCTGCAGAAGCCTTCGAGCGTGATACGAAAAATCTTGTAATAAACCGCACTTCTTTTCAATGCATGAGGAAAAAATTTAGAGAAGAGAGACATGCAGAAATCAAAGAGCAATTCACACATAACAACTGCCAAGAATTTGTGTTGCACTGAGATGGAAAGCTGCTTCCAGCACTCACAGGTATAGAGAAGGTGGCAAAGAACAATTATTGGGAGTTCCTGAGATGGCTTCATCTTCCGGAGAGGAACAAGCTCTAGCTGTTTTCGAAGCAGTTGAAAAATGGGGTATAACCGACAAAGTTCAAGCTCTTTGCTGTGATACGCATGTATTAATCTGGAAAAACTTTTCAATCGTGATCTCGTATACTTTCCCTGCCGTCATCATATGTTCGAACTGGTTTTGAGAAGCTGTTTCGATTTAATGATGGGTGCAACATCTGGCCCAGATGCGACACTGTTCAAAAGGTTCCGAGAAGCCTGGTCAAATATTGATAAAGAGGATTATATTACTGGAAGCAATGAAATTTCTGAAGATATCTGCTCTACAACTATTGCTTTCATTGAAAATCAGCTAAACACAGATAAACAACAGCGGGGTGATTACCGGGAACTATTGGAATTAGCCATGGTTTTTCTTGGTGGAAAACCGAAAAATGGTATATTTTTTCGTATGCCAGAAGCCGTAAGTCATTCTAGGTGGATGGCAAAGGCAATATATGCATTTAAAATGTACATGTTTCAAAATCAATTTAATTTGTCTGAAAGTGAGAAGAATTTTCTGAAAAGAATATGTATTTTTATAGCTATAGTGTACCTTCGAGCCTAGTTTCTGTCTACGAATTCTATTGAAGCTCCGTATTCAGATTTCTTGTTTATGCAACAATTGATAAACTATCAAAATATTGATCAAGACACAAGCAAAGTTGTTGCAAAAAAGTTTGCAAGCCATCTTTGGTATTTGATTCCCGAAACCGTGGGCTTAGCCCTATTTGATAAAAATGTACCAATAGCTGTTAAGACCAAAATGGCCCAAAATATCCTAGCAACGGACAAAGGTGATGAACAGCAAGACAACAAGGACCATTTAAAGAAATACATACTAGCCGTAGAAAATTTTTCTACTTTTGTCAAAATGGAATTTGCATCATTTGCAACTCCTGCTACAAGAGGTTTCTTAAAAAGATTTGGAATCAGCACTGATTTCCTCGAAAAGGACCCTTCAACATGGAGCGTTGATCCTGGCTTTAATAGTGGCGAAAGCAAATTGAGGAAGATAGTTGTTGTAAATGATGTTGCAGAAAGAAATTAATTCAAGACTATAATCAAATCCTCACAAAAAATTAAAAAGAAAAACAATTTTTGTTGAATGTTGTTGCTCAAAATCGGAAATTGTATCCAACCGCAACCAAATCTTCACTGATTGCTAATAACATATAAAAAAATAGCGTATAAATAAATAATGATAAAAAGTTTTTTCCTTTATTTTTAGAGTAATCTAATTTATTATTTCGGATTAGTATAAACTTTAAGTAATTAGATCTTACGTAAAGGTAAGCTTGAAACTTCGAAGTCTTTGGGGGTCATCTTAGAATGATCCGATTGACATGAAATTTCCAGCATATCATTTTTATATGGATAGAAATAAAATTAGCTCATGGGAGCCAACTATTTTGGAAATTAAAAAAGTTTCATATAGCTAAGGGCCACCCTAATGTATATACTCCTACTATGAAAATACATAAATCGGATTTTTGAAAACTTCTACTTTCTCTTATTTTTCTGCTTAAATGAGAGCTCGAGTGAGGTTTTGTTGTTCCCACACCCACCCCCCTATATTTTAGCAAAAAATATTTCTCGGGAATATGCCATAAGGCTGGTGTCAGTATTTAAAAAAATATTACTATTTTATTAAAAAAATCACGAAAAATGTAAAAAAAAAAATAGCGGAAGGGGGGTTGGTGGCGGGTCGAAATGCAGTGACGAAATGTTGAGCTCTTTATTAGGAACAACTTTTTCTCTGACATAAAAGCTCTATCTCTGAAAAATCGTGTACTTGTGGTACAAATACCGTGTATGACCCTCATAAACTTTAACCACGAATAAAAAAAAAACTGAGAAGTGCTGGGATATTACTTTGTTCCCCAAAAGTGATTAGGACGACGTCCCCTTTCAGAAAAGTACCATGGCTATTCTGTTGCAAAAAAAAAAAGTTCCAGTTTGTTCGACTGTGTGAAATACAAGGAAATCGAGGGTTTTAGTAAACGCACGTTTTCTCCCTGCACAAGTGAAGCGCGTATTCTGCCGTCATGTGTGGCTAGCGTAATTGGAGTCAGTGAGACTCGCCCCTCTAACCAACCAACCAACCAGCAATAAATAGATGTACTACTGGAAGCTATCCATCCATGCCCTCCAAAGTTATTATTAATTACTGATTACTTGAAAGAACCAAAAAATTGTTAGATGTTTTTTTATGTATATGGTGGCAAAATATATTAGATGCTAAAAACCTACATAAATGTTTGTATTACCAAAACATCCAAGGTTGCTTTCTATGCGCTAGCCACTTTTTTTGCGTGCCCGTTTAATTAACGACGTTAGATAAATTTGAAATCAATGACTTCTTAGTTACCAATCAGTGGTTTGTACCCGCAATGCGAGGGGAAGTACCACCAGGTTGTGCTGCTTATGGTTTTGTTGTTGCTGGAACCCGCCTTTTTATTTTTGGTGGTATGATAGAATATGGAAAATATTCAAACGAGTTGTTCGAGTTACAAGCAACAAAATGGGAGTGGCGGAAAATGTATCCTGAATTGCCTGATAATGGACCAGCCCCCTGCCCACGATTAGGTCATAGTTTTACTATGGCTGGGGATCGTATATTTCTTTTCGGTGGGTTAGCTAACGAATCTGATGATCCAAAAAATAATATACCAAAGTGAGTAATATAGTGGAACAGAAGAGAATTATTCATATTACATTGGCATCTCTTATAGGTATCTTAATGATTTGTATGTTCTCGAAACTCGGGGAGTTCATTCGCACAATGGCAAGTGGATTATACCTAGGACATATGGTGAAACCCCACCTCCGCGAGAGTCACACACAGGAGTCGCTTTTGCGAGCAAAACTAAAAACAAAGTCAATTTATTAATATATGGAGGAATGAGTGGTTGTCGTTTGGGTGATTTGTGGCTGTTGGATATTGGTGAGATTTTCTTGACCTTAAAATAAGTGCAAAATATTTTGAATATCCTTTTTACTTTTAGATTCAATGACATGGTCCAAACCAAGAACACGTGGTCATTCGCCATTACCTAGATCTTTGCACAGCGCCACACTTATTTGTAACAAAATGTATATATTTGGTGGTTGGGTACCTTTGGTATTAAATGACTCCAAATCAACAACTGAACGGGAATGGAAATGTACAAATACACTCGCAGTCCTAGATTTAGGTAGTAAGAATTTTTATTTTTGATTTTCCGCTTTGGAGATTTTATAATTATACAGATTCAATGACCTGGGAAAACGTGACAGTGGATTTAGTTGATGAAGAGGTCCCAAGAGCTCGAGCAGGCCATTGTGCAGTAGGAATTCAAAGTCGTTTGTATGTATGGTCCGGTCGTGATGGGTACCGCAAAGCTTGGAACAACCAGGTCAGGGTGAGATCATTTTTACTTATTGTATGTTTATTATACTTACTCCAGTAATTGAAAATTAATATTAAAATCCAAGTAAAAATTGTCGGAATTGCAACTGCTAGGGTCTCTTAATAAACATGTAGGTAGTGCGTAATATAATATAATATGCTGGCGCGTTTATATCTCTGATGAGTTTTATGGCCGAGCTTCTCTTCCAATTCGAGGCGTGCTCCTTAACTTTTGTTTTTCCTACAAATTGGGTGGACCTACAGTCTTATGCGGGCTCCGAACGGCGAATGCATTTTTTTGTGAGAAGCTTTTTCATGGCAGAATTACACTCGGAGGGCATGCCGCCCACTACCGAAAGGTGACCGCTGTTTTTAAAAACCTAATAATTGGGTCGATTTTAATTATTTTGGCTTTGTTGGAAAGGGTATTTCATTCTCTAAAAACAAAATTAAATAACGTAAAAATCGAGACGGTAATGGCGGAGATATTGACTAATTAGTAATCCTACTTTTTTTCTTATCTCAAAAACTGAAATTTCAAAATATCTCGAAAACTGTTCTACTTTTGATATGCAAATTTTTGAAATTTTGTCGGGTAATGTTATTTTTAGTAATTTTTCACTTTATCCTACAGTAGGCGCACCAACACACACTCATTTTTGTACTCAGCTGTACTAGTACACAGAGTATTATAGTTTTAATCACATAACTGTGGATTGTAACAGAGTGAAATAATCGAGATAAATATAGACTTATATATATCAAAATGATCAGGGTGAAAAGAGAAATCGATTGAGCCATGTCCGTCCGTCTGTAAACACTCTAACTCGCGCAAAAATTGAGATATTTTGATGAAATTTGAAATGCAAGTTGGTATCGAGACTGGGACGGTTGGTATTGAAAATGGGCGAAATCGTACCATGACCCCGCCCACTTTTCCTATATAGAAAAAATCGGAAATTTGGTATCTCAGTCACTAATATAGCTGGAGCGATGAAATTTTACCCACGTATTGAGCTCAGGCCCCTATGAAGAAATTTGATAAAATTTTGGAAAATGGGCGGTGCCACGCCCACTTATTAAGGGTCAAACATTGCAATTTTTATATGTCATAACTCAGAAACCATTGAAGATATATCGATGAAATTTGGCACGCGTAATATACTTTCTTACGCAAACATTTGGACGGAAAATAGTTAAAATCGGTTGACGGCCACGACCACTTTTATATATGTGTATTATAAAGTGACCTAATAAGAACATTTTAAGACATATCTCTGTCAAATATAAAGATCTATCACTGAAATTTTGTCGCATGAGTCCAACTATGGACATACAACAAAAAACGCAAAAATTTTGGAAAATGGGCGGAGCCACGCCCACTTATTAAGGGTCAAACATGGAAAGTTTTATATGTCATAACTCAGAAACCATTGAAGATATATCTATTAAATTTGGTATGCGTAATATACTTACTTAGGCAAATGTTTGGACGAAAAATTGCCAAAATCGGTTGACGACCACGCCCACTTTTATATATGGGTATTATAAAGTGACCTAATAAAAACATTTTAAGCGATATCTCTGTGAAATATAAAGATATATCATTGAAATTTTATGGCAGGAGTCCAACTGCGGACATAAAACGAAAAACACAAAATTTTGGAAAATGGGCGAGGCACCGCCTCTTTTTAGAAGCAGGAATATACTAGATTTCTAAGCCCATAACTCGACAAATAATTGATATACAATGACGAAACTTGGTGTGTACACCTTTGTTACTTGTGGTAATACATGTTCTAAATTTTAGCGAAATCGGTTGACGACCACGCCCACTTTTGTATATGGGAACTATAAAGGGGCCTAATAAAAACATACTAAGCGATATCTTTGTCAAATATAAAGATATATCATTGAAATTTTGTGGCATGAGTTCCACAATAGACCGGAAACAAAAAATAGAAAAATTTTGGAAAATGGGCGTGGCACCGCCTCTTTTTAGACAAAGAATCTACGAGATTTCGGAGCCCATAACTCGACAAATAATTGAGATATTATGACGAAACTTGGTTTATACACTTTTACAACTTGTGTTAATAGACACCCAGAAATTTATTGAAATCGGCTTATGACCACGCCTACTTTTTAACAAAGATATTTCTGGAACACCCTTTGGGAATTGTAACGTGACATCTTTGTAACTAGAAGTCATAAAGGAATTAAATTTTGCACAAAGAATAATATTCGTATGCTTAGTTGGATGACTGATAAAAATTTTGAAAATGGGCGTGGCTTCGCCCGGTTTATGCGGCACTCGCTTTATATAAAATACACCGTGATTCCATCAAACGAAAACAAACAATGAAACCATACAGCTGAGTATCTAATGTTCGATTCCACTCGAACTTAGGCTTCCTTACTTGTTTAGTAATGGCTTGAGTGTAGTGGTGCCCATCATTGGTTATGAGGCTCACATTTTTTGAGATATCGACTTGAAATTTGGCAGTTGAATATATTTTGATGATACTTTGATCATTTGTTGGAATCCACCACATCGGACTAATATAAGATATAGCTCCCATACAACTGATTGTTCAGATATAGCTATTTTCGGGTAAAACTTCTTCATTTGAGGAGCTAAGGGCATGAAACTTTGAAGTATTTGTACCCATATGGACCTAATAAATGTCACCGAAATTTTTCAAGATAGGACCACTATAACATATAGCTCCCATACAACCGATTTTTCAGATATGGACATTTTGGGATATAAGTTCTCCCTTTAGAGAGCTAAGGGCATGCAACTTTGAAGTATTTGTACCTATATGGACGTAATAAATGTCACCGAAATATGTCAAGATCGGACCACTATAACATATAGCTCCCATGCAACCGATTGTTCAGATATGGACATTTTGGGGTATAACCTCTCCATTTAAATACCTAAGGGCATGAAACTTTGAAGTATTTTTACCCATATGGACCTAATAAATGTCACCGAAATTTTGTCAAGATCGGACCACTATATCATATAGCTCCCATCAAGGGCGTAGCCAGGATTTTATCCAGGGGGGGGCAAGCACATCAAATATTTGAAGCAGTCAAAAATCAATTTTTTTGCGACTAAAATCAAGTGTTGCTGTTCCGCTCTTAAATGTCAAAAATAATACTAGTTTGTGAGTGCGACTACAGCAACACTGCTAATATAAAAATGACAACAACAACTGTCAAATAAACTGGGTTGCGCAAAGTCAAAAAGTAGGAAAAAAACTACTAAAATACTACTATGTATAAAACAGCTGATCGGGTTGTTGTGTGCAAAATTATTCAAGTCGCTCATTTGGTGAAACCCAAAAGTAAGTTAACCTCAAATCTGGGCTAACTTAAGTCAAAACTTAGTTTTATACTGTTTTCAGACAGAAAATTAATGTAGTACATTACATTTATAATATAACAATAAATTCTTGTGTTTCACACACACTCAATTAACAGGGAGATGTCACTTTTCATTAAATAATTTGTTATTATTGACAAGAATTTTTTAATAAATAATCCCAGTAAATATTCGGAGTCATAAAAAAGTCAGAAAGGAATCATAAACTGGAGCTTATGAGCTCATTTTGGAGTCCGAAATGTATGTATTTCTGTTCTTAAGGTGGTCCCCTGACATGAGCCTAATTTCATACATTTTATGAGCCTGAATATGTAGTAAAACCAAAAAAAATGTCTTTTGTTTTTGCATTTTCCTTCCCCTGACCCAATTCTCTTCATCCCCTCTCTCCATTCACCCAGCTTATTCTCCTCTTCTCTCATTGGTTGCGTTCAGAAGTCGGAACTGCTGAGCAAAACTGTTGTGTAGATATCACTGAGCGGAAAGGGATATAATTTGGTGCTTCTGAACGAGCTGATACAGAAAAAAAACAAACTATTATTATAATTACCTATCCACAACATAATCGGCAATAATTTCGCTACTTTGAAACATTTTTATCACATTAAAAAATTCATAAATATAGGTATTTATATATTTGTACATATGTCAAAATCGTAAGCACAAATATTGTCCGAAGTGAGCCTAAAAAATTTATGATGAAAAAAAGTGTCCAAACTGACGTGTTAATCAGAAATACTCAACTTTGCGTCCAGAAGATAAAAACACAACTGTTGCGTAACCGTTGGGATTCTGAACACAACCATTGTGGGACATTCATTCCTTGCTTTATAGTGTTGTCTATTTGTATTTTCCTCCTGATGAACTTTAGTGATACTTTTATACCTACTTCCCATTTTTCGAATTACAATTATCATTTAAAAAAAAAACAAGAAAAATAATTATAAAAAAATTTCTCCTAAGCTCATACATAGTTCACACATGTTTGTGATTCATATCCGACTCCAAATTATGAGTGCTCTGAGAATGTTTGTTGGGATAATAAATTCATGCCAAAACGAATTGACGGTTGACACTGAAAACTTCAAAATTAATAAAAACGAACTTGCCTCCCAGAGTTGTATTGGATTTTTATTCGATTAAAAATTCAATTAATTGGTAATGGATCCATTAATAATTGAACTTCTGTATGGAAGATCGAGCTTCATTATTAACTTAATGAAGAAAATGTGGATAATTACTCCCTTAACCGCCTGTGTGAAATCAGTATTAGCTTTAGTCACGCTGGTGAAACCGGGCCTTAGATTCTGCTTATCAATGCTTATGCTAAAATATTTAGTGAACTGTAGACACGAATTGAAACATATCGCACTGTTTTATTTTGACATGTAAATTTCTGTACTATTCTCTGATGCCATTATAATGTTAAGCAGTACCTAGCCAGGGGGGGCAGCTGCCCCCCTGCCCCTACCTGCCTACGCCCTTGGCTCCCATACAACCGATTGTTCAGATATGGCCATTTTGGGGTATAACTTCTCCATTTAAAGAGGTACGGGTATGAAACTGAAGTATTTGTACCCATGGACCTCATAAATGTTACCGAAATTTTTCAAGATCGGACCACTATAGAATATAGCTCCGATACAACTGATTGTTCAGATATAGCTGTTTTCGGGTATAACTTCCATATTTAAGGATCAAATTATAAAAAAAAAACACAATAAAATATGTCAGTGAAAATCATTCAGATCGGATCACTATAACCTATAGCTCCGATACAATATTTTGGTTTATTCTCAGTAGCTCAGCGTCACATACGACATTTGTTTAAAATAAACAAAAATTAATTTATATGGACATTTTTCGTATGTATGTTACATATGACAAATGCATACCCAAATGGTAGTAATTTTGTAACATACGACAAATGCACACTAAATAACTGAAAAACTAAAAGAGATAGAAAAAAATGGATTGGAAAAATTAAAAGATTAGGTCCGATTTATTTAATCTGCATCAAAAACTAGAAATTGTCGATTTTCACATACGACATTCGTTTTCTCAGGCGACGAACTGTTATGCATAATTCTAGTATGTACGAGTATATACATACATATGTACATATGTACGTATGTTAAGACGTTTATAGCAAATTTTGAATTAATAAGGGCTCTTTTAAAAATAAAAAGTTTTCATTTTTAATAAATTCAAAAAGGTTCTAGTAAATATTAGAGGATGTCCTTATTGATTTGCTTTATAAAAATTTTCTCATAAAAACAAGCAGATTTCTTCTGACAATTTAATTTTTTTGACAAAATGACATACAAAACAAGTAAGGAAGCCTAACTTCGAGTGGAATCGAACATTAGATACTCAGCTGTATGCTTCCATTGTTTGTTTGCGTTTGATGGAAACACGGTGTACTTTATATAAAGCGAATTCTGCATAAAGTGGGCGTAGCCACGCCCATTTTGAAAAGTTTTATCAGTCATCCAGCTAAGCATATGAATATTATTCTTTGTGCAACATTTCATTCTTTATGACTTCTTGCTACAAAGATGCCACGTAACAAATTTCCAAAGAGTACTCCAGAAATATCTTTGTTAAAAAGTAGGCATGGTCATAAACAGACTTCAACAAATTTTTGCGTGTCTATTAACACAAGTTATATAAGTGTATAAACCAAGTTTCGTCATAATATCTCAATTATTTGTCGAGTTATGGGCTCCGAAATCTCGTAGATTCCTTTATCTGAAAAGAGGCGGTGCCACGCCCATTTTCCAAAATTTTTCTATATTTTGTTTCCGGTATATTGTGGAACTCATGCCAGAAAATTTCAATGAATTATCTTTATATTTGACAAAGATATCGCTTAAAATGTTAGTATTAGGCTCCTTTATAGTTCCCATATATATTAGGTCACTTTATAATTCACATATATAAAAGTGGGCGTGGCCGTCAACCGATTTTGACAATTTTCCGTCGAAATGTTTGCCTAAGTAAGTAAATCACGCATACCAAATTTCATCGATATATCTGCTATAGAGCTGATGATACCCGTGTACCCGGGTACCCGGGTAATGCCCGGGTACCCGGGTTTTTCGGGTATTGCCCGGGTACCCGGGTATTGTCCGGGTACCCGGGTACCCGGCCCATTTACTACCCGGGCAGCCGGGTAATGCCCGGGTACCCGGGTACCCGGGCATTCTTGTTGATGCCGGCTAATGCGACAAACGCTGCTTACCACAATAGGCCGCTCGTTTATGGATGAACGAGAAATGTACATATGTAGCGATGTTTGGATGTTCAGACGTTTGCTTTTGTTCCTCAAAAACGAGAATTTATCGAGTTATCGGTCAAAATCTGATTGCACAAAAACCTTAACATTACCTTACAATATGGGTATCAAACGAAAGGGGATGGCCCCAGGTTTCATTTGAACTTCGATATATTTCGATAAATTTATCGATAACTGAGTTATCGGTCAAAATGCGATTGCACAAAAACCTTAATATTACCCTACAATATGGGTATCAAACGAAAGGGGATGGCCCCAGGTTTCATTTCAACTTGGATATATTTCGATAAATTTATCGATAACTGAGTTATCGGTCAAAATCTGATTGCACAAAAACCTTAACATTACCTTACAATATGGGTGTCAAACGAAAGGGGATGGCCCCAGGTTTCATTTGAACTTCGATATATTTCGATAAATTTATCGATAACTGAGTTATCGGTCAAAATGCGATTGCACAAAAACCTTAATATTACCTTACAATATGGGTATCAAACGAAAGGGGATGGCCCCAGGTTTCATTTGAACTTCGATATATTTCGATAAATTTATCGATAACTGAGTTATCGGTCAAAATGCGGTTGCACAAAAACCTTAATATTACCCTACAATATGGGTATCAAACGAAAGGGGATGGCCCCAGGTTTCATTTGAACTTCGATATATTTCGATAAATTTATCGATAACTGAGTTATCGGTCAAAATCTGATTGCACAAAAACCTTAACATTACCTTACAATATGGGTGTCAAACGAAAGGGGATGGCCCCAGGTTTCATTTGAACTTCGATATATTTCGATAAATTTATCGATAACTGAGTTATCGGTCAAAATGCGATTGCACAAAAACCTTAAGATTACCTTACAATATGGGTATCAAACGAAAGGGGATGGCCCCAGGTTTCATTTTAACTTGGATATATTTCGATAAATTTATCGATAACTGAGTTATCGGTCAAAATCTGATTGCACAAAAACCTTAACATTACCTTACAATATGGGTGTCAAACGAAAGGGGATGGCCCCAGGTTTCATTTGAACTTCGATATATTTCGATAAATTTATCGATAACTGAGTTATCGGTCAAAATGTAATTGCACAAAAACCTTAATATTACCTCACAATATGGGTATCAAACGAAAGGGGATGACCCCAGGTTTCATTTTAACCTCGATATATTTCGATAAATTTATCGATAACTGAGTTATCGGTCAAAATGTGATTGCACAAAAACCTTAATATTACCTTACAATATGGGTATCAAACGAAAGGGGATGGCGATCTCATTTAGCGATGGCAATTTCTAGAATCCGGGTATTGGTTAACCACGGAATATTTCTGAGCAAAATTGGTATCAAATGAAGGTTTTTACGGGACAAATTGTACGAATTTTTACAGTTTTCGATTTGAATTAAAAGCACACCAAAATGTTAACCAACAGAATATCTGGTGCATTATTACTGTTTGGTAATACTCTTATTAAAAGCAGAAACTTGCTTTTGAAATATACGTGTATGCATGCAAAATCTTAAAAAAGTTATGTGTTTGTACGTGATAGGACTGGTCTACCATGATCCTTGGTTTATGCAAACCAGGAGCAATTTTTGGCAACTTAATTGTATTCGATAAAAATAAAAAAGTAAATGTGGTAGCACTAATATCAAGTTTTATTCAAACAGAAAAAATATTAGAAATAAGTTTATTCCAAAAGAATTAAAAATGCTGTAATGTAATTTTTTACATTGTTTGTACGGGACAAATGGTTTAAATATTTACAATTTACCAACAAGCCAAAAGGTTATCAAACAAAGTTTCTGGTTCATCAATATTGTGTGGCTAATTTCTAAACAAAAGCAGAAGCTTGCATTTGAAAAACTGGTATATGTGTGAGAAATCGAAATGTTTGTACGGGACAAATTTACCATTTCACATGGGATGCTCCCGAAAGGTGTTGTGCAGGGCTTTCACGTAGGATGTACTGATTATTATTCCTAGGTCGGGCAGCCAGATATGGGTCAAAGGTATGCTATTTTTTGCGATTTGTCTGAAACCATAAGCGTTTTATTTGTATAGGATATCTTACTTCATTTTGGATTAATTTAACATGGTTTAAAAAATTTAATAAAAGCAAAACAAAGTAACAAGCTTAGACGTCATTTTACTTCAGATTTTTTCGTTATAATTACTCTTCGACCAGCCACACATGACGGCAGCAAACGCTCAGAACTTGGGCAGAAAGTCATAGAAACGCGCGTCTTCATGTGTGCCCATTGGCAGAAGTACAAGGAAATCGAGGGTTTTTGTAAACCGGCGTTTTCTGCCTGCCCAAGTTCTGCGCGTTTTCTGCTATCATTTGTGGCTGGTCTTAATGTAATAAGTTAACTTCCATCACGTGTACTGTGCTACATGCGGGTTTTTTTCTCAGAACATATTTACAAAGATTATGATATTTCTGGCTGTATTATATAGGAAAGAGTTCAAATTAATATAGTACTGCTTTTTTGGCATACAATGTGCTTAGTTTCTACAACAAAAGTATATAAAGTGACACAAAAAATTTGGTCGATATATCGTACAAAATTAGGTTTTTGACCGATAACTCAGTTATCGATAAATTTATCGAAATATATCGAAGTTCAAATGAAACCTGGGGCCATCCCCTTTCGTTTGATACCCATATTGTAGGGTAATATTAAGGTTTTTGTGCAATCGCATTTTGACCGATAACTCAGTTATCGATAAATTTATCGAAATATATCGAAGTTCAAATGAAACCTGGGGCCATCCCCTTTCGTTTGATACCCATATTGTAGGGTAATATTAAGGTTTTTGTGCAATCGCATTTTGACCGATAACTCAGTTATCGATAAATTTATCGAAATATATCGAAGTTCAAATGAAACCTGGGGCCATCCCCTTTCGTTCGATACCCATATTGTAGGGTAATATTAAAGTTTTTGTGCAATCACATTTTGACCGATAACTCAGTTATCGATAAATTTATCGAAATATATCGAAGTTCAAATGAAACCTGGGGCCATCCCCTTTCGTTTGATACCCATATTGTAGGGTAATATTAAGGTTTTTGTGCAATCGCATTTTGACCGATAACTCAGTTATCGATAAATTTATCGAAATATATCGAAGTTAAAATGAAACCTGGGGCCATCCCCTTTCGTTTGATACCCATGTTGTAGTATAATTTAAATGTTTTTGGGCAATAACATTTTGACCGATAACTCAGTTTACGATAAATTTATCGAAATATATCGATGTTAAAATGAAACCTGGGGCCATCCCCTTTCGTTTGATACCCATATTGTAGGGTAATATTAAGGTTTTGTGCAATCGAATTTTGACCGATAACTCAGTTATCGATAAATTTATCGAAATATATCGAAGTTCAAATGAAACCTGGGGCCATCCCCTTTCGTTTGACACCCATATTGTAAGGTAATGTTAAGGTTTTTGTGCAATCACATTTTGACCGATAACTCAGTTATCGATAAATTTATCGAAATATAACCAAGTTAAAATGAAACCTGGGGCCATCCCCTTTCGTTTGATACCCATGTTGTAGTATAATTTTAATGTTTTTGGGCAATAACATTTTGACCGATAACTCAGTTATCGATTAATTTATCGAAACATATCGAAGTCCAAATGAAACCAGAAGCCATCTCCTTTCGTTTGATACTCATATTGTACGATCTTTCTATACATACGGAGTCTTTAAAATTTCATTTCTAACAGTTTCGAGGCCGCCCGGGTACCCGGGTAATTTTTCGATGCCCGGCTACCCGGGCCGAACGGGCCTGCCCGGGTAATAAAAAACCCGGGTACCCGGGCATTACCCGGGTACCCGGGCATTTTAATACCCGGGTAGGGCTTCATTCACTACCCGGGTACCCGGGTATCTCATTACCCGGGTCAAATCATCAGCCCTAATCTGCTACGGTTTCTGAGTTATGGCTTATAAAACTTTCAATGTGTGCCCCTTAATAAGTGGGCGTGGCACCGCCCATTTTCCAAAATTTCAACATATTTCTTCATAGGGGTCTGTAGATGGATTCAGTAACATTAGATGACAACGCACATCGAGTTGTTAGCTTAACAACAATGACGTTTGCAGTGACAACAGTAGGATTCGCTAACTTATTTATTATCTTATCACGACATAAAACAGCTGACTTTTAGTATTTATTCAAAATGACAAAAAGCTGAAACTCTGCTCACCTCAGCTGTTTGAAACGTTGATATTTACGAAAAGCACAAAAAGGAATGTGCAAAAGTGCAAAAATAAACTTTCTTAATATAAATTTTTTTAATAAATATAAATAAATATGTAAGTAAATATAACTAGTATACATTAGGCACTCTGCACACGAGGCGTATCGTCATAGACGCGTACCAGACATTTCATGTAGCGTCGATTTCCCTACGCCTCAAGATCTGCACACGAAGCGACATAAAACTTCGCTGCACAAAACAAACAAACAAATTAATAATACGGTATTTGCTTTAAATTTCGAAGCTTTAAATAGAAAAGATGAAAAATTTTATGGAATCTTCCATTTTCTTTAATTATACACAAATTTTTTCCGATTTTTTCCACAAATTTTACTGCTTTTATAAATTTCACCATGTGGAAAAATGTAAACAAACGTCTTCTTCTTCCTGTTTTCTAAGCGTAGTACGCCTAGCTACCAGCACTGCTTTACGCCAAGCGACATGTAGCCAGCATACTTTGACGAATGCATGAAGCTGACGACTCGTGTGCAGCCTTCAATTGAAATATACGTGCGCGACATCAAAGCGTACAGCTTTCGTCTGTAGTATCTAATACGCGTCTAAAAGAGTACGCTCCGTGTGCAGAGTGCCTTAGTCAAATATTGAGGCATTTTTAAGATGTCCCCACGCGTGTGTACCAATGCAAATGCTTGCGAAAACATTTGTACAATAATACATACGTGAGTTAATTAATTTAAAAAAAGTGGTTTAATTCGAGTAATTTACTATCTATTTTATATGAATATTGATTCAAAATCAATTCCGCGTATGTTTTAATCAAATACTGAGGCATTTATTAAGATGTCCTCACGGTGGTGTACCACTGCAAATGCTTGTGAAAACATTTGTACAATAATACATATGTGAGTTAATTAATTTAAGAAAAGTGGTTTCATTCGAGTAATTTACTATCCATTTTATGTGAATATTGATTCAAAATCAACTCCGGGTATGTTTTAATCAAATACTGAGGCATTTATTAAGATGTCTTCACGCCGGTGTACCACTGCAAATGCTTGTGAGAACATTTGTACAATAATACATATGTGAGGTAATTAATTTAAAAATAGTTGCTTAATTCAAGTAATTTATTGTCTATTTTATTTGAATATATATTCAAAACCAAATCCGGATATCTATTTATCAAATATAAGAAAAATATTTGGCTTTAAACCTTTCTCACAAGTTTTCTCACAAATAAACAACACAAAACTATAAGTCGTCAAATCACTGACGTTGACGGCAACAGCTGTTTGTTCGATCGAAAATGTTGTTAAGGAAATAGCTAACGAATATCCAAGATGACAAAAATATCGTTTAGTTCGCTAAACGATAACGCATGTTGTTAAAATTTGGTAGTGAATTCAGCTACTGAGCTCAACACGTGGATAAAATTTCATCGCTCTAGCTATATTAGCGGCTGAGATACCAAATTTCCGATTTTTTCTATATAGGAAAAGTGGGCGTGATCATGGTCCGATTTCGCCCATTTTCAATACCAACCGTCCCAGTCTCGATACCAACTTGCATTCCAAATTTCATCAAAATATCTAATTTTGAGCGAGTTAGAGTGCGTACGGACGGACGGACGGACATGGCTCAATTTCTCTTTTCACCCTGATCATTTTGATATATATAAGTCTATATCTATCTCGATTATTTCATTATGTTACAATCCACCGTTATGAAATCAAAATTATAATACTCTGTGTACTAGTACGGCTGAGTATAATAATAAACAAGAAGTTATCTCCTCGTTTTCAGAAGATATCCTTTTCAATAAATTTAAGAAGAAATTCAAGCTAAAATCTAGACGATTTTCCAGCAAAAATTTCTTCAATTTTGTCCCCTCTCACTCTCCTCGGCCAAATAGCATTTTTAGATGGCAGTTTCTTTGACTATAGGTGAACTCTTTGGCTCTGTGTGAGTTTTATTATTCGATCAGAAAATAAAAGTTATTTTTTGAGTTTTATTTTTCGATCCGAAAATAAGTTATTGTCCGAGTTTTATCTTTTATATGGATAAGACGAATTTTTGGGCTAAATCGTTTGCTCATCGTTAGATGAGGATATTTCGGGATGAAATTTAATTTTTCAATGCTTTTTTTCAAAGTTATACCGAAATGAAACTTACGCTGCGACGTTGCCATGCAAAATGTGAATTTTCGCAAAATAATACGTAACTATGTACGAATTTTTGGCTAAATCGTTTGCTCATCATTAGCTTAAGATATTTCAGAAGAAAAATTTTCCAATGCTGAAAATTTCGATGTGGCCTAGGAACAGCCATACGTACGAATTTTTGGCTAACCCGTTTGCTCATGGTTAGCACCAGATATTTCAGGAAGAACTTTCTTATTAACATTTTTACATAAAAGTTTATTGCAAAAAAGGCTCAGCGCTCCTAAACGAGACACCGAAAAAAAATTAATTTTTTTTGCTAAATCGTTTACTTACCGTTTGCTCAAGATGTTTCGAGGAAAAACTTTCTTTTCTAATATTTACATAAAAAATCATTACAAAAAACTAAAAAAAAATTCTAATAGTTACTTCAGGCGTAGTAAGGAGCAAAAAAGCTAAATTAAAAAAAATCATGCAAAATACCAATATTTATCATACATATTTTATTCATTTAGTTTCCCAGGATTTATTTATTCTACATACATTCACAACATATGTAGATGCATACATACATATGAGTAGTCCATTCTGAAAACTGGTTATGTGAAATTTGTTGGAAATTTAGTTTTTCATGGATTATGTAGCAGTACTTCAAGGTGATATTTAAAAAACCCGTCTGCTTGCTGAATTGCCCTATCGAAAGGGAAATAAAGCCCACATCGCCGAATAGGGCGCGCGGGCGTTCTTTCCCTTTCTGAATGGAAATAAAACCCACGGCTTTAATTGGGTTTTATTCGCAGGCACTATTTCTTTTTCAAGAAAGGAAAAATTACATTACATTACATTAAATATTACAGGAAAAGAGTATTAAAAATTGGAGTGCTTAACCGTTGCCTAACGTATGAATATACATACATACATATTAGAGCCCTGCGTAAACATTACCGTTCGCTGTTCGAACACGTATGCACTAACATTAAACACTGTCGAACACGTGCATGTCCGACTTCAACACCACACATTTCCGATAACTAGCAGCAGGCAAGCAGAGACGTTCTCGTTCTTGAAACGATCGCTGCCCGCAAGTTTCGGTCTTTTCGGTCTACTGCTAAGTATTCGAATACTAAGATGGTGCTTACGAGAGCCTGCCTGCTAGTATTTGGCAACGTAGAAAATTTGCTCAACTGCGACGATTTGAACGATTAACATGCATGCATGCATACATATATATGTTTGTATTTACATATGGATGCATGTATGGTTGTATGTATGCACATATATGTATGTATGCATTTGCCTAAATTTTATTTTATATTAACGGCCTTATTCCGGTGTGGTAACATAATTTACTTTACTGGTGAAATAAAGAATCTGGTACTTTAAACACTCTTTTCGTATTCTGGCAGCAGAAAATTAAGTTACCACCTCAATACGTGGTAACAATTTGTTACCATTTCAGCCCGATTCCATTCCGTTCGTATGGAAATGCTTTGACAGCGTTACCATTTATTCCAGAATACCAATTGAAATGATGGTAACAATTTTCAGCAACATAAATTACCAGTAAAGTAATTTTCCGGTAACGCTCGGAATAGCAGTGTAAATATCTAGTACCTAGATAGTACATACCTAATACCTACTTGCGAACGGATACACATATCTACATAGTATGTATAAATATGAATCTATGTATACCTAAATACTTGGGGCAAATAATTAAGTTAGATACTAAATGTTTCATTTTTAGTTCAAAGCATTGATTTTATATCTAGTATTTTAACATAATATAATTATAAATCTTATACTTAATAATAGCCCTGTTTTTATTTAAGCGCATATACATACATCTGCGCTTAAATTTTGTATGGACTGCTAAGCGCGGAAAGAGATGTGCGCTTAGAAATCCATACAAAATTTAAGCGCAGATGTTTGTACATATATGCGCTTAAATAAAAACAGGGCTATTAAAACGTTTACAAGTGTAGTGTATATTATAGATATGTGTGCAAATGCCGATGGTAAGATCTTAGTCTCAATATTCATCCCAACTTTCATCATGTTGTAATGCGCGAACATTATGTGGTTCATTGCTGCCTCGTTTGAACCTAGAGCTGTTCTTTTTTCCGATAACAGATTTTTCACGATACCATCGTTTTTAAATATAATCTCAGCCTTTGTTTATAATTCATAACTGCGTTGATATCTTCATTATTATCCTGGCATCCTGTTATTAACTGGTGAATATATATGGGTACTAAATGCAGCGTGGCGTAGTCTTCACCTTCCAAATAGCACTTATGCTTCATTAAATTCGACGTCGATTTCATGACGTAGCTCAGAAGCTTTTCGCAAATTTTGCAGATAACGAAGTTACTTATTTCTTCCGGTGGCCGCTGTGGTGCAGTGGGTAGAGTGCTCGCCTGCTATGCCAGAGGTCTCGGGTTCAAACCACGGTCCGAGCCAAACAAATTTTTCTAATTAGTAAAAATCCAATTATTGGGTTTTTTAAGAGCAGCGGTCACCTCTCGGTAGTGGGCGGCATACCCTCCGAGAGTATTTCTGCCATGAAAAAGCTTCTCACAAAAAATGCATTCGCCGTTCGGAGCCGGCATAAAACTGTAGGTCCACCCAATTAGTAGGAAAAACAAAAAGGAGCACACCTCGAATTGGGAGAGAAGCTCGGCCATAAAACTCGTCAGAGTTATAATAGCGCCATTGTATTATATTATTATATTATTACATACATCTGCGCTTAAATTTTGTATGGACTGCTAAGCGCGGAAAGAGATGTGCGCTTAGAAATCCATACAAAATTTAAGCGCAGATGTATGTACATATATGCGCTTAAATAAAAACAGGGCTATAAAACGTTTACAAGTGTAGTGTATATTATAGATATGTGTGCAAATGCCGATGGTAAGATCTTAGTCATCAATATTCATCCCAACTTTCATCATGTTGTAATGCGCGAACATTATGTGGTTCATTGCTGCCTCGTTTGAACCTAGAGCTGTTCTTTTTTCCGATAACAGATTTTTCACGATACCATCGTTTTTAAATATAATCTCAGCCTTTGTTTATAATTCATAACTGCGTTGATATCTTCATTATTATCCTGGCATCCTGTTATTAACTGGTGAATATATATGGGTACTAAATGCAGCGTGGCGTAGTCTTCACCTTCCAAATAGCACTTATGCTTCATTAAATTCGACGTCGATTTCATGACGTAGCTCAGAAGCTTTTCGCAAATTTTGCAGATAACGAAGTTACTTATTTCTTCTCCATTACTCTTAGCAATTTTTGCAAAGACTTTCCACACCTTGCTTCTCCCTTGTACTTCTTTTAATATATATTCTCCATTTTGTAGTTGGGCTGTGAAGAACGTGAATCTGATAAAGCTTCCATTTTCAGTTATTATTATTATTTGAGAGATAATAATATAATATAATAAAATGGCGCTATTATAACTCTGACAAGTTTTATGGCCGAGCTTCTCTCCCAATTCGAGGTGTGCTCCTTTTTGTTTTTTCCTACTAATTGGGTGGACCTACAGTTTTATGCCGGCTCTGAACGGCGAATGCATTTTTTGTGAGAAGCTTTTTCATGGCAGAAATACTCTCGGAGGGTATGCCGCCCACTGGCGAGAGGTGATCGCTGCTCTTAAAAAACCCAATAATTGGATTTTTACTAATTAGAAAAATTTGTTTGGCTCGGACCGTGGTTTGAACCCGAGACCTCTGGCATAGCAGGCGAGCACTCTACCCACTGCACCACAGCGGCCAGAGATATTGGCGCAAAAATATTGTCTGATACAATAACTAATTGTTGTTTCCAACAATCCATTGCTTAAATACTCGTAGTAAAAATAAGAAAACAATCGAACACGATTTTTAGGCCCGAAAGGAACATATTAGCCTGAAGTCGTAAAAAAGGCCGAAGTTAGCTCGTTAACTCATAAAAATGACGTTGCTAGCCTGGAATTTCACTGACCTGTTTTATGATCAACAGTTTACACTTTTCCGTTTCTCGTCTACCTAAACCCAAAACTCTCAAGGGAAAAGTGATTTTCACCGTGATCAATTCATCTACACTATTTTTTCACTTAAAAGTTATTCTTTAGATCATACTTAAAAACATCTTTCAAAAAATTTTGGAGAGGGAAATATTTGGTATAAAAGTTATTATTATTTTATTGAAAACAACCAAATTTTTTCTGTAAATTTTATTTAATTAAATATAAAAATATAGTTTGAGGTATTCATTGATTCAAAACATAAAATATCTACATACCTGCATGCAAATTTATTTTTTTATAAATAAATATACATACGTATTGTATGTACATATGTATATGCATCTCTATGCATCATAGCTAAGCCTAGAACGACGTCAAACGTAATTACATTATTTTATTTTAATCCATTATAATAATTAAACGTTCTGCTTTAATAAAAATTACAAATGTACATATGTTTAGTTTTAATGTTAAGATTGTACCGCCTCCCACTTAATGAAATAAAGGATAAAATAGCTCCAGCCTAGTTAGGAATAAAATTTTGAAGCTATTATGTACCAAGTATAGGTTCAAGGTTTTTTAATTTTGGAAGCCTTCTTAGATATTTGCATGATTATATTTTTTTTACTACCTAGTCTGAGTACAAGAAAAAATTTAAATACTACCTGCTCTATGAACTCGTTATACGCAAAATACGCAAAATATTAATAAACTTATAATAAAAAACGAAAATTATATTTATACCTGGTATGTCCATACATACATACTAGAGCTCGTGAAAATCGATTAATCGAATATTCGAATTATTCGAATACCATCAAAATAGATTTTCAAAATTCGATTAGACGAATTCGAATAATTGTTCAATGTCGATTATTCGAATAATCGCTCGTTGTCAACTATTCGAATAATTGCTGTTGAACGATTATTCGATTGTTGAAATAATTACATACATACATGTGTATATAAAATTTGAATGTGTTCGATTTTTAGAAATTTTTTATTATAATTATTACGCAAAAGCATCAGTCTGCCTATTATTTTTTGTTATTTTTACATATTTGAATTCACATTGAATGCATAATACAGTTTATATCCGGAAACCCATTTATACAGTAGCGTCATTATCGTTTATGAAGCGCTTATTATTATAAACCCAATAACAAACAACGACGCATCCCTTGCTCTCTCACCTACGGAGATTCAGGAAGTGATAAAGAAGGCTAAGGCCCAGTCGGACCAGACGGCATATCCATGTTGATGCTAAAACACCTAGGACAAAATGGAGTAAGGTTCCTAACGGAGGTCCTCAATCTGTCTCTGACCACCCTTGTCATTCCCAATATTTGAAAAATGGCAAGGATGCTCCCATTACTTAAACCGGGGAAGCCAGCTAATGCAGGAGAATCATATCGACCGATATCTCTCCTCTCCCCGGTAGTAAAGACACTTGAGGCCGCCTTACTACAATATATAAACGGACATATACAACTTGCCAAAAATCAACATGGATTCCGAAAAACGCACAGCACAACAACAGCTATAAACGCCATAAACACACAGATAGGGCGCGGTCTTAAGGCGGATTCATCGTTCGAGTTCAGAACTTTTTTGCCATGTGGTTGTTGTTGTGTTTTCGGAGTGTGAGAGGAATTCCGAAAAGTTCTGAACTCTTTTTATTAGTTAACTCAAATTCAACTTTAGTTCAGAACTCGAACGATGAATCCGGCTTTAACCAACGACGCCCCTGCGAGAACACGGTCCTCGTGGCACTTGACTTGTCGAAAGCCTTCGACACAGTCAATCATGCCACCCAAATGGAGGATCTAGACGTCTCGAACCTCCCGCTGAGACTGAAAAGGTGGATCGCGAACTGTCTGAGTAATCGACAGGCATCGGTTGACTTCAGGAATGGTACCTCAAAACCAAGGAGAATAAAACAGGGAGTTCCACAGAGTGGTGTCCTGTCCCCGTTACTATTCAACTTATACATCTCCACACTCCCACCTCCACCTGAAGGAGTTTGTATCATATCCTACGCCGATGACTGCTCGATTATGGCGTCAGGCACCGACATAAATGATTTATGCTCGAAAATAAACGGTTATCTCTCCGACCTTTCCCATTTCTTTACATCGCGCTCCCTCGAACGGCAGCCCTCTAAGTCCTCCGCGACCTTGTTTACGACATGGACGAAGGAGGTTAGGCTAGAGCTTAGCATACGGATAGGGAATATACCCATCGCAACCGTAATAAACCCAAAAATCGTCGTCTAATAGTGATATATTGGAACTGCATTTGTAAGTTCATTATATTTGACAAAGATAAAAACAGCTACGAAAAGCCTTAATTTCCCACGAATTAAAAAAAAAAACTTGTTGCTTCTGTTCTCTAACAGGAGTTATTGGGAAGGAATGTTTAAAACAGATCCACAAATGGAGCGGGAAACTTGTTTGGCTTCACGGCCTTTTATAAAAAAAGCTCCAAACCTATTTTCCTTTAATGTCACTCATTTTAACAAAAAAAAAAAGAACAAAATATATTTTTCTTACATTTTTTGCTGGGTTCAAAAATTGATTATTCGATTTTAACAGGTTATTCGAATAATCGTGGAGCTGCGATTATTCGAATAATCGGAAGAAATCAACTATTCGAATAATGAAATTCGATTGGCAATCGTACAAAAATTGAAAATCGAATATTCGAATAATCGATTAATCGAATTATTCGAATAGATTTGAGAGCTCTAATACATACATATGTATGTAAGTATGTTCATATATACATATTTACATATGTGTATCAGCTATACACAATCATACAAAACCATAATGATATGTACCTACATACTTACCCTGCAAAAAAATGTGCGATCAATCCCGAAAGAGATTTGTCCTCGATTGATCTCTTTCGAGAACAATCGGTCCACAATTAGGCCCCGATTGTTCCCGCACGGGTATAAATGTAGACTAATTGTAGACCAATTGTTCCCGAACGGGCATAAATGTAGACTAATTGTAGACCAATTGTTCCCTAACGGGTATAAATGTAGATTAATCGCTTTCATCCCGAACGGGTATAAATGTAGATTAATCGCTTTCATTCCGAACGGGTAAAAATCTAGATTCCTTAAATGTAGAAATTTTACAAAAATATGCAATGTATTTCAAAAATTGTAGAATAACCGGTAAAACGAATTGAACACCATTTTTTTAATAACAATGATGAATAATAATTTTAACAAAATGTTGCCTAAAATATTCTATGAAAAAATTTACATTACGCTCATATAATGCATACTCAAAACTTACAATTTCTTTTATTTATTTAGATTTTTTTTCAAAAGTAAAACATTATATAATCTTTATTTATATATGCATGAACATTTAAAATTTTTTAAAGATTGTTAATAAAAATTGCCTTGGCGAACAACTTGGAAAAATCTACATTTGTACCCGTTGGTGCTGGAAGCGATTGATCTACATTTGTACCCGTTGGGGATGAAAGCGATTAATCTACATTGGTACCCGTTCGGGTATACAAGTTGAACAATTAGTCTCTTCATAGGACATGCTCGAACAAATGCGATCAATTCACTCCATATAAAGGGATGCAAAATTGTATTAGTCGCATGCTCCCTTGCGATTGATCCCGGACACGTCCCGGATTAATCGCATTTTTTGCAGGGTACATACAAATGCACATATACATACATATGTATTTATACATACATACATACCTACATACATATGTATATCTATGCATATATCACTACAATTTAATTTTGTCAATAAATCAAAAAAACCTACCTCAAAACATATTCAATTAATGTTAATGTAGCCCAAATAACACCATCTGCATGCGTATGAAATTTTTACATTCTCATTTACATTTACAAAGCATGTTCTGCCTGCACATCAATAAATTTTCGGAAACTTGCTTAAGTATCCGAGAACTTCTTCTGGTATCCGAACATTTGTGCTAACAACATCGAACATGAACGGGCAGCATTGAGATAGAAATGCTTCATTCTCGGTGCTGAAGCAAAATTTCGCGCCACTGAAGTACTTCACTTTTCGAACACTTCGAAAACCACACATGTGCTACAGCGAGTGCAACACAGCATGTTCGATATCGGGATGTCTTGCGCAGCTCTTTAATACATATATACGAGCTATATTTAATTTTAATTTAACGAACCAAAGAAAAATGAATAAAAGAATTACATAACTACATAGTAATATGAGAAGTCTACTCTCAAAAGCCCGTAGGTGACTTTTTCATATTAAGCCACAAAGTAGAAAACCCAAAAATAGAATTTTGAATGTGTACATATAAAATCTATAGAGACTTTTGGAAGTGTAACCGTATTTAATGCTATTTTTTCAGAATACGGAAGGATTTTCCAATAAATTCTTAATAGACATTATACACCTTGAAGTACTGCTACATAATCCATGAAAAACTAAATTTCGAAAAAATTTCACATAAACAGTTTTGAGAGTATGTATGCATCTATGTTGTGAATGTATGTACAATAAATAAATCCTGGAAAAACTAAATGAATAAAATATGTATGATAAATATTGGTATATTGCATGCATTTTTTTATTTTAGATTTTTTGCTCCTTACTACGCCTGAAGTAAGTATTATAATTTTTTTTTTTATTTTTTTGTAATGATTTTGTATGTAAATAACCTTATGTAAAAATGTTAATAAGAAAGTTCTTCCTGAAAAATCTGGGTGCTAACCATGAGCAAACGGGTTAGCCAAAAATTCGTACATATGGCTGTTCCTAGGCCACATATTATTTTTTACAATAACTTTGAATAAAAGCATTGGAAAAAGAAATTTTTCTTCTGAAATATCTTAAGCTAATGATGAGCAAACGATTTAGCCAAAAATTCGTACATAATTACGTATTATTTTGCGAAAATGCACATTTAACTTGGCAAGGTTGCAGCGTAAATTCCTTTTTGCTATAACTTTGAAAAAAGCATTGACAAATAAAATTTCTTGCTGAATGATTGTGAACTAATGATGAGCAATCGATTTAGCAAAAAAAATTTTTTTTTCAGAATTTTCATTTAGTGGCAGTAATCCCGAACTTTTTTCGTCTTCCAATAACCTTTAGAATAATGGTAGTAGAAGGAAATTTCTTGTTAAAAGATTCTACATTAACGATGAGCAAACGATTTAGCAAAAAAATTTTTTTTTTTATTTTTAGATATCCCGAATTTTTTTCGCAATAATTTGAAAATATCTGAAATATCCTCAGCTAACGATGAGCAAACGATTCAGCCAAAAAAGTTGTACATAATTATGTATTCGTGCGCAAAAATTCATATTTTATAGTGCCAACGACTCACCGTAAATTTCATTTTGCAATAACTTAAAAAAACGCATCCTCTTTTTGTTTCCGATTTTTCATTCAATAATCCCGAGATTTTTTATTTATTTTTTTTTTTTCAATAACTTTTCGAGTAATGATAACAATAGTAAATTTCTTCCTAAGCGGATCAAATCTAACGATTAGCAAACGATATAGCAAAAATAAAATCATGTTTTGTAATTATTTTTTATCGGGATGCTCATCCCGCACATTTTTTTTCGTAATAACTTTTTGTGGAAAAATGGGAGAACAGAATTTCTTCTTGAATAATCTTAAGCTAAAGATGAGCAAATGATTTAGCCAAAAATATCAAAAAAATTTCTACGTACCTACTTATTATTTTAAGAAAACTACTATTGAGCAAAACCGAAAAATTTCATTTTCCCATAACTTTAAAAATAAGAATCAGAAAACAAAAATCTTTCTTTATTTATTCTTAATTAATGATGAACAAACGATTTAGCAAAAAAAAATTATTTTTTCGGTTTTTGTGGAGAGGTACTGATCCCGAAAAAATTTGTTTTTATATAAAAATGGGAAAAAGAAATTTCTTCCTTTTCTGTATTATCTTAAGCTAACGAAGAGCAAACGATTTAGCCAAAAAAATCGTACGTATCTGCGTATCGTATTCCTTCGAGAATATTCGCATTTGGCTGTGCAAAAAAAAGTGCAAAAAATTTTTGTTTGCAATAACTTTTGAAGAAAACCTGAGCAAACGGAACTATTTTCTGAGCAAACGATTTACATATTTTTTACAAAAAAAATCGCTATTGGCTATGCCAACTTCACAGGGCTCCGACAAATGATCAGTTCCACCAAAAAATTCATACGTATGTATACCGAATTTCAATCAGATATCTCAAAGCTGAGGGACTAGTTTTGGTTCACAATATGACGCCTGAAATTGGAAAGAGAAGCTCGGCCTTTAAACTCGTCAGAGTTATATCAGTGCCAATCTATATATATAAGGATGAAAATTTGTTCGTTTGTTTGTATGTTTGTTCCCTATGGACGCCGAAACTACCGGGCCGATCACATTCAAATTTTGACACAATGATCACCTGATATTAGATTGAAATTATGACCACATTTAATTCTGGTATCTCAACCCCTTCCCGAGATATAGGCCAAGATATGGACCCAGATTCCTCCGAAATATTTTTCTGCATTATTGGTATCAAATTAAAGTTATCAATCAGAGCTTCAATAGAGAGTTCATTCCGTTCCAATTTTCCAGTCGGTTCTCCAGATAGACACCAAAACGTGGACCCGGATGGCCCCAAATATTTTTTCGTAATATTGGTATCAAATTAAAGGTGCTGATCAGGGTATCCATATATATTTTACACTATACGGATATCTCAATCGGTTCCCGGGATTGAGGCCGAAACATGGACCTAAATAGCCCCCGAAATATTTTTGGCCATTATTGGTATCAAATTAAAGGTATCAATCAGAGCTTCAATAGAGAGTTCATTCCATTCCAATTTTCCAGTTGGTGCTCCAAATAGAGACCAAAACGTAGACCTGGATGGCCCCAAATATTTTTTCGCAATATTGGTATCAAATTAAAGGTATCAATCAGAACTTCAATAGGGTTTCCAGTCGGTTTTCTAGATAGAGACCAAAACGTGGACCCGGATGAAACCAAATGTTTTTTCGCAATATTGGTATCAAATTAAAGGTATCAATCAGAACTTCAATAGGGTTTCCAGTCGGTTTTCTAGATAGAGACCAAAACGTGGACCCGGATGAAACCAAATATTTTTTCGTAATATTGGTATCAAATTAAAGGTGCTGATCAGGGTATCCATATATATTTTACACTATACGGATATTTCAATCGGTTCCCGGGATTGAGGCCGAAACATGGACCTAAATAGCCCCCGAAATATTTTTGGCCATTATTGGTATCAAATTAAAGGTATCAATCAGAGCTTCAATAGAGAGTTCATTCCATTCCAATTTTCCAGTTGGTGCTCCAAATAGAGACCGAAACGTGGACCCGGATGGCCCCAAATATTTTTTCGCAATATTGGTATCAAATTAAAGGTATCAATCAGAACTTCAATAGGGAGTTCATTCCATTCCAATTTTCCAGTCGGTTCTCTAGATAGAGACCAAAACGTGGACCCGGATGACCCCAAATGTTTTTTCGCAATATTGGTATCAAATTTAAGGTGCTGATCAGGGTAGCTATATATATTTTACACTATACGGATATCTCAATCGGTTCCCGGGATTGAGGCCGAAACATGGACCTAAATAGCCCCCGAAATATTTTTTACCATTATTGGTATCAAGTTAAAGGTATCAATCAGAGCTTCAATAGAGTTCATTCCATTCCAATTTTCCAGTTGGTGCTCCAAATAGAGACCAAAACGTGGACCCGGATGGCCCCAAATATTTTTTCGCAATATTGGTATCAAATTAAAGGTATCAATCAGAGCTTCAATAGGGAGTTCATTCCATTCCAATTTTCCAGTCGGTTCTCTAGATAGAGACCAAAACGTGGACCCGGATGACCCCAAATATTTTTTCGTAATATTTGTATCAAATTAAAGGTACTGATCAGGGTATCCATATATATTTTACACTATACGGATACCTCAATCGGTTCTCGGGATTGAGGCCGAAACATGAGCCTAAATAGCCCCCGAAATATTTTTGGGCATTGTTGGTATCAAATTAAAGGTATCAATCAGAGCTTCAATAGAGATTTCTTTCCATTCCAATTTTCCAGTCGGTTATCCAAAATATATTAGTAATCATGATGTACACCGATATGTGCACCGGATGGCTGTGGAAAGTTGTTGATAAGGAACGTGAGACGGGAGAGAGAGATAGGGGGAACGGGAAATGCTGACTGGTGGGGAGACAGATAGGGGAGGGAGTGGCATAGTGTGATTTGTCGCAGCGAAGTGTGACGGGTATTTGCTAGTGTATTATAGTACTAGCAAATACCAGTCCCGCTTCGCAGCTGACGAAAAATTTTTTATGTTATAATGAGGGTTTCCCTCTACATTTCTCTTTCCCTTTCCTTTAATTTTACCTTTACCTTTACCTTTACCTTTACCTTTACCTTTTCCTTTACCTTTACCTTTACCTTTACCTTTACATTTACCTTTACCTTTATGTGTTGAACAACTGCTCAACGCCTTTCATTTGCTACCAATATCGCTCGGAAGCATTCAGGGGTAATCCGGGTACACGCTTTGAGCCATATCTTGGAACCTGGCCTAGACATCACTATTTAAAGAGCTCTTTGTTCAAGTTCTCCTCAACAGCTTTCATTTGATACCAATACCGCTCAGTAACTTTCCGGGGTCACTCGGTTCCATGTTTTGACCCATATCTAGGGACCCGGCCTAGGTATCGCCATGAAAATAATTGTATGTTGAAGGCATGCTCACCTTTCATTTGATGCCAACATTGCTCAAAGACTTTCTGGGTCACTCTTGGTCCATATTTGGGCCTATATTCCGGGAAGTTCCCCCCTAATACCATATGAATCTACTTTGAAAATTTCATGAAGATCGGTCGAGTACTTTGGGAGTCCATAAAGGTCACACAGACACATTCATTATATATATGTATATATAAATCAAGCTTATTTCTTTGTCGCCGGCTTTCGCCCAAACGCGTGGAGCGATTTTGACCAAATTTACACAACAGCTGAGTACCTTGCCCTAGATGGTTCATATGCATAATTTTTCCAAATCTGGAAGTCGGTTCCCTAAATATAGGTCAAAAGGTCAAGACATAGACCCAGCCTTCCCCTGAATATTTTTGGACGATGTTGGTATCAAAGTACTTCGACATAAAATTCTTCTATTTGTGATGCCTGTACCGGGTCCCCAGATATGGGTCAAGACGTTGACTCGGATGACCCTCGAATGTTTCTGTACGATATTTGTATCACAAGAAACGTCTTGGTGAGGACTTCGACATAGAACTCTTTTATTTGAGAGGCCTAGGCCGGGTCCCCAAATATGAGCCAAAAGGTGGACCCGCATGACCCTACAATATTTTTGAGCGATATTGGTATCAAATGAAAGGTCTTGATGAGTACTTCGACATAGAACTCTTTTATTTGTGATGCCTGGACCAGATCTTCAGGTATGGGTCAAAACGAGAACCCGGATGACCCTTGAATATTTCTCAGCGATACTAGTATCAAATGAAACGTCTTGATGAGGCCTTCGACATAGAGCTCTTTTATTTGTGATGGCTAGGCCGGGTCCCCAGATGTGGGTCAAAACATGGACCCGGATGAAACCGAAAAGTGGGAATCATGGCCTCAATATAGAGATCTTCTCGATGTAATGTTATGTTCAGACACAACCTTAATTGAACATTAAGAGCCGTTATTCAATTTTCAAGCCTAATGATTCTCAATTTTCCATACAAAAATTGACCAAGTTAATGCTTCATTAGAAATTAATGAGTTCTTAATGAAGAACAATTCTGCATGCAACCCTGTTAAAAGGCTTGTTTCATAAGTAAAATGAAATGTCATGAAAAGAGAAATGTGATAAGCGTCAGTGTCCACTAAACAGGTTGGTTCGTCAGATCAGCTGCATTCTTGTTCTTCTTCATCAACTATCAAATTTGTTTTTATTTCTGCTTATTCTATACATGTATTCGTGTTTACGATTGGTAAAAATTGTTAGCTGAATGTCAAATTATTTCGTCCTCCTTGCAATTTTGACATTTAGGTCACGAGAGTTTGATATTCAGCTCACGGCGTGTATGTGTGTATGTATCTTGAGCCGACCTGTTAAATGGGCCAAGTAAATTAAATATGTCTGAACACCAAATCTCAAGATGTTCAATCAACCCCAATTGACTTAATTAATTTTTATGTCTGAACATGATATAATGCTCAACCTGGTTCCCTAGGTGAATGGCAATAAAAATTAAAAAAAAGTCAAATGGAATGGGAGTGAAAGGGGAGGGAAGGAAACGAAAATAGAATGGGAGAGGGAAGGGGAGAGGAGATATTGGGAGATAGAAAGGGGGAACAGATAAGAGGGGGAGCGAAAATGAGGGGTAAGGGAGACTAATAGGGTAAGAAAAGGAAAAGGAAACGGAGATCAAAGGGAAAGGAAGAAAGAAAGTAGAGGGAGTGGATATTTCTCAGGGACATTGGTATGAAATAAAAGTTGTTGAGCAGAGCCATACTCATGTCCTCAGTTATGGGTCAAAAGGTGGACCCGAATGACCCCGGAATATTTCTAAGCGATATTGGTATAAAATGAAGGGTGTTGAGCAGGGATTTTACATAGAGATGAAATCGTTGTGATTCCTAAGTGGGGTCCCCATATTTGGGTCAAAACGTGGACCCGGATAACACCGGGATATCTCTCACTAATATTCGTATCAATCGAGCGTTGTTGAGCAAAAATTTTATATCGAACCGTACCCATTCTGATTTCTAGGTCAAGTCGCTAGATATGGGTCAAAACGTATGCCGTTTTCTTTTCTCGAAAAAATGTTGCCCTGTTTGATTTTCTTAGCCATTTTGTAAGCTTGTGTGGTGATTTCAACGAATGTTGTCCTCTGACTAAGTAAGAGGGCACCATTAACTACAAATTCAGCCATTTTATAGAAAGTCATGTTACGTAATTCGATAATTGAGATATTAAAGGGCAACATTTTTTGTCAGAAAAGAAAACGCCAGTAGACACGGATGACCACGGAATATTTCCCAGTGATATTAGTATCAAACGAAGGGTGTTGAGCTGGGAGTTTACATAGGTATGAACTCATTATTCCTTGGTCGGGTCCCCAGATGTGGGTCAATACGTGGGCCTGGATGACCCCGAGATGGTTCTAAGCAATACTGATATAAAATTCAAGGTGTTGAGCAGGGCTGCTACATAGAACTCTTTTCATAGTGATTCCTAGGCACGGTAATAAATTTTGGATAAAAGAGAGGACCCGGAAGCCGGAATGTTTTTAATCATCAAATGAGAAGTGGAATACAGGGCTTTGTTATGCTAAACCCGAATCCCTAGGGAAAGCGAAACGGGAAGGGTAATGGGAATGGGAAAGGAGAGGAAAAGGACGGGGAGAATATAATGAAAATGAAAATGGAACGAATATGATAAAAATGGAACGAGGATGATGGCGAGAGACACAGTAAGACAGAGAATGAGAGAAGGAATAAGAGGAGGAATAAAAGGAAGAAAGACAGAAGAAAAAAGGGATAGGGACAAGAAGAGGGCAAACTTTTGAAAATATGAATTTTTTTTCACATTTTTTTAAACTTATTTGACTTTTGCTGAGGAAGAAAGTTCGGTTTCTATATACTTCCAACTTATTTTAAAGTGCTATTTTTCGCTTCTATTGCCTATAATAGGAAGTGGGCCAAAGCAAAGCTTGGCCCACTTGGATCGAAAACGCACATTTTAAAATAAGTTGGAAGTATCTAGAAACCGAAATTACCTCGGGCTGCAGAACTCAGCAAAAGCCAGATAAGTTTAAAAAAGCGAAGGAAGAAATTTTTATTTTCAAAAGTTTGCCCTCTTCATGTCCTTATCCCATTTTTCTTCGTATTAGTCTCCACCCAGTTGAACTTGAAGAGAGATCTCCCCAAGCGAGGACTAGAAGAGATATGTACAGCTTTCTGCTCCCATGTTACTCCTTGCAGAGTAATATGGGAGATCTTTCTAACGATGAATAGAAGTGTACTCCTTTTGACATCCTTTTGGAACAATAGAAGAGATTTCTACACTTTACTACTCCCATGTTACTCCTTGTGTGGTAATATGGGAGATCTCTCCCAACTTTAAATAAAAGATAACTCATTTTGGAGCAATAGAAGAGATTTATCCAATATGTACTCCAATCTAAAATTTTTTTGAGTAGTCGAAATTTGTTTGTAATATTTTTTCTTTCAAACAAAAGAAAAATATCTATGTACATACATATCGAATTTTACATCTTGGGATTCAATTCTTCGATTTCGGTACACCGTTGCATATGGCGACAGAGTTGTTAGTTTGCAGGCTCACTACATTTTTTACAACATCCTTGCATTTGTTTAAGTTAATTAAACATGAAGAGGTTGAAGTCGTCAACTTTTTTGAATAGCAAGATTTATTCGAATGGGACCCATTGTGGACGCAGATACCTACCGTGTCATCCCATTATGGAAGGTAAATTATATACTGCTGACATAAAGGCGAATAACACAGGCCGACAAGAAATTTGGCCATAAACCAGACCATACTTTCCTAAAGGTTTTCGATGTGCTGAATTCAAATCTGGACGCAGAATTGCTCTATCACGTCAGGATTTTGTTGATATCCTAACCTAAATGTGCAAAAAACACCGTTTTTGCCTATTTTTGAGGTTATATATAAACGAAAGCTTTTTTTTGTTAAAAAAGCACACATAGCATTTTAAATAAGAAGTCTTTCTTTTACGAATGGCGTTGAGTTTGCTCAAATATATTTTTTTTTCGCTAAGATAGAGCAATTTAAAGTTTATGTGTTCATAGTTTGTGGGATTGTGTATTGTGGGCTTGTGGTGTTTAAGCATTTATAAATTTTAAATTGCTCTATCTTAGCGAAAAAAAAGATATTTGAGCAAACTCAACGCCATTCGTAAGAGAAAGACTTCTTCTTTAAGATATGTGTGCTTTTTTAACAAAAAAAAAATCTGTAGTTTTTATATATCGTCAAAAATAGGCAAAAACGGTGTTTTTTGCACATTTAGGTTAGGATATCTATCCTAACGTGTAGAGCAATTCTGCGTCCATATTTGAATTCAGCGCATCGAAAACCTTTAGGAAAGTATGGTCTGGTTTATGGTCAAAAAAATCGGTCTCATTTTGTTGGCCTGTGTAATTCACCTTCTACATTTCACAATAGCATAAAAACATGAACTCTTACCACCGAACCAAAAACAACGATTCCAAACCGAGTAACAGTATTAACGCCATGCCACCAAGGGACAATCTAGAAGCGGATGTTGGAGGAAATATGAATGCTGTACAAATGTCATTTGATGATGTAATATTCATATGATTAAAATCGCCAAAAAAGTGTAACAAGGAAGTTCACAGTTATGGGGCAATATAAATATAAAAATTGTTGGTTTTTGAGAATCTCATAATCCACCAAAAAGCCGAAACCAACAACTGTTATAGCATTAGAGTTATACCAAATTTTGCCTCATTGCACTTTCTAGCTATTTTCCTCGGTGCAGTGAAATAACGCCCGTGGAAATAACGCACGCGGGCGTTACTTCCCAAAAAAAAAGGAAATAGAAATAGCGCCTGCGAATAAAACGCAATTAAACCCGTGGGTTTTATTTCCATTCAGAAAGGGAAAGAACGCCCGCGGGTCCTATTCTGCGATGTGGGCTTTATTTCCCTTTCGAAAGGGCAATTAAGCCCGCAGACGGGTTTTTTTTTTAATATGGTGTATTATTGAAAAAAGCGCCGCAGCCGAAAAATTGGAATAAAAAATCGCGCGATTTTTAATTCCAATTTTTCGTTTTTTCTGAATATGGTTCATTATTATTGGAAAAAGCGCCACAGGCGAAAAATTGGAATAAAAAATCCCGCGGATAACGGACTAAAAGTGGAGCCGGATGGCGCCAAAACATTTGTGGGCAATATGGGTATCAAACTAAAGATTTTACCTAGGACTTCAATGTGAAGCCATTCCATTTTTCTGTGTCCACCGTTTCGACATATATAGGTCAAAAATTAGACTCAAATGTCACCGCTATTCTTTAAAATCTTCTGTAGTCATCCTGGACCACTTATCGGCCAGTATATCGAAAATTGGCTAAGAAATTGACATATAATGAGTTCCATATTGAACCCTAGTCAAGACCTTTAATTTGATACCAATATTGCTCAATAATATTTTGGGGTCATCCGCGTCCACGTTTTTTTCCGCTATCCACGGTCTCGATCTTTCGGATTTTTTTTTACATTTGTGGAGTTATCCAACCCCATAAAAAAATCACTAATAAACCAAAAACCCTCCTTCAAGAGCAAAATTGTTGAAATCTTTTAGAAATTTAAAATCATGTCAGCCCTTTTATACCCAACTTTACTTCACTTCAACTTAATGAACTCATCCAAATTTTATTAGATTTTTAATAGCTATACATTTCTGCAAAGCGCATTAAATAACGCAGCCAACCGTGTGATTTAATTCTTCGGGAAGAGTATAGGGCAAGAAGTTGAAGATTCATGAGAAAAAAAAGAACATGATCACTTTAGGTCGCGATATTACCTTCCCTAGGTAGTACACCAAAAAACTGAATACGCTATTCGATTTAGCGGTTAATTCTACGTATGGATACATATCAATTTTTTTTCTTGTGGAAAAGTCCATCTTTTTTCATACATAAATCTAAACATAGCTCCATCTAGTTTTTGGAAAAGTGAAATTTTTCTTCCAGTTTACTTACTCTAAAACACCCTATTTTCATATTCCGGTGCCGGAGGGAGGATCTGAGAAGGTTTAAAGAATCCCGTACAAAAAAAACTCATCTAATGTACATATGTATGCCTATACCCTGTAATCTCTAGTTATCAACTGACGAATTTAACACGGTGATGTCCTAGGCAGTGTCAATAGTCAGCCTCTGCACTACATTTTCGATAGTTTTGAACTAGATAAAAATTACTAAAAATTCCAGTTTTGTGTCTGCCACTTAAGAGCAGCATTTGACACGCTTAAATCAAGTGGCGCGATGGAAGAGTAGTTAACGCGTGTGCGTTTCAATCTGGGGAGCGCGAGTTCGAATCCTATCAGTGCACACTGGGTGATAACGGCCAAAAATAAAATCGAAATTAAAGTATTAGCAAATCAATTTTTTTGGAAAGCGATTGACAGATATGACAATTTGTAAGAAAAAGCTTATATAAATTTTTTTGATTCTCGGTTTGTTTAGCCGTACAGGGTGTTCAAAACTGAGCAAGAAATAGGTCCTTTTATTTCTCAACAATTACACCTTATACAAAATGCTGGGAACAAGTGCAGAATAGCTACATTTTAGCTAGAAAAAAATAAAAAAGTGGGCGTGGTCCGCCTTTTTTTCTGATTTTAGTGGTCTATTTTTTTTTTGGTGCAAACCAAAGGGGAGGGTGTTAGGGAGGGGTAAAGATGGAAGTCTAAATTTTTTCAAAGGCATATATCTTGAAAAGTACTAATCCAATCTTAAAAAACTTTATACCGGTGAATAGGTAATTAAACGGTCTTTCATTTGGTGCCCATCTTTATATAAAGTTTTATACAAATTTTGAAAAAAACACTTAAAAAACATAATTTTCATATTTTTTTTATAAAACACATGCTTTTTTCGTAAAAATGCCTAACTAACTATATGTAAATGTATCATTGTCAGAAAGAGCTTTAAAATACCTTTAATTTGGTGTATAACTTGTTGGAAAATACCACAGAGTTCTCCTTCTAGAGTAGAATATATGGACCGATCCACAGTACTTTTGCGTGGAACACCTTTCTGCCTTCGGCCGCGCTCTACAAAAATAACCCTCAGCCGGCAGAATTCTCTTTCTGGAATAGTATCTAAGGACCGATCCACAGTACTTTTGGGTGGAACACCTTTCTGCGTTGGCGGCCTTCGGCCGCGCTCTACAAAAATAACCCTCAGCCGGCAGAATTCTCTTTCTGGAATAGTAGCTAAGGACCGATCCACAGTACTTTTGGGTGGAACACCTTTCTGCGTTGGCGGCCTTCGGCCGCACTCTACAAAAATAACCCTCAGCCGGCAGAATTCTCTTTCTGGAATAGTATCTAAGGACCGATCCACAGTACTTTTGGGTGGAACACCTTTCTGCGTTGGCGGCCTTCGGCCGCGCTCTACAAAAATAACCCTCAGCCGGCAGAATTCTCTTTCTGGAATAGTATCTAAGGACCGATCCACAGTACTTTTGGGTGGAACACCTTTCTGCGCTAGCGGCCTTCGGCCGCGCTCTATAAAAATAACCCTCAGCCGGCAGAATTCACTTTCTGGAATAGTATCTAAGGACCGATACACAGTAGCGGAATGTTCGAGAACTATAAGCCTCCGGCAGGTGGGGTTTTCAGTTTTGTGATCAGGGGGCCCTCCCCTACCCCCCTAAAAAACCGTTTTTTTCTAGGCGTGGTGGAGAGGTGTAACCCCGACCCAATTTCTCCTTTTTATATTAATTCGTGAGAAAGTGGTTACTTAATCGCACTATTTTACATAACACTTAAATATTACCTAACAATGTTATACACCAAAATGAAGGTAATTTTGTCGCTTTATTTTAAGATAATTTTAGTAGTTTCTTTATAACGAATTTTTTAAGAAAACTCACATTTTCCTAAATTAAATGTTTATAATTACGTTTTTTGCTTTTTTTTTTACAAAAATATAAATTTTTTGGTGAAGTATGTATATCGCCTAATACTTTCTGAAATATAAGCATTTAAAGATATTTAATTTTGAAACTTTACCCCCCTCAAACTCCCAACCTATATATTTGCACCAAAAAAAAATTATATTTTTAAACTCACCTTGAGAAGCTTTATCGATCCCAATATAAACTTTGTCGATTTGCAAAATGTAGCTATTCTGCACTTATGCCAAATGCTGTAACTCATTCAATTATTAACGTATGTAATCGAGTGATACATCATTAAATAGATACTTTTTGGTTGCTTGTTTTTCCGACAGGGTAGGAATATGATGTATTGTGGAACGATCCTCCGTCATCCCTTGTAAAGTTTGGTTTGGAGATGGCGCATATTAGCCGAAACCGGTTTGTCTCCAAACCAAACTTGACAAGGGATGACGGAGGATCGTTCCACAATACATCATTAAATAGATATTGATTTGGCCTTTTAGAAACAATAAGCTTTTTGTAACCAGCGATAACTCTTGGATTTATATGATATTTCAAATATTGACAAAAAACAAAAAAAAAAAAAAATAAAAAATATGACCTCCCCAATTTTTTCATGTTTTGAAATGATATATTTTTAATCAAACTGCATTTTAATTCTTGAAATCCACCTGCGCTTTTCGCTTAAATAAATTTTTTCTCATTTGACTAAAAGTGCCTTTTTCAAAACGCAATAATTAGGCTACTTTTGACATTATGAAAAATCTTGTTCTTAGACGACTAATCGAATATTTCTTCACCACGTTGTAGGCAATGGTTCACACTTTCAAATTATGAAAGATTTTTTTTTATCAGCGTTATCATTATTTTTTTGCAGCTTTTTTCTTTTCGAACAGAAAAAAAAATTGTTTAACAATTGGAAAACTTCAACATGAAATAAAAAAAAATAAAAAATATGACCTCCCCAAGTTTTTAATATTTGGTGGTAGTGAACGTGCTTTATAAACAGGTGAAGAAATCTTAGAAATTCGTTTGCGCTTTTCTGTTTTATGAACTTTTTTATGGAGTGAGTTTTTTTAAGATTTCATACATTTTTCCCATACAAAATCCCCAAAAGTATACTTCACAAAGTATAAATTTTTTGTATGGGGAAAATTTGCCAAGTTAATGAAACTTATTCAACAATTTCTCCAATTCTAATAAAGATATCTGAAAAATTTAAACGCCATATTCAGGGGGATGGTTTATGCTTTCTAACGGTGTATTTGGTTTTGAATAAAAAATATCACATACAAGATATTAAGCAGGGAATATAGCCAAAAACGTGTTTTTTGCCTATTTGGACATGAATATCTCAAAAACTATAACCAATTTGAAAATTCCAGATTCAGATTCAGCACACTGAAATCCTTTAGAAAAGTATAGTTTCATTTGTGGTATAAACATTTTTTGAAATGTGATTTTTTTGAAGGAAAATTTTATGATGAATGCTTATAAACTGCTCAAAAGTGCACATATTTTTAATTTGAAAACCATGGAATACTTTGCGCTTTTTCCAAAATGATTACTGTATTTTATTTATATTTCAAAAATGTGTGCTCTTATTAAAATTGAGCATTTTAGCTATATTAGGAAACAAAATATTGAAATTTCAAAAATACCGTTATATGGGAGGGGGGTGTATTTGTGGGCCGATTTTGTTCAAATTTTCACCGTTTACTATCTTCAGTTAAGAAAGCTTAAGTTCCGAGTTTCAAGTTTCTAGCTCAATTATTACTATTTTTGGCCGCGTTTGTATGGAGGTGCCCCCACTGTGCGGTGTCGAGGTGGATGATAATTTTTATTTTTTTTATTTTTTTTTTACTAATATTTTTTTATTTATTTATTTAATAGAAATTTACAAAAATATTTAAAAAGTAATAAAATAACAAAAAATAAAAATAAGCCTGAGGGATCGGAAAAGCATAATTTCATACAAGATGCAAATAGAAAACTCTTTATATAAAATGCTTCACAAAAATCTGAGAATTGCAAAAATATACAAAGCCGACGGCAATTGAACGAACGAAAAATTTTCATAGAAATTTTGTCACTTCGAAATTGCATACAATACAAATCAAAGTGTGTCTTATAATGGTCACTCAATTCACTCCTCCTGAGCTGGTGAGGATCTATCTAAAATTGATCTAGCTCCTTTTTTGACACCTTTTCGCTAGTTCGGAACTAGATATTTTGCTCACTAGTTATTGAGTTCCCTGCAGGGTACATAGATATATGAATACTAGAAATTGCAGGTGGCGTTAAAAACAGTAAGTATTCAGAGTTCGCAAATAACAAAATGTAGTAAGTCGCTATTACAAATTTTTACTAATAAATATGTACAAGATGCGCATAAGTAAACATACTCCGCCCGTTGGAAGACTTAGGCTTTCAAAATATTGTCGTCGATTGGAAGTAGACACAACTTTGTAACCGAACGTTTGTAGATGCCATTTGCCGTCTTAAGAGTGGCAACTCGTACCACTTAATCCTTTCCACTGATAGTTTCGATGACCCTGGCCAGCGGCCATTTAAGCGGCTATTCTCGTCCTTAATAAAAACTACGTCTCCAGGCCTAAGATTTTTTTGAGATGAATTTCATTTTTGGCGCTGTAAGAAAAGTAAGATATTCGCAATGCCATTTCTTCCAAAATTGCTGTTGCATGCAACATACATGCTGCCATCTACTAAGCCGATTTAGGTTAAGTACCTAAATGTCTGGTTGAACCACTGCTGTGAAAGATGTGCCGATAAGAAGTGGCCAGGAGTCTGTACTTCCAAGTCGTCAGGGTTTTCTGAAATGGGACGTAAAGGACATGAGTTTATAATGACATATACCTGACACACAAGTGTCCGAAGCTTATCGAAATTCAAACTAGAAAGGCCAACTACTCGATAAAAATGATATTTGGTCATTTTTACCCCGGCTTCCCATAAGCCGCCGAAGTGTGGTGAGCGAGGGGGTATAAATCGCCACTCAATTCCGTCGCTAGCACACTGCTCGTGAATCGATTTCAAATGCTCTTGTTTAAAGAATAAAGTTTTCAATTCGGATAACTCATTTTTTGCTCCAACGAAGTTCGTAGCATTGTCCGACCATATGTTTTTCGGTATGCCACGAGTAGCAATGAATCTCTTTAGGGCGGCGAGGAATGATGAGGTTGCCAAGTCTTTGACCAGCTCCATATGTATAGCTTTTGTTGCGAAACAAACAAATATGCAAATGTAACACTTAATTGGAGGTCGATTTCGCACATCGGATTTATAGAAAAAGGACCACCAGAAGTCTACTCCGGTAGTTAGGAATGCTCGATTGCATTTTACTCTTGCAGGCTTCCCATTAAATGTTGCATATGTTTGGGCTTTACATGAAAACAACGCACGCATTTATTAACCACTCTACTTACGGTTTTACGACCGCCAATAGACCAATACTGTTGACGAATCGATGCTAGTAACGACTGTGGTCCTGCATGTAGAAGTTTTCTATAATAGCTACAGATGATTGAGTCAGTTACAGGGTGTTGTTTTGGCAAAATAATTGGGTGGCCGAGTAAAACGATAAATGAATTAAAAAATTTGCAATTTAATGAGATGTCAACTGTAGTAGTAAATACAAATGCTCGCTTCCGAAATTCTGGTAAATCCTTCATTGGTAAAAGAGGAGATTTCGGCCAATTCTGTAGATCGCAACTAAGATACGACGGTCCATACTTCCACAAGGGCATGTTTAAAAGCTCCTATGGGCTAGCGCCTCGTGACAGAATATCGGCGGGGTTGGTATCGGTTGGGACATATCTCCAAGTCATGTCTTTGGTTAGAGTTTGTATTGTATTGATACGATTTGCTGCGAAAACGTTGACGTTTGCTGGTTCATTTCGTAGCAACGATAGCTATATAGTGGAGTCTGACCAGCAAAATATTGCCTTTCCTTTGAAATTAATAGAACTTACCACCTTAGCTATTAATTAAGCTAATAACAATGCTGCGCAAAGCTCAAGTTTCGATATCGTAAGCGTTTTTAGAGGAGCCACACGAGATTTGGAACATAGTAGATTGATTCGTATCTGTCCATCTTTTTTAGAATGTATGTATACGCAGGCGCCAGAAGCAGCAACACTTGCACCACAAACTCCATGTATTTGGATGTCAGCTTCGGGCATTAGCAAATATCGATCGAAACTAAAACGAGTCACTAGCTTGTATTGATTGCATATTTCTTGCCACTCCGTTTATATTGCCTGCGATGGGCTTTCGTCCCAATGTAATTTCTCTTTCCACAAGGGGATACACTCGAAATGTCGAAAAACCTATGTCGGAATTTTCAAATTTTCAAAATGTCGAAAAACAATAATCTCGAAAAAAAATGTCGAAAAGTTAAAATGTCGAAAATGTGGAAAAATACTTGGATTTTTTTTTCTTTACTTTCGGTAGGCGGGTCAGCTTCGATATAATGATCCCTACGGGGTATCTAGGAGATTCCATATTTTATAAAAAATATGTTCATCTAAATAAATGAAATGAATAAATTAAGGCGAAGGCCGCCTACGCTGAAGGGTTTACTACGCAGAAGGACATCACCGCGTTAGCCACGGTTAGGGCACACGTGCGGACGGATGGCGTAGCCCAGGGTTATTTTTTGTAAGCGCGGCCGAAGGCCGCCAGTGCAAAAGATTTTCTACTCAAAAGTACTGTGGATTGCAACAACAACAACAATAACAAAGACAGCTACAACAACCAATATATATCTACGAATATCATTACAATGAATAAATACAATGTCGTGTTTATGTTAATTTTCTTAAATTTTAACACATTTTAAATAAATTAGTGTTAATATATCGCACACTAAATCAAAAAGCGTTACAACTCAAAATTTTTCGAAATCGGGTTTCTTTCATAAATCGGTACACAGAAAATATCTCTAGCGACTGACAAAAAATCTTTTCCATCAGAGCCTTTTGTAACTGAAAAATAACTATTATACGTGGCCTTCTCCCATATCATTGCCTATAAAAAAGAAAATGTTTTTTGGCTCTCCTGAAAATTTTTGAATTTTGAGTTGTAACGCTTTTTGATTTAGTGTGCGATATGTAAGTGCATTATAAAGTGTATTAGAGTGAACTTTGCGGTATACGGGTATTTTTAGCGCTCTAAATTGACTTTTTCGGTAGGTGACCTTTTCACCTTTACCGATTTATTATTAACAAACTATACATTTTCACTCCCTACAGTTTACATTTTAGTGATCTATACGACCCCCCCACCCCTCAAAAGTAACAAAAAAATTCCAGTCTTGGCGCGAAATTTACACATCATTAATTACATTATTTCGACATTTTTTTTTTTTCGACATTTTTTTTTCGACATTTCGTACCCAACCCTCCACAAGTACTGCAAAAATATTTTTGCTTTTGCTACTACAGGTCCAATCAAACCAAGTGGATCGTAGAGTCTAGCTACAGCTGAAAGGATTGTACGTTTAGTTATCTTTCTAGGTGTTGCGAAAGGCAAAAATAAAATATGAATATGTTTAACTTTGGATCCCATACCAATCCAAGTGTATTTGTTATACTTGTTCCATCATCAAATATAAGGAATTCCTGCCTGTCATTGGCAGCTATATCAGCCAAAACGCAAGGGTCATTTGAGCACCATTTCCTTAAGTGGAAATTTCCTAAAAATAACAACTTTTTTTTCTGGTTTAGCATTACCTTTGAATCGTCCACGGAGTCAGCGCCGGAAATCATATCATCTACGTAAAAGCCATTTTGTATGGTCTCAGCGCCAACTGGATAGGCACGAGCTTCGTCGAAAGCAAGCTGATGCATTGACCGAATGGCTAGAAAAGAAGCAGGCTTTGTCTCATATGTGACAGTATCTAGTTTAAAAATGCGAAAAGTTTAATTAGGCTGGTCTCTCCATATTATACATTGAAGGAAATGGTCAGGATGTGACATTCTTACGCAGCGATACATTTTGCAAATGTCAGCGGTAAGAACAATTTTAAAGGTTCGAAATCTAAGCAAAATATCAAGAAGCTGAGGCTGAATAATAGGTCCTTTAATGAGAATCGAATTATGTGAACGCCCATTGCTGGTTTGCGCCGAACCATCAAACACCACACGCAGTTTGGTTGTTGTACTATTAGCTTTTAACGCACAGTGATGCGGTAGGAAAAATATGGGAATATTAGTTGGTATAGTGTCAACCAAGGATGCATCGTAACGTTAATTTTAACGCTAACCGAAATGTTGAAGTCGTTTTTGTTGAAACGACTTAGGTTTTCAACGTTATACAAATTATCAAAATAATTTCCGTTTCGTTTTTAACGTTAACGAAACTCAAGCGTTAACGCTGAAACGTTGAAAAGTTGAGTGCGTTTATTTTTGAGTTGGCAATGCTCTAGCGAGTTATAAACAGAGTTGCCGAGAGATCCCAGTAATTAAATAATAAAAAAAACTACAAGTGGTAAATTTTTTATTTTGTACTATGACTCAATGATAATGGTAAAATTATTTGTAAATCGATTTCTTTTTCCTGTTTTAAATAAATGTCAAAGTATTGTGTTTCGTTTTGGTAATTCATCTGTTTACTGCGCGGAAGAGCTTTAGTGTTCAGTGGCGCTTTTCAACTAACACAAAACACACACTCTTCTTAACATCTATCAAAAACGGTCATCGAAAGGCAATTACGTATTCTCTTTTAACTGCTAGGACTTGTATATTTGCGCCTTATTTTTTACTGTTGAAATTACCATTTTTGATAAAAAGTAATTCAAACTAAAAAGTAACAGCTGTGTTCAATAACAAAAAAATTGATACGAATTTTTCGTAAAAAATTACAGTTCTTATGAAAAATTCATAACAATATAGCGATATATAGCTTGCTCGTATTGCTCTCCTAATTCACATGAAGGTAATTTTGTTGGCAAGCGAACAGAAAACTCTCCAGTTTCTAAGCGCTTGTAGTTTTTTATAAAATGTTTTTCACATAATCTTCCTCTGCTGTTGTCGTGGGTGAAGAATCAATGCAGTTCTCTATTCTCCAAAAACCTTCAACTAACCTGTTCAATCGTTTTCTGAATCATTATCTAGAGACAAATCTATGGCTGCCAAGCAGGCAGTTTTGAAGAGTTGTACGTAGTTGCACCTGATACAACCCACCCTAATTTGGTTTTTTGTAAAACTGGCAAATTTTCAGCTAGTCGTATCTGACCAACGCAAAGTAGGTCAAAAAATAATCTGGCTCCAATAAGCATATCAATTCGCTGAGGCTCAAAGAAAAGTGGATCAGCCAGGCGTATGTTGGAAGGTACGTTCCAATTAACATCTTTCAACGAGCGGCTGGGTTGAATATCTGTTATAGCAGATGTGACCACCGCTTGTAATTTGGCTGTATAATCAGATATACGAGAATGCAGGCCTAAATCAACTATATGATTAGTGATGAAATCATTTTGGCCAATACCCGACATAAACTGCGAAGATTTAATTTTCTTGATCTGAAGTTGATTAACTAGTCGATTGGTTATGAAATTAAGCTGTGAAGCAGAATCTAATAAAGCCCGACAGGGAACAAATGAGCCAGATTTATTCTTTAGGTATATTACAGCGGTTGCTAAGAGAATGAAATGTCTGTCGGCAACACTGAACAAGATGCAAATAGAAAACTCTTTATATAAAATACTTCACAAAAATCCGAGAATTGCAAAAATATACAAAGCCGACGGCAATTGAACGAACGAAAAATTTTCATAGAAATTTTGTCACTTCGAAATTGAATACAAATCAAAGTGTGTCTTATAATGGTCACTCAATTCACTCCTCCTCCTCTAAAATTGATCTAGTTCCTTTTTTGACACCTTTTCGCTAGTTCGGAACTAGATATTTTGCTCACTAGTTATTGAGTTCCCTGCTATATAGTGGAGTCTGACCAGCAAAATATTGCCTTTCCTTTGAAATTAATAGAACTTACCACCTTAGCTATTAATTAAGCTAATAACAATGCTGCGCAAAGCTCAAGTTTCGGTATCGTAAGCGTTTTTAGAGGAGCCACACGAGATTTGGAACATAGTAGATTGATTCGTATCTGTCCATCTTTTTTAGAATGTATGTATACGCAGGCGCCAGAAGCAGCAACACTTGCATCACAAACTCCATGTATTTGGATGTCAGCTTCGGGCATTAGCAAATATCGATCGAAACTAAGACGAGTCACTAGCTTGTATTGATTGCATATTTCTTGCCACTCCGTTTATATTGCCTGCGATGGGCTTTCGTTCCAATGTAATTTCTCTTTCCACAAGGGGATACCCTCGAAATGTCGAAAAACCAATGTCGAATATTTTCAAATTTTCAAAATGTCGAAAAACAATTATCTCGAAAAAAAATGTCGAAAAGTTAAAATGTCGAAAAAATGTCGAAAATGTGGAAAAATACATGGAATTTTTTTTCTTTACTTTCGGTAGGTGGGTCAGCTTCGATATAATGATCCCTACGGGGTATCTAAGAGATTCCATATTTTATAAAATATATGTTCATCTAAATAAATGAAATGAATAAATTAAAGCGAAGGCCGCCTACGCTGAAGGGTTTACTTCGCAGAAGGACATCACCGTGGCGTTAGCTACGAAAAGGTCACCTACCGAAAAAGTCAATTTAGAGCGCTAAAAATACCCGTATACCGCAAAGTTCACTCTAATACACTTTATAATGCACTTACATATCGCACACTAAATCAAAAAGCGTTACAACTCAAAATTCAAAAGTTTTCAGGAGAGCCAAAAAACATTTTCTTTTTTATAGGCAATGATATGGGAAAAGGCCACGTATAATAGTTATTTTTCAGTTACAAAAGGCTCTGATGGAAAAGATTTTTTGTCAGTCGCTAGAGATATTTTCTGTGTACCGATTTATGAAAGAAACCCGATTTCGAAAAATTTTGAGTTGTAACGCTTTTTGATTTAGTGTGCGATATATTAACACTAATTTATTTAAAATGTGTTAAAATTTAAGAAAATTAACATAAACACGACATTGTATTTATTCATTGTAGTGATATTCGTAGATATATATTGGTTGTTGTTGCTGTCTTTGTTATTGTTGTTGTTGTTGCAATCCACAGTACTTTTGAGTAGAAAATCTTTTTGCACTGGCGGCCTTCGGCTACAGCTGAAAGGATTGTACGTTTAGTTATCTTTCTAGGCGTTGCGAAAGGCAAAAATTAAAATATGAATATGTTTAACTTTGGATCCCATACCAATCTAAGGGCCGTTTACTCAACATCTGATTAATTTAATCGCTGGTTAGTTCGACGTAAATTGTATGGTGAGCTGTCAAATAAATTGCTTAACCGGACAAAAATCTGTGGTTAAGTGCTTAACCGGAGCTTGAGTAAACGGCCCTAAGTGTATTTGTTATACTTGTTCCATCATCAAATATAAGGAATTCCTGCCTGTCATTGGCAGCTATATCAGCCAAAACGCAAGGGTAATTTGAGCACCATTTCCTTAAGTGGAAATTTCCTAAAAATAACAACTTTTTTTTCTGGTTTAGCATTACCTTTGAATCGTCCACGGAGTCAGCGCCGGAAATCATATCATCTACGTAAAAGCCATTTTGTGTATGGTCTCAGCGCCAACTGGATAGGCACGAGCTTCGTCGAAAGCAAGCTGATGCATTGACCGAATGGCTAGAAAAGAAGCGGGCTTTGTCTCATATGTGACAGTATCTAGTTTAAAAATGCGAAAAGTTTCATTAGGGTAGTCTCTCCATATTATACATTGAAGGAAATGGTCTGGATGTGACATTCTTACGCAGCGATACATTTTGCAAATGTCAGTGGTAAGAACAATTTTAAAGGTTCGAAATCTAAGCAAAATATCAAGAAGCTGAGGCTGAGTAATAGGTCCTTTAATGAGAATCGAATTATGTGAACGCCCATTGCTGGTTTGTGCCGCAGTTTGGTTGTTGTACTATTAGCTTTTAACGCACAGTGATGCGGTAGGAAAAATATGGGAATATTAGTTGGTATAGTGTCAACCACTGACATATGATCCAAATCAAAGTATTCTTTACTAAACGAAGAATATTGCAATTTTCGCTCTAGAGCTTTAAATCGATATATAGCTTGCTCGTATGGCTCTCCTAATTCACATGAAGGTAATTTTGTTGGCAAGCGAACAGAAAACTCTCCAGTTTCTAAGCGCTTGTAGTTTTTTATAAAATGTTTTTCACATAATCTTCCTCTGCTGTTGTCGTGGGTGAAGAATCAATGCAGTTCTCTATTCTCCAAAAACCTTCAACTAACCTGTTCAATCGTTTTCTGAATCATTATCTAGAGACAAATCTATGGCTGCCAAGCAGGCAGTTTTGAAGAGTTGTACGTAGTTGCACCTGATACAACCCACCCTAATTTGGTTTTTTGTAAAACTGGCAAATTTTCAGCTAGTCGTATCTGACCGACGCAAAGTAGGTCAAAAAATAATCTGGCTCCAATAAGAATATCAATTCGCTGAGGCTCAAAGAAAAGTGGATCAGCCAGGCGTATGTTGGAAGGTACAGTGCACTCGCGAAAACTCGAACACGCGATAACTCGAACAATCGGAAACTTGAACATTTTTTTTTCTCCATTGACCACTTTAAAACTCGAACAAGCATGTGAGAAACTGTCGTTTTGCATGTGCTGTAACGACCGATATTCAAATTTTTGTCTTTATGTGCGTCTTTTGTTTCATTCTAAGGCGCCGCACTTGCTAGGTTTCTTGTTAATTACGGAACTTTTCTTTTAAATTGATTGATATTTGTCAGTGATACACGGGATTTTGCGCGCTTAAGATCAAATTTATTTGCGTTTTATAATGGGAAGAAAACTAAATGTTTTGGTTTAGCAAAAAAGGCTGAAAAAATTTGTCCGTGTTGAATGTGCTACAATCACTGCGCGAAAAGGCTGTATTAAATGTGGTAGAAAATAAGAAACATCAAACCAAGATCACTGCTTTTTTCCTAATAATTTGTAAGCAACATTCATATTTGCTAACAATTTTTTTTAAATAAACTGGCAATGATTTACAAAACATGAAACCAGAGAATCTCTTTGATTAACTATGACATAAGAATGGACAGGGTATGAAAACTTTTAAAACGAATTCATACATACGGTCAAAAAAAAAATATTTCTCTCGACCAAAGACATAATTTTCCTTATCTTGAACACGCGTCCCAATACAAAATTTTCTTTGTTTTGTGTAAATTTTCTCAAAAATGTGGAAAAAACATAAAAAAACATTCAAACAAATTCGTTGCCATGGGGATTTGTATGGGAATTTAATTTCTCAAAATTATAGAAATCAAGTCTTCAAAACAAGGAAAGTTGGGAATGGAATGGCGCTTAAAGAATTTTTCATTATTTTAATGTATGAATTATTTCAAAACAAGTATATGAAACCATGGTAACGCATGTAACAACAATATTTTATAAACCTTTTAACATGTTTTAAGGAAAATTTACTCAAAACAAAGAAAGTAGTGTTCAAAATAGGTAAACAATTTCTTTGACCCCTCCATATATTTTTTTTCTCTCAGTGTACATACAAATATATTAAAAATACATAACGTTCGGAAACTCGAACATTTCGATAACTCGGACAGGGCTGGTTTCCATTAGTTCGAGTTTTCGCGAGTGCACTGTACGTTCCAATTAACATCTTTCAACGAGCGGCTGGGTTGAATATCTGTTATAGCAGATGTGACCACCGCTTGTAATTTGGGTGTATAACACTGCTCTACAGCCAAAAAATACTCTGAACGCGACCATCCTATTTATATGTAAAATCGGTCGCTGATTCCGAAAATCGGGTTCATTTTTAATTCTATGGGAAGGTTTTTGAGATATCGGCAATTTACCGTTATTTGGCTAATTGCTCCACTTAGTCCTTTATACCTCTTTAACGCAGTAAGCTATCTTCCTTGGAGTGACACCAAACGAAAGAAAATTAAATTTCCTTTTCATGGCTGCTATAACATTTTTCCCTAACTCTTATAGTCTCTGAAATATTAACGATTCAATTTGAATTTTTTCGATTTTTTACGATTTTTTGAAGAAAAAATTGACTTTGTCAGGCAATATCTTTAAAACCAATGTTTTCACCTTCGGTTTTACTCCTTTACGTGAAGCTCCATTCTATTGGGAAAAAGATAAGCTATCAACGAAGAAAATCCATGGTAAAATGGAAAAGTTATAGGCGATCAAGTAAATACAGCCAAGTCGCGCAATGCCTCTGCACGGGTATATTCTATGCATGTTATACCCGTAAATGCGCTGTTACCTACTGCGCTGCCAATGTGCTGCTACTGCAGATGTGTAGGTATTTGTATAATATGCATAGAATATACCCGTGCAGAGGCATTGCGCGACTTGGGTGTATTTACTTGATCGCCTATAACTTTTCCATTTTACCATGGATTTTCTTCGTTGATAGCTTATCTTTTTCCCAATAGAATGGAGCTTCACGTAAAGGAGTAAAACCGAAGGTGAAAACATTGGTTTTAAAGATATTGGCTGACAAAGTCAATTTTTTCTTCAAAAAATCGTAAAAAATCGAAAAAAATCAAATTGAATCGTTAATATTTCAGAGACTATAAGAGTTAGGGAAAAATGTTATAGCAGCCATGAAAAGGAAATTTAATTTTCTTTCGTATGGTGTCACTCCAAAGAAGATAGCTCACTGCGTTAAAGAGGTATACAGGATTAAGTGGAGCAATTGGCCAAATAACGGTAAATTGCCGATATCTCAAAAACCTTCCCATAGAATTAAAAATGAACCCGATTTTCGGAATCAGCGACCGATTTTACATATAGGTAGGATAGTCACGTTGAAAGTACAGACAAAAAATTTCATTTTGTGATCCAGTGTAATCAGATATACGAGAATGCAGGCCTAAATCAACTATATGATTAGTGATGAAATCATTTTGGCCAATACCCGACATAAACTGCGAAGATTTAATTTTCTTGATCTGAAGTTGATTAACTAGTCGATTGGTTATGAAATTAAGCTGTGAAGCAGAATGTAATAAAGCCCGACAGGGAACAAATGAGCCAGATTTATTCTTTAGGTATATTACAGCGGTTGCTAAGAGAATGAAATGTCTGTCGGCAACACTGAACAAGATGCAAATAGAAAACTCTTTATATAAAATACTTCACAAAAATCCGAGAATTGCAAAAATATACAAAGCCGACGGCAATTGAACGAACGAAAAATTTTCATAGAAATTTTGTCACTTCGAAATTGCATACAAATCAAAGTGTGTTTTATAATGGTCACTCAATTCACTCCTCCTGAGCTGGTGAGGATCTATCTAAAATTGATCTAGTTCCTTTTTTGACACCTTTTCGCTAGTTCGGAACTAGATATTTTGCTCACTAGTTATTGAGTTCCCTGCTATATAGTGGAGTCTGACCAGCAAAATATTGCCTTTCCTTTGAAATTAATAGGACTTACCACCTTAGCTATTAATTAAGCTAATAACAATGCTGCGCAAAGCTCAAGTTTCGGTATCGTAAGCGTTTTTAGAGGAGCCACACGAGATTTGGAACATAGTAGATTGATTCGTATCTGTCCATCTTTTTTAGAATGTATGTATACGCAGGCGCCAGAAGCAGCAACACTTGCATCACAAACTCCATGTATTTGGATGTCAGCTTCGGGCATTAGCAAATATCGATCGAAACTAAGACGAGTCACTAGCTTGTATTGATTGCATATTTCTTGCCACTCCGTTTATATTGCCTGCGATGGGCTTTCGTTCCAATGTAATTTCTCTTTCCACAAGGGGATACCCTCGAAATGTCGAAAAACCAATGTCGAATATTTTCAAATTTTCAAAATGTCGAAAAACAATTATCTCGAAAAAAAATGTCGAAAAGTTAAAATGTCGAAAAAAATGTCGAAAATGTGGAAAAATACATGGAATTTTTTTTCTTTACTTTCGGTAGGTGGGTCAGCTTCGATATAATGATCCCTACGGGGTATCTAAGAGATTCCATATTTTATAAAATATATGTTCATCTAAATAAATGAAATGAATAAATTAAAGCGAAGGCCGCCTACGCTGAAGGGTTTACTTCGCAGAAGGACATCACCGTGGCGTTAGCCACGGTTAGGGCACACGTCCGGACGGACGGCGTAGCCCAGGGTTATTTTTTGTAAGCGCGGCCGAAGGCCGCCAGTGCAAAAAGATTTTCTACTCAAAAGTACTGTGGATTGCAACAACAACAACAATAACAAAGACAGCAACAACAACCAATATATATCTACGAATATCATTACAATGAATAAATACAATGTCGTGTTTATGTTAATTTTCTTAAATTTTAACACATTTTAAATAAATTAGTGTTAATATATCGCACACTAAATCAAAAAGCGTTACAACTCAAAATTTTTCGAAATCGGGTTTCTTTCATAAATCGGTACACAGAAAATATCTCTAGCGACTGACAAAAAATCTTTTCCATCAGAGCCTTTTGTAACTGAAAAATAACTATTATACGTGGCCTTTTCCCATATCATTGCCTATAAAAAAGAAAATGTTTTTTGGCTCTCCTGAAAATTTTTTAATTTTGAGTTGTAACGCTTTTTGATTTAGTGTGCGATATGTAAGTGCATTATAAAGTGTATTAGAGTGAACTTTGCGGTATACGGGTATTTTTAGCGCTCTAAATTGACTTTTTCGGTAGGTGACCTTTTCACCTTTACCGATTTATTATTAACAAACTATACATTTTCGCTCCCTACAGTTTACATTTTAGTGCTCTATACGACCCCTCCCACCCACCCCTCAAAAGTAACAAAAAAAGTCCAGTCTTGGCGCGAAATTTACACATCATTAATTACATTATTTCGACATTTTTTTTTTCGACATTTCGTACCCAACCCTCCACAAGTACTGCAAAAATATTTTTGCTTTTGCTACTACAGGTCCAATCAAACCAAGTGGATCGTAGAGTCTAGCTACAGCTGAAAGGATTGTACGTTTAGTTATCTTTCTAGGCGTTGCGAAAGGCAAAAATTAAAATATGAATATGTTTAACTTTGGATCCCATACCAATCCAAGTGTATTTGTTATACTTGTTCCATCATCAAATATAAGGAATTCCTGCCTGTCATTGGCAGCTATATCAGCCAAAACGCAAGGGTCATTTGAGCACCATTTCCTTAAGTGGAAATTTCCTAAAAATAACAACTTTTTTTTCTGGTTTAGCATTACCTTTGAATCGTCCACGGAGTCAGCGCCGGAAATCATATCATCTACGTAAAAGCCATTTTGTGTATGGTCTCAGCGCCAACTGGATAGGCACGAGCTTCGTCGAAAGCAAGCTGATGCATTGACCGAATGGCTAGAAAAGAAGCGGGCTTTGTCTCATATGTGACAGTATCTAGTTTAAAAATGCGAAAAGTTTCATTAGGGTGGTCTCTCCATATTATACATTGAAGGAAATGGTCTGGATGTGACATTCTTACGCAGCGATACATTTTGCAAATGTCAGTGGTAAGAACAATTTTAAAGGTTCGAAATCTAAGCAAAATATCAAGAAGCTGAGGCTGAATAATAGGTCCCTTAATGAGAATCGAATTATGTGAACGCCCATTGCTGGTTTGCGCCGAACCATCAAACACCACACGCAGTTTGGTTGTTGTACTATTAGCTTTTAACGCACAGTGATGCGGTAGGAAAAATATGGGAATATTAGTTGGTATAGTGTCAACCACTGACATATGATTCAAATCAAAGTATTCTTTAATAAACGAAGAATATTGCAATTTTCGCTCTAGAGCTTTAAATCGATATATAGCTTGCTCGTATGGCTCTCCTAATTCACATGAAGGTAATTTTGTTGGCAAGCGAACAGAAAACTCTCCAGTTTCTAAGCACTTGTAGTTTTTTATAAAATGTTTTTCACATAATCTTCCTCTGCTGTTGTCGTGGGTGAAGAATCAATGCAGTTCTCTATTCTCCAAAAACCTTCAACTAACCTGTTCAATCGTTTTCTGAATCATTATCTAGAGACAAATCTATGGCTGCCAAGCAGGCAGTTTTGAAGAGTTGTACGTAGTTGCACCTGATACAACCCACCCTAATTTGGTTTTTTGTAAAACTGGCAAATTTTCAGCTAGTCGTATCTGACCGACGCAAAGTAGGCCAAAAAATAATCTGGCTCCAATAAGCATATCAATTCGCTGAAGCTCAAAGAAAAGTGGATCAGCCAGGCGTATGTTGGAAGGTACGTTCCAATTAACATCTTTCAACGAGCGGCTGGGTTGAATATCTGTTATAGCAGATGTGACCACCGCTTGTAATTTGGCTGTATAATCAGATATACGAGAATGCAGGCCTAAATCAACTATATGATTAGTGATGAAATCATTTTGGCCAATACCCGAAATAAACTGCGAAGATTTAATTTTCTTGATCTGAAGTTGATTAACTAGTCGATTGGTTATGAAATTAAGCTGTGAAGCAGAATCTAATAAAGCCCGACAGGAAACAAATGAGCCAGATTTATTCTTTAGGTATATTACAGCGGTTGCTAAGAGAATGAAATGTCTGTCGGCAACACTGAACAAGATGCAAATAGAAAACTCTTTATATAAAATACTTCACAAAAATCTGAGAATTGCAAAAATATACAAAGCCGACGGCAATTGAACGAACGAAAAATTTTCATAGAAATTTTGTCACTTCGAAATTGCATACAAATCAAAGTGTGTCTTATAATGGTCACTCAATTCACTCCTCCTGAGCTGGTGAGGATCTATCTAAAATTGATCTAGTTCCTTTTTTGACACCTTTTCGCTAGTTCGGAACTAGATATTTTGCTCACTAGTTATTGAGTTCCCTGCAGGGTACATAGATATATGAATACTAGAAATTGCAGGTGGCGTTAAAAACAGTAAGTATTCAAAGTTCGCAAATAACAAAATGTAGTAAGTCGCTATTACAAATTTTTACTAATAAATATGTACAAGATGCGCATAAGTAAACATACTCCGCCCGTTGAAAGACTTAGGCTTTCAAAATATTGTCGTCGATTGGAAGTAGACACAACTTTGTAACCGAACCTTTGTAGATGCCATTTGCCGTCTTAAGAGTGGCAACTCGTACCACTTAATCCTTTCCACTGATAGTTTCGATGACCCTGGCCAGCGGCCATTTAAGCGGCTATTCCCGTCCTTAATAAAAACTACGTCTCCAGGCCTAAGATTTTTTTGAGATGAATTTCATTTTTGGCGCTGTAAGAAAAGTAAGATATTCGCAATGCCATTTCTTCCAAAATTGCTGTTGCATGCAACATACATGCTGCCATCTACTAAGCCGATTTAGGTTAAGTACCTAAATGTCTGGTTCAACCACTGCTGTGAAAGATGTGCCGATAAGAAGTGGCCAGGAGTCTGTACTTCCAAGTCGTCAGGGTTTTCTGAAATGGGACATATATCTGACACACAAGTGTCCGAAGCTTATCGAAATTCAAACTAGAAAGGCCAACTACTCGATAAAAATGATATTGGCCATTTTTACCCCGGCTTCCCATAAGCCGCCGAAGTGTGGTGAGCGTGGGGGTATAAATCGCCACTCAATTCCGTCGCTAGCACACTGCTCGTGAATCGATTTCAAATGCTCTTGTTTAAAGAATAAAGTTTTCAATTCGGATAACTCATTTTTTGCTCCAACGAAGTTCGTAGCATTGTCCGACCATATGTTTTTCGGTATGCCACGAGTAGCAATGAATCTCTTTAGGGCGGCGAGGAATGATGAGGTTGCCAAGTCTTTGACCAGCTCCATATGTATAGCTTTTGTTGCGAAACAAACAAATATGCAAATGTAACACTTAATTGGAGGTCGATTTCGCACATCGGATTTATAGAAAAACGGACCACCAGAAGTCTACTCCGGTAGTTGGGAATGCTCGATTGCATTTTACTCTTGCAGGCTTCCCATTAAATGTTGCATATGTTTGGGCTTTACATGAAAACAACGCACGCATTTATTAACCACTCTACTTACGGTTTTACGACCGCCAATAGACCAATACTTTTGACGAATCGATGCTAGTAACGACTGTGGTCCTGCATGTAAAAGTTTTCTATAATAGCTACAGATGATTGAGTCAGTTACAGGGTGTTGTTTTGGCAAAATAATTGGGTGGCGTAAAACGATAAATGAATTAAAAAATTTGCAATTTAATGAGATGTCAACTGTAGTAGTAAATACAAATGCTCGCTTCCGAAATTCTGGTAAATCCTTCATTGGTAAAAGAGGAGATTTCGGCCAATTCTGTAGATCGCAACTAAGATACGACGGTCCATACTTCCACAAGGGCATGTTTAAACGCTCCTATGGGCTAGCGCCTCGTGACAGAATATCGGCGGGGTTGGTATCGGTTGGGACATATCTCCAAGTCATGTCTTTGGTTAGAGTTTGTATTGTATTGATACTATTTGCTGCGAAAACGTTGAAGTTTGCTGGTTCATTTCGTAGCAACGATAGCTATATAGTGGAGTCTGACCAGCAAAATATTGCCTTTCCTTTGAAATTAATAGAACTTACCACCTTAGCTATTAATTAAGCTAATAACAATTCTGCGCAAAGCTCAAGTTTCGGTATCGTAAGCGTTTTTAGAGGGGCCACACGAGATTTGGAACATAGTAGATTGATTCGTATCTGTCCATCTTTTTAGAATGTATGTATACGCAGGCGCCAGAAGCAACAACACTTGCATCACAATCTCCATCTATTTGGATGTCAGCTTCGGGCATTAGCAAATATCGATCGAAACTAAAACGAGTCACTAGCTTGTATTGATTGCCTATTTCTTGCCACTCCGTTTATATTGCCTGCGATGGGCTTTCGTTCCAATGTAATTTCTCTTTCCACAAGGGGATACCCTCGAAATGTCGAATATTTTCAAATTTTCAAAATGTCGAAAAACAATTATCTCGAAAAAAAAATGTCGAAAAGTTAAAATGTCGAAAAAAATGTCGAAAAAATTTCGAAAATGTGTAAAAATACATGGAATTTGTTTTCTTTACTTTCGGTAGGTGGGTCAGCTTCGATATAATGATCCCTACGGGGTATCTAAGAGATTCCATATTTTATAAAATATATGTTCATCTAAATAAATGAAATGAATAAATTAAAGCGAAGGCCGCCTACGCTGAAGGGTTTACTTCGTAGAAGGACATCACCGTGGCCGAAGGCCGCCAGTGCAAAAAGATTTTCTACTCAAAAGTACTGTGGATTGCAACAACAACAACAATAACAAAGACAGCAACAACAACCAATATATATCTACGAATATCATTACAATGAATAAATACAATGTCGTGTTTATGTTAATTTTCTTAAATTTTAACACATTTTAAATAAATTAGTGTTAATATATCGCACACTAAATCAAAAAGCGTTACAACTCAAAATTTTTCGAAATCGGGTTTCTTTCATAAATCGGTACACAGAAAATATCTCTAGCGACTGACAAAAAATCTTTTCCATCAGAGCCTTTTGTAACTGAAAAATAACTATTATACGTGGCCTTTTCCCATATCATTGCCTATAAAAAAGAAAATGTTTTTTGGCTCTCCTGAAAATTTTTTAATTTTGAGTTGTAACGCTTTTTGATTTAGTGTGCGATATGTAAGTGCATTATAAAGTGTATTAGAGTGAACTTTGCGGTATACGGGTATTTTTAGCGCTCTAAATTGACTTTTTCGGTAGGTGACCTTTTCACCTTTACCGATTTATTATTAACAAACTATACATTTTCGCTCCCTACAGTTTACATTTTAGTGCTCTATACGACCCCTCCCCCCCCACCCCTCAAAAGTAACAAAAAAAGTCCAGTCTTGGCGCGAAATTTACACATCATTAATTACATTATTTCGACATTTTTTTTTTCGACATTTCGTACCCAACCCTCCACAAGTACTGCAAAAATATTTTTGCTTTTGCTACTACAGGTCCAATCAAACCAAGTGGATCGTAGAGTCTAGCTACAGCTGAAAGGATTGTACGTTTAGTTATCTTTCTAGGCGTTGCGAAAGGAAAAAATTAAAATATGAATATGTTTAACTTTGGATCCCATACCAATCCAAGTGTATTTGTTATACTTGTTCCATCATCAAATATAAGGAATTCCTGCCTGTCATTGGCAGCTATATCAGCCAAAACGCAAGGGTCATTTGAGCACCATTTCCTTAAGTGGAAATTTCCTAAAAATAACAACTTTTTTTTCTGGTTTAGCATTACCTTTGAATCGTCCACGGAGTCAGCGCCGGAAATCATATCATCTACGTAAAAGCCATTTTGTGTATGGTCTCAACGCCAACTGGATAGGCACGAGCTTCGTCGAAAGCAAGCTGATGCATTGACCGAATGGCTAGAAAAGAAGCGGGCTTTGTCTCATATGTGACAGTATCTAGTTTAAAAATGCGAAAAGTTTCATTAGGGTGGTCTCTCCATATTATACATTGAAGGAAATGGTCTGGATGTGACATTCTTACGCAACGATACATTTTGCAAATGTCAGTGGTAAGAACAATTTTAAAGGTTCGAAATCTAAGCAAAATATCAAGAAGCTGAGGCTGAATAATAGGTCCTTTAATGAGAATCGAATTATGTGAACGCCCATTGCTGGTTTGCGCCGAACCATCAAACACCACACGCAGTTTGGTTGTTGTACTATTAGCTTTTAACACACAGTGATGCGGTAGGAAAATTTTTGGGAATATTAGTTGGTATAGTGTCAACCACTGACATATGATTCAAATCAAAGTATTCTTTAATAAACGAAGAATATTGCAATTTTCGCTCTAGAGCTTTAAAGCGATATATACAAGCATGGGCACCACCACAAGTGAACAAGCAGAGAGCGTGAGCATGTAGTAGTGTGCTTAAAATTGCACAGTGAGGCAAAATTAAAAAATTTTTCGTAACTTCGTGTGTTGATGAAAATTTAATTATATCAGATTTTATGGCATGAAAATAGAGGTTATATTAAAAATAGGTATGTTGGTAGATACAAATTTAATAAAAAACAAGTAAAAGCGTGGCTGTCTTCGGCCGTACCGAAGACTTCATACCTTTCATGAGTGGGGAAATGAAAAGTTACCTATGTATGTACATTAAGCCGTATCACGTTATATGGACAAAAAAAAGTTTAGTGTGTGTCAGTTTTATTTGAACACTTATGTCGAAAAAATGTTTTTGGTGTAAAAAAAAATTTTTAAGCCCGCGTTAAAAACAGCTAAATCGCGTTTTTTGTAATAACTTTCTTATTTGGTGTCGGATCTCTATCATGTTAATGTCGCTGAAAAAGTCTCGCCCAGCACTATATTTGGCCCATATAAAGTAGAGCTGTCAAACTATCGACGATACTATCGATAGTATCGATAGTCTAGTCACTTTAAATAACTATCGATAGTTTTACTACTATCGCGACTATCGTATATACTCTTTCCCAGCGCATTTGACATTTACCCATTTCCACATTAATTCTCAAAGCACAATTTTTTATTGAGAACACATTGCCGTATAAGAAACCAAAAATTTCCGAAGTGTTGAATCAAATACAGAGAGCAAAAAAACCGATGTAATCCTGAAGAAGAGCCAGTACTTGGAGCAAGTTAACTCTGCACCAAACACAAACCCACCTGCAAACAATTTTTTTTTGTATCACGGCATCATCTGTACTCGCTGGTTATAATAGCCGTAACGCAACGGATGCAGCTGTGACTTTAATATCTATTGTATGTGAAAGGCATGTGATTGATTACAATGAACGGTAGAAAGCGGCGAGAACCGTAAGCATCTGTTGATTTTAGATTTCTTCCGTATTCTTACGGCAATTTGACAGTTCTCTTTGCTGTGACAAAACAGAATACCGTTAGCAAAAAATTTTTTTAAACATTTTATAAAATAAATATGAGCGAATTCGAGGAAAGACTTAATAACGGCGTGTGTCGTCATGAAATCACCAACAAATTGAAAGTTTCCTTGTTGGGGTAAGTGGAAAGTTTCCTGTTTTAAATTGGTAAACAAAGTACAATATTTACAGCTATGGCAAATGTCAAAGACGGCAGTTAACGCACTATTATAACTGCCTTATGTTTGTCACCGTTCTCTATCGGTACGGCTTCCGTCCCGTTCCGCTATTATAACCAGCGCAGTAGAGTCTGAACGCATGTTCAGTAAAGCTGGTTTAATTGTAAGTGATAGGCGGTCGAGTTTAAAACCAAAAAAAGTCGATGTGTTATTATTCTTACAAAAAAATTTTTATGAATTGGAAAATCAGTTGGTATTTTTAAAAGTAAGGCAGCGAAAAATAAATGGATTTGAAAAAAACATATAAAATGGGTCGATACTATCGATAGTATCGATAGTCACCCTTAGGACTATCGTAAAACATCGATGGTCGTGACTATCGATAGTTTGACAGCTCTAATATAAAGTATCGACCTCAAAGGTTGTTCTGATTTTTACCTTTAAAAATTTTGAAGTTACTATCCCTTCTTTTTAACCACTAGTACAAAGCTCTCAAAAAACCATGAGAAATCCCCCAAAAAAAATCTATCCTTTGTTCACAAATGCACAAAGTCACAAAAAAGTTATAACGATGTAAAATGAAACACTTGTTTTTTTGTAAAAAATTCCACAGTAGGGAGGCAAAAATACCACAGAGAAACGGCGAAACACGTGAGCTTAATTTATGGCTTCAGATTACTATGGCGTTTTTAGAAAATCCGGATTAGCTCTCATTTTCGAGATATTTAAGAAAGAATTTTCAGTTTTCACATACAAAGCGATCCGATTCACTGGGGAGGGGGAAAGGGGGTGGGCGTTTGAGTAATTATTGTTTAGGTAATAAAAATAAAGAAAAGGGAAAAACTGCATTTAATATCGTTCATAGTATATACATACATATATGTATATAAAATGCATATGAGAGGGAAGAGAATACCACGTTTTGAAAGTTTTGTATTCAAAACAATGAAATCATTCCCGTTTTTCCATAATCTGAGTAATTTTTTTTGAGTGTGAGCAAAGTAATATAAGCGACGAAGAATTCACTTTCAGAGCTCTGAAACTTCTTTCATAAATATCTCGAAAATGAGAGCTAATCCGGATTTTCTAAAAACGCCATAGTAATCTGAAGCCATAAATTAAGCTCACGTGTTTCGCCGTTTGTCTGTGGTATTTTTGCATCCCTACTGTGGAATTTTTTTTACAAAAAAACAAGTGTTTCACTTTACATCGTTATAACTTTTTTGTTTGTGAACAAATACGCACGGATGCAGAAGTCATGAAGCCGTTGTAAGCCAGCGCACTGTTCTTAGATGTCCCACTTGAATCTTCATTACAGCCATTATCATTCAATATAAATAAAGTTGATCAGCACGAATAGTCCAATCATCAATAATTTTTTGCATATCATGTGTCCTGTATTGGTAGCTGTTCCATCGCGGTACATACTCAAGTCAAGCGTGGACTTAGAATACTTTTCAATCAAAAACTCATACTATATGCCGTCACTGCCTCATATAAATAAGAATTTGGGATAATTTTTCAAAAAACACAGGTTGCCTGATTTTAAAACGGTATAACTTTTTTGTTTGTTAATAAAGGCTACAACTTTTAGCGGTGTCGTCATGGTTTTTTGGGAGCTTTGTATTAGTGACAAAAATAAAAAAATCTACGGATAGTAACTTCAAAATTTTTAAAGGTAAAAATCAGAACAACCTTTGAGGTCGAAACTTTATATGGGCCAAATATAGTGCTGGGCGAGATCTTTTCAGCGACATTAAGATGATAGAAATCCAACATCAAATAAGGAAGTTATTACAAAAAACGCGATTTAGCTGTTTTTAACGCGGGCCTAAAAAAAAAAATTTTACACCAAAATTATTTTTTCGACATAAGTGTTCAAATAAAGCTGACACACGCAAACTTTATTTTCGTGATACGGCTTAATGTACATAGCCTGATTAAGTTTAATTTATAATTTTAATTCTGTGGGTTATTTATGGAAAGATTTATTAAAAAAAATGGTGTCTTGGCTATTTAAATGGAGGAGTTATACACCAAAATGTCCATATCTGAACAATCGGTTGTATGAAAGCTATATGTTGTAATGGTCCGATCTTGACAATTTTCGGTAACCCCGTTTGGGCCCATATGGGTACAAATACTTAAAAATTTCACGCCGTTAGCTGTTAAAATGGAGGAGTTATATACCAAAATGTCCATATCTGAACAATCGGTTGTAGGGGAGCTATAGGTTATAGTGGTCCGATCTTAACAATTTTCGGTAATCCCGTTTGGGCCGATATGAGTACAAATACTTAAAAATTTAACGCCGTTAGCTGTTAAAATGGAGGAGTTATATACCAAAATGTCCATATCTGAACAATCGGTTGTAGGGGAGCTATAGGTTATAGTGGTTCGATCTTAACAATTTTCGGTAATCCCGTTTGGGCCCATATGGGTACAAATACTTCAAAATTTCACGCCGTTAGATGTTAAAATGGATGAGTTATACACCAAAATGCCATATCTGAACAATCGGTTGTAGGGGAGCTATATGATATAGTGGTCCGATCTTGACAATTTTCGGTATCCCTGTTTGGGCCCATATGGGTACAAATACTTCAAAATTTCACGCCGTTAGCTGTTAAAATCGAGGAGGTATACACCAAAATGTGTATATCTGAACAATCGGTTGTAGGGGAGCTATATGATATAGTGGTCCGATCTTAACAATTTTCGGCAATACCGTTTGGGTCCATATGGGTACAAATACTTCAAAATTTCAGGCCGTTAGATGTTAAAATGGAGGAGTTATACACCAAAATGTCCATATCTGAACAATCGGATGTTGTGGAACTATATGTTATAGTGGTCCGATGTTGACAATTTTCGGTAACCTTGTTTGGGCAAAAATGAGCACGTCTACTTCAAAGTTTCATGTCCTTAGCTGTTTAAATGGGGAAGTTATGCACAAATTACATCCAAAAATTTCATGTATATCTGAATAATCGGTTGTTTTCTATATGTTATAGTGGTCCGATTTGGCCGGTTCCGACAAATGATCAGCTGCATATAACAACATACCTGTATTCCGAATTTCATTCAGATATCTCAAAAACTGAGGAACTAGTTTGCGTTCACACAGACGGACGGACGGACAGACGGACATGGCTTAATCGACTCAGCTCGTGATTCTGATCATACCGGTATATATTTTGGTGGGTCCCCCACGCTTCCTTCTGGTACTTTCGACAAAAATTTTTTGGCACTAAGTTATAATACCATTTCATTCTCATGAAAGGTATAATAAATGTTGATTGATTTCGATTCACATTTGAATTTATTGCAATTTCAATATAAAAGCATACAAAATTAACCCATTTTCAATTTTAAAGAGTTGAAAATGGCATAAAAAATTATACTTCATTTGATTTCAAATGGCTACATTTAACACTATTGAGAATATTTAAAATAAAAAAATAATAAATTTCCCAACCAATCTTAAACATTTTAAAAAAATTTCATACATCAGTCGCCCAGTGTTGTTACGGACAAAAAAAAGGCATCAACCTGCTTCCATCACTGTTGAAGGCGAACTGAATCGTTTTCTCGCTGAAATAATTATGCTCTGAATTTGTGTACGTATACATTTTTTTACGCTCGCAGCACAAAGAGCTCTCTTTGCCCATGTCCGGATATATAGCTTGCTCGTATGACTCTCCTAATTCACATGAAGGTAATTTTGTTGGCAAGCGAACAGAAAACTCTCCAGTTTCTAAGCGCTTGTAGTTTTTTATAAAATGTTTTTCACATAATCTTCCTCTGCTGTTGTCGTGGGTGAAGAATCAATGCAGTTCTCTATTCTCCAAAAACCTTCAACTAACCTGTTCAATCGTTTTCTGAATCATTATCTAGAGACAAATCTATGGCTGCCAAGCAGGCAGTTTTGAAGAGTTGTACGTAGTTGCACCTGATACAACCCACCCTAATTTGGTTTTTTGTAAAACTGGCAAATTTTCAGCTAGTCGTATCTGACCGACGCAAAGTAGGTCAAAAAATAATCTGGCTCCAATAATCATATCAATTCGCTGAGGCTCAAAGAAAAGTGGATAAGCCAGGCGTATGTTGGAAGGTACGTTCCAATTAACATCTTTCAACGAGCGGCTGGGTTGAATATCTGTTATAGCAGATGTGACCACCGCTTGTAATTTGGCTGTATAATCAGATATACGAGAATGCAGGCCTAAATCAACTATATGATTAGTGATGAAATCATTTTGGCCAATACCCGAAATAACCTGCGAAGATTTAATTTTCTTGATCTGAAGTTGATTAACTAGTCGATTGGTTATGAAATTAAGCTGTGAAGCAGAATCTAATAAAGCCCGACAGGGAACAAATTTATTCTTTAGGTATATTACAGCGGTTGCTAAGAGAATGAAATCTCTGTCGGCAACACTGGATTCTGTTGCAGAACTAACGAGTGCCGAAGATGATGGCACGAAAGTAGGTGATGAACAATTCACATTAATAGGAGTAGTAGGTATAGTTGTTATATGCACTTGTGAATTATTTGACGACGTCTCGTAAGAATGAGAACCTTTATGAAGCAAGCGATGGTGCTTTGATGAGCAATGTCTACAATTACCGGACTTGCAATCTTTAACGGAATGACCTCCTCTTAGGCAATTGAGGCAATGTTGTAATCTTTTAGCTTCTTTGTAACGTATTATGGGGGAAGAGTAAGGAATTGTTCGCATTTGGCAATTCTATGATCGCTAGAGCTGCATAACGTGCAGCCAGCCACAGAGGAAGTTAACAAAGCCTTTTTATTGTTGTTATTATAACATAGCTTATTTCCTACCTGTTTTTATGGCAATGCAAAGACGTTTTCAACATTTTCGAGTCGTTGACAACGCTGTTCCAAGAATTTAGCCATCGAGCTCCATGTGGGTATCTCGCTTGTAGGTGCTGCTTCTTCCCATTTTGATCGGGATTTGACATCCAATTTCTGTGCTACAAGCCGAATAAGGAGGCAATCTGCTATCTGCTCCTTTGTACCCATGGTTTGTAAATCGCGCAGATGAGCATTCTTGGTATCGCTGAGTTCACGAAGCTTGGCAACCTTATCACCCTCTACATTTTTCAGCTGCACAATGTCCCTTATATGAGCCTGGAAATTCAAACGTTTGTTATCGAATCTAGCTTTCAACAAAATTATGGCTTTACGATAGTTTTGTTCTGATATTTCCAACGATCGAATTGTGCCTAAAGCGGCATCACGCAGACTTGGACGAAGGTGCTGGAATTTTTCAATTCTGGTTAAATCGGTATCTTGATGCACAACGCTGCTGAACATAGAAAAGAAATCTGACCAATCCGCATAGTTATCGCTAAATTTCGGGATTTGCAGGATGGGTAATTTTTGCTTGGGTTGTGTGACGATGAACGACGGTTGATCGCCAGAGGATGGTCGGGTGGTAGAGCTGTGATCTGCTGAAGTCTGGCATTTGCGATTCTGACGAGTCAGCTTCGTTTTTACCTCAATATAATTGTTCGTAAATGAAGCCAACAATTCGTCGGCATCGCCGTCATCTACTTGGGCAAGGTAGGCGTCGAACCTTTTCTCCATGCGATCCACTTGTTCGATCCTTACGTCAACTGCAGCCTCCTCGAATTCATGTAGGATAATTTGCTGGATTATCGACTCCAGCTTCTTTTTGGATTCAACTGAATCGGTTTTTTTGGGAGGTGCCTTTTAATAATTAACCAAAATGTTAAAATGAGTTTAATTACAAAAATTTAATTCTATATTTTTTTGCTGAACGATATTTATTGATGCGCTTTACAACATGACCAAAGCGAGAATAGAATATTTTATTAAATGCACCCAATTATATGTATGTTTTTGCACAGTAGAAAGGAAGAAAAATAAAATCATGCTATTTAGCGGTAGACAATAGCTGTTCTTATGACACCTTATATACATGTGTATATATGTGCGAACATATGTATAGTAATGATAAGATATACATGCTAAACAGGTGTTAGGCATTGATAACAATAAGCATTATAGGGAATGCAGGCTTAAAGCAACCCTGCAAAAATTCCGAGTACTCCATTCCCTAATCCATGGAGTGCTCGCTATGGGCCAACCGATTACTCCATAACTTGCCACATTTCATACAAAAAATATGGTCCATATAACATTGCATGTCATTGCAATGGAGTATATACTCCAGTCCCGCATAACAATCAAATTAATCCATGGAGTACCTATATTGGATTAATTGATGGAGTACCTAACAGTTAACCGAACATAACAACAAAAACCAAATGTTTATCGCGAGGACGACGAATGACGTGTACACATTCAAACATATGTATGGATGTAGTTATGTATGTATACACATATCGTCATCGTCGCGATAAACATTTGGTTTTTGTTATCTTCGGCTAACTACGAACTGAAGCAGACACATGAATCGGTGTGCTCCTTAACTTTTGTTTTTCCAACCAATTGGATGGACCTACAGTTTTACGCCGGCTCCTAACGGCGCACATAGGGGTATTTTATCAATCTGGGCGGCCAAAACCTCATTTCCTAAAACTGGCCCGATTTCCAAAAAATAAAATTTTTTAGTAGGCCAGGACCCTAACGCATCATTTTCAATAAAAGTTTATTCTCAAAACTCAAACACAAAGTTTTTACAGTCAATGAAAGTTTGGTCATTCGTGTATTTCTCGCGGCATTTTATAACGTTCTTAAAGTTTCAACATTTCCAATTAATATTTTTACGGTTTTAAGTGAAGTTTTTTAGAATACTGTTATGGATTCTTATAATACAGGAAGGACCTACAGTTTATTCTCAAAACTCAAACACAAAGTTTTTACAGTCAATGAAAGTTTGGTCATTCGTGTATTTCTCGCGGCATTTTATAACGTTCTTAAAGTTTCAACATTTCCAATTAATATTTTTACGGTTTTAAGTGAAGTTTTTTAGAATACTGTTATGGATTCTTATAATACAGGTAATCGAGTACAAAATTCATGTTTATTGAGATGTTAGCGTCTTCTTAATTACATTTTTAAAAAACGATGTATTAAAAAAAAAAATTTCCCAATTTTTTGTTTTCAAAAGGGTTTTTGTTTAGGTGCCCGGCATTGACCGGCACTGACTCTTTTTTTTCTAGATAGTCTGTTCCCTGTTATTTTGAGTTCAAGAAAGATCGGTCCCGGTTTTTTCCGGTTTTAAGAAAAACAGGCGATTTTTCACGTTGGGAAAAATGACCCCACCACACAAAAAAAATTTGTTGTTGGTGGATTCGAGAACACCCATCTAGCAACATATACATCGACGTGCTCCGAATCCAAAGTCCGCTTGTCCAATATACCCCCAAAACTTCAAGAAAATTGCGAAAAGCTAAAAAAAAGCCCCAAATGGCACATTTCATCGACCTAACCTACTAACATGTATTTCGACGTTCTGAATCCAAATCTGAGGTCGGTTTGGTCTCACTACATCACTTTTTAAAAACGTAAAGCCACATTTTTTTTTACGTTAAATTGAATTGAAATCACCATGGGTAACAATTAACAATTTAAAGCCAAAAAAGAGTTTTGGCCGCCCAGATTGATTAAATACCCCAATATGCGGCGAATGCATTTTTTGTGAGAAGATTTTTCATGGCAGAAATACACTCGGAGGATACGTCGCCCACTGCCGAGAGGTGACCGCTATTTCTAAAAAACCCAATAATTTCGTTTTAATCACTTAGAAAAATTTGTTTGGTGTTTGTCCGCACTGGGGTTTGAACCCCATACCTCTGGTATAGCAGGCGAGCACTCTAACCACTGTACCACAGCGTTCACTTGATGTTTTACAAAATGTGTATTAATTGAAATAAAATAAAATTAGCAAATTTTAATAAAAAATTAAGCTGAGAAATATACTTTCTGATACCAATGTAGGAGATATTATGCGACTAGCTGTAGCGAAGAAAATATCTCCTAATAAAGAGGAGCTAACTAAAAAAAGGTAACGAAAATGACATTTTTAATGTTTATTTCCTGACATGTTTTTAATTATTCTTTGAATTTCTTTAATATACATATGTATTAAAATCAGTTAATTCCAAATGTGAATTAACAAAATATTTTTGAAAGAGTTTTTAGTGCTTAGCACGAAATTTTTATTTTAATTCCACTTACCCCAACAAAATATTTTTATTTTGAAATAAAAAATGTTTATTTTATATTAAAAATATTTTATTGACTTTGTCACACTGTGCTCATTCTTATATCCATGATACAAATATGTACTACTAGGCAGGTACGTATTCGGGAGGTTTTCTGGGGGTTTCATCCCCCTCAGAAATTTAGGCACTTCCGCATTAAATTTTAATACTACTGAAAATTGAATGTGGTATAAGAATAATAGTTAAGAAGAAAGCGCAAAATCGCGGAAAAATGAAATTTTACTTTGTCAAATATTTGCTAATTTCCATTGTTAATTCGGAAGGCTATCTGGATAAAGATTATTTAGAAACATTATAGTAGATTAAATGGAGAAGCTATACCCCAAAAAGGCTATATCTGCAAAATCGGTCGTAGGGCAGCTATATGTTATAGTGGTCCGATGTCGCGACATTTTTAGTCACATTATTTGGGTCAGTATGGGTACCAATACTGCAAATTTTCTTGTCCCTAGCTTTTCAAATGGAGAAGTTATACCCCAAAATCTATAATCTGAGCAATCGGTTGTATGGGAGCTACATACTACAGTGGTCCGATTCGGCCGATTCCGACAAATGATCATCTAGTCATAAAAATATATCCATATGCCGAATTTCTCTATTATATATAATACAATGGCGCTATTATAACTCTGGCGAGTTTTATGGTCGAGCTTCTCTTCCAATTCGAGTTGTGCTCCTTTTGTTTTTCCAACAAATTGGGTGGACCTACAGTTTTATGCCGGCTCCGAACGGCGAATGAATTTTTTGTGAGAAGCTTGTTCATGGCAGAAATACACTCGGAGGGTATGCCGCCCACTGCCGAGAGGTGACCGCTGCTCTTAAAAAACCCAATAATTGGATTTTTACTAATTAGAAACATTTTTTTGGTGTTGGCTCGGACTGGGGTTTGAACACGAGACCTCTGGCATAGCAGGCGAGCACTCTACCCACTGCACCACATCGGCCACTCAAATATGTCTGGAGAAATACTCCCTGAGTTTGAAAATTTAATTTTTAGTCATACCTTTCTACGGAATTGCCCACATATATATATATTAATAGATATATTGGATATAAATCATAAATCATAAAGTGACACAACTCAAATTTTTTTAAATCGAGTTTTTTGCATAAACGGGTGCACAGAACATATTTGTAGCGATTGACAAGAAAAACATTTCAATAAGTGTCTCTTTTGACCAAAAAATGACCACTTTACGTGGCCTTTTGCCATACGATTGCTTACAAAGAAAACAAGTTTTTTTGGCTCTCCTTAAAATTTTTGAATTTTGAGTTGTGTCACTTTATGATTTAGGGTGCGATATAGTCTTTAAATACCCACCTGTTGGATTCCATTGCAAGGAAAAACTACAACATATATTCGTTTGAATAATGACAAACATATAATGTATGGCGCCTCTATACATGTTGTTTCATTATTCAAGCGTCGCACAATGGGTGATTGCGGCCAAAAATAAATTCAAAATTAAAGTATGAGTAAAACCATTTTTTTAAATAGAGATCGACAGATACATCAAATTGTAATAAAAAAGCTTATATAAAAATTTTTGAGTATCTTTTCGTTTAGCCGTACAGGGTGCCCAAAGTTGAGCACAAAATAGGCCCTTTTATTTCTCAATGAACATACCTCATACAAAACGCTCTTTCTCATTTAACTGTTAACCTACATACATGAGTGATACATCGTTACATAGATAATGATTTTCTCTTTCAGAAAAAATAACTTAGTTGTAAATAGCGTTCACTGTTGAATTTATATGAATTTTCAAATATTCACAAAAAATGTCGATGATAAAAAAATTTTCCTCGACTTTGAATAAAAAAAAAAAAAAAAACATAAAATATTACCTCTTCAATTTTTTTTTATGCTTTGAAATAATATATTCTTAATCATTTTAAAAATCCACTTGCTCCATTTGCTTTTATAATTTTTTTCCCATCTACCTAAAACTGCGTTTTTGTAAATGCATTAATTATGTTACTTTTGACATTATGAAAAACGTGTATATTTAGGCGACTAATCGAATATTTCTCTATCGTGTTTCAGCAAATGGTCCATACTTTAAGATTATGAGGTAATTTTTTTTATCAGCGTTAATTATTATCTTTGGCAGCTTTTTTATTTTAGAATATAAAAAAAAAATTGTAAAAATTAAGTTCATTTGAACATCCCTACACTTTATTCGCTACTTATGTTTAATCATACAAAAATATGTAAATATGTACATATGTATGTGCATAAGTTAGAAACGAATTATAGTAGGAAAGAAACTAGCAACAAATTTTCTATCAGATGTCGAAGGCAGGCAATAGCTCAGCGGTTAGAACTGTAGTTATTGTACTGCAAGGTGCGCAAGTTCGAGTCTTGGCAGAAGCAAAAGTAACCTGATGAGTCTTAGAGGGATCTAAGGTGAAACAGCTGTAGTTACATCCATGCTTAGAAAGTTTTTTTCTAGTTTCTAAAAAATAAAAAATAAAAATATAACTTGGGCCTGTGCTCGCTAAATTAAATAAATTAAAATAAAAAATTGAGTTCATTTGAACATCCCTACACTTTATTCGCTACTTATGTTTAATCATACAAAAATATGTAAATATGTACATATGTATGTGCATAAGTTAGAAACGAATTATAGTAGGAAAGAAACTAGCAACAAATTTTCTATCAGATGTCGAAGGCAGGCAATAGCTCAGCGGTTAGAACTGTAGTTATTGTACTGCAAGGTGCGCAAGTTCGAGTCTTGGCAGAAGCAAAAGTAACCTGATGAGTCTTAGAGGGATCTAAGGTGAAACAGCTGTAGTTACATCCATGCTTAGAAAGTTTTTTTCTAGTTTCTAAAAAATAAAAAATAAAAATATAACTTGGGCCTGTGCTCGTTAAATTAAATAAATTAAAATAAAAAATTAAGTTCATTTGAACATCCCTACACTTTATTCGCTACTTATGTTTAATCATACAAAAATATGTAAATATGTACATATGTATGTGCATAAGTTAGAAACGAATTATAGTAGGAAAGAAACTAGCAACAAATTTTCTATCAGATGTCGAAGGCAGGCAATAGCTCAGCGGTTAGAACTGTAGTTATTGTACTGCAAGGTGCGCAAGTTCGAGTCTTGGCAGAAGCAAAAGTAACCTGATGAGTCTTAGAGGGATCTAAGGTGAAACAGCTGTAGTTACATCCATGCTTATTAAGTTTTTTTCTAGTTTCTAAAAAATAAAAAATAAAAATATAACTTGGGCCTGTGCTCGTTAAATTAACTAAATTAAAATAAAAAATTAAGTTCATTTGAACATCCCTACACTTTATTCGCTACTTAGGTTTAATCATACAAAAATATGTAAATATGTACATATGTATGTGCATAAGTTAGAAACGAATTATAGTAGGAAAGAAACTAGCAACAAATTTTCTATCAGATGTCGAAGGCAGGCTATAGCTCAGCGGTTAGAACTGTAGTTATTGTACTGCAAGGTGCGCAAGTTCGAGTCTTGGCAGAAGCAAAAGTAACCTGATGAGTCTTAGAGGGATCTAAGGTGAAACAGCTGTAGTTACATCCATGCTTAGAAAGTTTTTTTCTAGTTTCTAAAAAATAAAAAATAAAAATATAACTTGGGCCTGTGCTCGTTAAATTAAATAAATTAAAATAAAAAATTAAGTTCATTTGAACATCCCTACACTTTATTCGCTACTTATGTTTAATCATACAAAAATATGTAAATATGTACATATGTATGTGCATAAGTTAGAAACGAATTATAGTAGGAAATAAACTAGCAACAAATTTTCTATCAGATGTCGAAGGCAGGCAATAGCTCAGCGGTTAGAACTGTAGTTATTGTACTGCAAGGTGCGCAAGTTCGAGTCTTGGCAGAAGCAAAAGTAACCTGATGAGTCTTAGAGGGATCTAAGGTGAAACAGCTGTAGTTACATCCATGCTTAGAAAGTTTTTTTCTAGTTTCTAAAAAATAAAAAATAAAAATATAACTTGGGCCTGTGCTCGTTAAATTAAATAAATTAAAATAAAAAATTAAGTTCATTTGAACATCCCTACACTTTATTCGCTACTTATGTTTAATCATACAAAAATATGTAAATATGTACATATGTATGTGCATAAGTTAGAAACGAATTATAGTAGGAAAGAAACTAGCAACAAATTTTCTATCAGATGTCGAAGGCAGGCTATAGCTAAGCGGTTAGAACTGTAGTTATTGTACTGCAAGGTGCGCAGGTTCGAGTCTTGGCAGAAGCAAAAGTAACCTGATGAGTCTTAGAGGGATCTAAGGTGAAACAGCTGTAGTTACATCCATGCTTAGAAAGTTTTTTTCTAGTTTCTAAAAAATAAAAAATAAAAATATAACTTGGGCCTGTGCTCGTTAAATTAAATAAATGTAAAATTTTAAAATGAAATTAAAAAAAAAAACAAAAAATATTACCTCCTCAATTTTTTAATATTTGATGCTCCTGAATGTCTTTTAAAAACTGGCGAAAAAATTGTAAAAATTCGTTTGCTCCATTTTGTTTTATGAACATTTTTATGGAAGGTGTTTTTTGAGTTTTGGTACATTTTTCCCATACAAAATGCCCAGAAGTATGCTTCAAAAAGTTTAAATTTTTTTGTATGGGGAATATTTGTCAAAATGGTGAAACTTAAATATCGATATTTCCAATTCTAATTAAGATATTCGAAGAAACTAAACGCTGTTTTCAAGGGTAATGATTGTGCTTTCAACTGGTTAAATCGAATTTGAGTGGAAAGTAATTATATATACTATATATACTATATTACGAAGTGGAAGCAAGCTGTTATTATCCGTGTACCAAAGAAAAATGTTGCTGTAGACCCCAGTGATTTTAGACCAATTAGTGTTTTGCCTGTCTTCTCTAAAGTGTGCGAGTCTTTAATGACTGTGCAAATTTCTTCATTCGTCCATAGGAATAATCTACTATCCCCACTACAATCAGGATTCAGACCCAATCATAGTTGCTCTACGGCTATGTTAAAAATACTTGACGACATAAGAGTACAGTTTGATAATGGTGACTTAACTCTGCTTTGCCTTCTTGACTTCTCAAAAGCATTTGACTTAGTAAAACATGACTTGCTCTGTGACAAACTTAAGCATTATTTTGGATTTTCGAATGGTTCCGTGAAACTCATGTCACTTGTGGTGTTCCACAAGGCTCTGTACTTGGTCCTCTCTTGTTTAGTCTTTTTGTTGACGATATATTTTCAGTGTGTAAATATGTAAACGTCCATTCTTATGCTGACGACATTCAGCTGTACCTGTCTAGCCGTATTGGTCTTGTCGAGGACTTGTGTTTCAGAATTAACGAAGTCCTGTCTGCTAGCTCGCAATGGGCCTGTGTAATGGTCTGCGTTTGAATGCTGCAAAATCATTTGTCTTGCCTGTGTGTAGTAGTACTGTACATACTTTAGATATTCCAAAACTATTTGTTGGTGATAGAGCTCTGATGTTTACTAACAAAATTAAAAACTTAGGCTTCGTTGTTAATTCAATGTTAAATTGTTCCGACCATGTAAATAGAATTGTGAGTAATGTTTATTCTGTTTTACGTAGATTAAGAATGTCTGCAATGTTTACACCTTTGGAAACCAGAAGAAAGCTTGCTATACAGCTTATTGTTCCTCATATCACATACTCTGAGCTGGTTTATAGTAAGCTTGATTCTGCATCTGCCCATAAAATTGATGTATTATACAATAATGTAACTCGTTATGTGTATGGTTTGAGAAAGTACGACCACATCTCCTCATGGAAAACAAAAGTTCTTGGATGTGGTATTTTTGACTATATTTCTGCCAGGAACTGTATATACGTATATAGGCTCTTGGAATTCAAAACTCCAAGATATCTTTATGATAAGTTGCAACTTGCTAAGTCCAACAGGCACCTTAATCTGATTATCCCTAGGTATTCCAGCTTGTGTTCATCCAGACTTTTTTTCATTAATGCTGTGAGGCTATGGAACTCCATTCCTGACGCTGTCAAGGCAGGGCTGAACAGGGGAAACTACAAAAAAGTGATACACAGATACTTTACTTGCACATGATGGATGAGATAGAAATTAATTGTCCTCCTTATCTATTGTTTCATCTATCTTTTCTTCTCCTTCCCTTCTTTCCCTTTCATTTCAAATAGGTGTAGAAATGTATTTATGTAAGTCTAATTATAATTCTAACTATAATTTTTATAAAAACCTTAGATTTAAGATTGTAAAATGTAATAATGTACCAATTGATGTGTTGTAAAAGAGTTCTTCTTAAAACACAACCGATATTTTATTCAATAAATAATAATAATAATAATAATAATAATAATAATAATAATAATAATAATAATAATAATAATAATAATAATATTAAGCAGGGAATAGAGCCAAAAAACGTGTTTTTTGCCTATTTGGGCATGAATATCTCAGAAACTAGAAACAATTTGGAAAATCTGACTCCAGATTCAGGTTTAGCACACTGAAATCCTTTTGTACAATTTAATAAAATCCGAACTTGTATTTTGAACGTACGCTCAGTTGTTCAATTCCAGCTTGAAAGTAAAATCTAAATAGGTACCTATGTTAAATAAAATATTTATATAGACTACATATCGACAGCTATTTCAAAAATTGTTTGAAAAACTTCCTATTTCAGAATTTTTTTAATAACGTCCTATTTCAGAAAATTATTCAAAACGCCCTATTGCAGTGAAATACATACATATATACATATGTATGTGTCGAATGAACACAAATATGTATGTAAATATATAAATTTTTTATTAGATTGAATAAATACATACATAATAAAATTGTTAAAGTGCAACTTCAATATACATATGTACATATATATCGCTATAAGAGCTAAGGCTTTTTAAAATATTATAAATATATACATACATATGTACATACATACCCTGCAAAAAATTGTGCGATTAGTCTCGAAAGAGATTTGTCCCGGACAACTCTCTTTCGGGAACACTTGGCTACAATTCCTCCCAATTGTACCCGGAACGGTAAAAATGTAGAGTAATTGTTGACAATTTTACTCAAAAGGTTATAAACGAATTTTGAAATATGCTTTTGTAATTGCATTTTTTTTTGGATTTAAGTATATGTATGTACATACACTATAAAAGGTCTTGTTTTCTCTACATTCGTACACATTCAGGTATAAAAGGGTACAACTTCCATTTGGTATCCCATTGACATCAAAGTGGAGTTCTCTACTTTCGTACTCGTTCAGGTATAAAAGGGTATATTTAGTCTCTCCATAGGACATGCTCAAAAAGGAACACTTCATTCCATATAACGCATAAAATGATAAACTCAAAGAATGATCGCTAGCGCAAAAAATTATAAATTCAATGAGCGTTCACGAACGCATAAAAAATGATAAACTCAAAGAGCGAATTTACCTGAAAAATTGTACGATAATTCATTTTTGAGTGAATTCATGCATTGAGTTTATCGCCATTGCTATGA